>CM042151.1:90728382-90792275 GCA_023376005.1 Doryteuthis pealeii
GTGTCAAACGGTGCCTGTACTCACCCAATAGGATGGCTGAACAAAACAAGGGAGATAATTATCTGCATTTACATTAACATTCCATATTATTATCACCCTTGGCCAGAATTGAACCTGTAACCTACAGATGATAGTCACTTTGAGCTGTATTAACTCAACCCATGTACATGTAGCTAGGTGTCCAGCTGGACAAGGTTTCTGAGTTTGAAAAGAAGTACCTCAAGAACGTTGGAAAACACATTGGCTGAAACTTTATGTAACAATAAATATGTAAAACAATATGAAAAATCCAAATAGAATTAAAGTCATTTGTTTGCATAATTTTTGGTTTCTAGTATTCCAATCTAAGTAAGTAAAGTCAATGGGCAGCCTAAAGTCGATATCAGCCAGTCAGCGAGGGAGTCTATCCCCTTTTCAATAGCGCTAGACCAAGGAGATTGTTTTTAGCATCTGAGGTGGAGCGCCACACCTACCATCAGCTCCTTACTTTACCGACAGATCCCTATGCTACTCATACGCTGAGTTGGCAAGGGCCGTTATCGAACTAGGAACCTTGTGGTTTCTAGCCGAACGCACTACCGACTGAGCTAACCCGGCCCGTTTTTCTGTAACAAAAATTACGTCACTGCTTATGTCACATTACCTAAAATTGTCATAACATAGAATAAATACACTCAAATTTGAATATGCAACATTAGACAGTCCTCATTGTTTTTTAAAACAAGTTTTAATAAATACATGACTGGTATTATATATCTTATATAGTTGTTTTTATTTAATACATATTTAAAGTTTACATTTCAAATTGTTTTATTTTTTAATCCTTTAATGAATTTGATGATTTTACTTACTTAAGGTACACACTCGCTAACATTGAATTTTTTACTCCCACCCCTCAGGCAATATGTTTCAAAAATCTATTTTTACATCGCCCGGAGGTGTTTTTATTTTGTACTAGTAGAAATAATTTGCACACAGTTATATGGTTATATTCCTATCTGACTCATAGATGTGACCATAACAGATACTTCTCACTCCAGGTGAGAGTAAACTATTAAAGAAATAGAAGAAAAAAAATCAGTATTAGAATTAAGATAAAATGTTAAAGGTGAATGTGGTAGTAAATCACCCATGGCATATCTATACATGCATATAGGCGAAGTATTTATGTATGTATGTCCGGAGGAAACTATGAAAATAAAAAAACAATGACAGAGTAAAATATAGCTCTGCTGATGAGGCCTAATAGGCCGAAATGTACATACAGAGATTGATTTTTCTCGATTTGTTTAGCCATACATTTAAATAGCATTCCCGCCTAATTCATTATTAATTAATTAATTTTCAAAATTAGGTACGACTCCAATTAAGCACATGTTCTCCCAAAAATTGTCGGCAAAAAAAGCCATTCCAAACATACCTTGTTTACAACTTATCATATCGTCGTGTAATAAAAGTCACTAGAATAGGAATATTAACCTACTCTAAACAAATCATAAAATCTAAGAAGTCCGTTTAGTGTAGTGGTTTATGGTATCGGCCTGTCAGCTTGGCAGTCTGGTTTCAAATCACGCCACAGGGCGCCTTCCTATCTATAGCTCTGCTGATGAGGCCTAATAGGCCGAAATGTACATACAGAGATTGAATTTTCTCGATTTGTTTAGCCATACATTTAAATAGGCATTCCGCCTAATTCATTATTTAATTAATTAATTTCAAAATTAGGTACGACTCCTATATATTATATATATATATATACATTCACTATCACCAGATCTTGCTTTTTGATCCAAAATAATGAAGATTTGATTTAATATTGTGAACATAATTAAATATAACTTTCAAATGATCAGCAGCATAGAATTTTTTTTTCTAATTCTAATTCTAATTCTTAGTGCCGTGTTTTTAAATATTTTTTTAAACTCACTTTTCGATCTATTCAATTCATAGATGTGACCCTAACAGGCACTACCCTCTGGGTCAGGGTGAATCTTGGAGTAATGGCTTAACCTTGATTAGTCAACCAGTCTAGGGAAGAAAAACTTTGTATTCAAACCTTGTCACTATTAGAATAGACTCAGGCCTACTTAGTGATCTAATTCAAAAAAAAAAAAAAAAAAAGAACCTCACCATTAGATGCAGATTAACAAACATATCCAGGACACTAAAACCCTCAGCCACTGCCTTCTAGCAAATATATATTTTACCAACCCCTCTGCACGGATGCAACACAGGTCAATTTCTTAAGCAGAGTTTAACAGAGTTTGAATTCAGAGTTTTCCTTCTCCTAGACCTATTGTCTAACCAAGGTTAAAGAGCTCAGTCTGCCCTACTATTTACCCATAGCTGGAGGGAGAGTAGGATTCATACCTTTTCCCAAGGTATTAGCGCTAAGTGAAATGCAATTACCACATCCAGGATTTGAACTCGGAGTGACGAGTCCATTTCCCATGACTTTAACCATTACACCACGGCATTCTAGCAAATATTTGATAAAAGGGTTGAGTTTGCACATAAGGGCAATCATATAGGTGTGACGGCTTGATATGTCAAGTGATTGATTGGAGAGCGTCTCCCCTGTTGGGAAGAATATGTGAATGAGTATTACATGTAATTAAGAACAGAATTAATATGGTTATTATAGTAATTAAATTGAACATTTTAACATTGCATGGAAGAGTATCTACTTGAATTTTCTGACAGGGAACACAAGGTGAGTCGCGAAGTGAAGGCCTCGCCGTATATATCAAAGGAAGCAGGCTAGGCTATTGCCTGGCATGCAGGACTGTAGAATTGAACCCGCGTCCTTCAGAATGCAAACGGGCGACACATTGGCACCGAAGTCAAGATGCTACAGTCCCGTATGTAAGCGCCAGGTGCCCGGATGATAGCTGTGAGAATTCCGGCAGCCAGGATTGGCTCGAAAGTCTCGTGTGTGGGGCGCAGATGCCCGGATGTTATGGGGAAACAGTAGTATAAATAGAAGTGGGGTGACGGCAGGAGGTGAGTTGCGATTTTCAGCTGCTAAAACTTTTGACGACGACATTGTATAGACTAAATGTTGAGAAGGCATTTGACTTGCTTCATTTTGCACCCCCCTCAACAAGGACCTGTTGAGTCAAATATTTATTCCCCCCCCCCTCTATTTTTTTCCTTTTGAAATTTATTTTCTTTTCTGCTTGTTTTATTTTTTTCTCTCACCTCTCGCCCCCCCCCCAACTCTTTCTCTCCCTCTGTTTGTTACATGATACTGGTATCCGCCAGCTGGTCGGGAACAAACACAACTGATGTTATCTCTGGAAGAGTAACGGTGGCGGCAAGGCTAAAGTTTTTTCAAATTTTTTCCTGTCCCACTCCAGCCATTTTTCAGGCAACTAGAGAGGAAGTGGGCATGTGCACCATTGTGGGTGCTGCTGCTGAATCTGTCTCTGGGGTCGGAATATTGGTTGTCAATGCCGCTCGATCTGCAGTATGGTCCTTTCTGCAGGCACTCTGCACTACTTAAATTCTGATGTTTATCACTGAATAAATTAGAATTTGATCACTAGCCTCTGAATTTGTAGGCCAGTTCACATATCTTGGTAGCAATATCTCATCTACTGGAAGTGATTTCAGTACCCAACAAGAATAAATAAAACAAAATTTCTTAAGCACAAAATAACCAAGGAAAGGAAACAGAAACTTAAAAATAAAAAGAAACAAACAATCAAAAAAGAAAATACTAAACAAAAAAAAATCAGAAAAATTAAAGAGTAAAAAGGGTAGCAAAGAAATAAAACAATAAAAAGAAGAGAATTTAAAAAAAGGAAAAGAAAACAAAAAAATAAATGAGCAAAATTAATATGAAAGAAATAAAACAAAATGGAGAATATAAGTAAAAAAGAAAACAATAGTAATATATAGTATATAGAATATATAGAACATAATATACAGAATAGCAATATCTGTCCTGTCGGCTGGGCGTTAGAATGCACTGACTGCACCTCTGCAGAGGGGTAAAACTCCCCCAATGGGGCCACCTGTTGGCTTGTGGGCGCGAACCGTGACGCTTAAGGATAGAGCCCAGGTGGATGAAGCAGTTAGGACATGCATCTCTCTTCTTTTTAAGGATAGGAATAACCAAGGATCATACCCAACACTGAGAGACACCAAGGAGCAACCAAAGATTTCTTTACCAATGACGCGCTCTGCTTAATACAAAGGATCTCCACTGGCCAGTGCTCTTGCTTGAAGCCTAAAACTAGTCAAGTAACTATTTTTAGTACTAATAATTTATGTGCAATTTGATATATCAATCATTTGTCTGAATTTTGAGAAAAAGGCATGAAAATTTATATTATTTGGATTTTTCAATTATTGTCCTCAACTTTATTGTTAATAGACAATGTTTTTGACTAATTTGTCCTCCAACTTTCTTCAGATGTTTCTTTCAAACTAGGGAAACTTTAAAACTCAGATTTTTTCTTGTTGAACTTGGGAGCCTTTATATCATAATCAAGAGCCTTCACAGAACTTGTCCATTTCCTATGATGATAACCGTACAACACACATTTAAAGATTGTTAGTTCTTACTGTGCAAGTGGCATAATAATGGTTACCATTGTAGATAAATGGAAATTCACAAGCCAGGTTCAATCCCATCAAAGCTGTGTTTTAATTACTCATACTTCTTACTTCTCCCACATAAAATATTGGTGCAAATTGAGCTCTCTCTCATCTTGATATGAATACCATTCTTGGAAAAGGACTATTCAAAATTCAACCCTCCTCCCAATCAATACAATCATAGTCAATATAACAGGATAAGGTCCATTACTTGCCGTTTTTTAACAGACCTTGGGGTAGATGTTCAAGAGAAAAACACATGCAAACTACCTTCATGTAATATTGCTTAGTTCACCATGTGACTCAAAGTGAAAAGCATATATATATATATATATATATATATATATATATAGCATGTTTTGTTAAAGATTTTATTCACTTCACCAGTTTAGACTATTCTCATTCCATTACTTATGACCGGTACAATTGTTAAGCTATGTTAAGTGTAAACGGCAAACACCCGCAAAGAAATGAATAAAGACAGAGGTCGACTGCTGAAGACATTTTATTTTGGGTAAATACGGGAGTTGTCATATCCTCCTGTTTCGCAACGGTCTTTCAACGTGAAACTACAATAGAATACAAATAGACTATGTAGTTTCTCTAATACAACTAATAAAATCGAAAAAGAGGAGGAAAAGTTCCAAGCTTGTAATTACCTTCTTGTGTCTTCAAATCCTGCTGCTAAAATGAATTCGAAAAGCAGCGCCACGCAAACACGTGACTTTTACCGGTGTCAAACGGTGCCTGTACTCACACAATAGGATGGCTGAACAAAACAAGGGAGATAATTATCTTGCATTTACATTAACTATTCCATATTATTATCACCCTTGGCCAGAATTGAACCTGTAACCTACAGATGATAGTCACTTTGAGCTGTATTAACTCAACCCATGTACATGTAGCTAGGTGTCCAGCTGGACAAAGGTTTTGAGTTTGAAAAGAAGTACCTCAAGAAAGTTGGAAAACACATTGGCTGAAACGTTTATGTAACAATAAATATGTAAAACAATATGAAAAATCCAAATAGAATTAAGTCATTTGTTTGCATAATTTCCATGGTTTCTAGTATTCCAATCTAAGTAAGTAAAGTCGACGGGGCAGCCCTAAAGTCGGTATCAGCCAGTCAGCGAGGGAGTCTATCCCCTTTTCAATAGCGCTAGACCAAGGAGATTGTTTTTTAGCATCTGAGGTGGAGCGCCACACCTACCATCAGCTCCTTACTTTACCGCACAGATCCCTGTGCTACTCATATGCTGAGTTGGCGGGGACCGGTATCGAACTAGGAACCTTGTGGTTTCTAGCCGAACGCACTACCAACTGAGCTAACCCGGCCCGGTTTTTGTCTGTAACAAAAATTATGTCATTGCTTATGTCACATTACCTAAAATGTCATAACATAGAATAAATACACTCAAAATTTGAATATGCAACATTAGACAGTCCTCATTGTTTTTTAAAACAAGTTTTAATAAATACATGACTGATATTATATATCTATATATAGTTTGTTTTATTTTAATACATATTTAAAGTTTACATTTCAAATTGTTTTATTTTTTTAATCCTTTAATGAATTTGATGATTTTACTTACTTAAGGTACACACTCGCTAACATTGAATTTTTTACTCCCACCCTCAGGCAATATGTTTCAAAAATCTATTTTTACATCGCCCGGAGGGTGTTTTTTATTTTGTACTAGTAGAAATAATTTGCACACAGTTATATGGTTATATTCCTATCTGACTCATAGATGTGACCATAACAGATACTCTCACTCCAGGTGAGAGTAAACTATTAAAGAAATAGAAGAAAAAAAATCAGTATTAGAATTAAGATAAAATGTTAAAGGTGATGTGGTAGTAAATCACCCATGGCATATCTATACATGCATATAGGGAAGTATTTATGTATGTATGTCCGGAGGAAACTATGAAAATAAAACAATGACAGAGTAAATATAGCTCTGCTGATGAGGCCTAATAGGCCGAAATGTACATACAGAGATTGATTTTTCTCGATTTGTTTAGCCATACATTTAAATAGGCATTCCCGCCTAATTCATTATTAATTAATTAATTTTCAAAATTAGGTACGACTCCAATTAAGCACATGTTCTCCCAAAAATTGTCGGCAAAAAAAGCCATTCCAAACATACCTTGTTTACAACTTATCATATCGTCGTGTAATAAAAGTCACTAGAATAGGAATATTAACCTACTCTAAACAAATCATAAAATCTAAGAAGTCCGTTTAGTGTAGTGGTTATGGTATCGGCCTGTCAGCTTGGCAGTCTGGTTTCAAATCACGCACAGGGCGGCCTTCCTATCTATAGCTCTGCTGATGAGGCCTAATAGGCCGAAATGTACATACAGAGATTGATTTTTCTCGATTTGTTTAGCCATACATTTAAATAGGCATTCCCGCCTAATTCATTATTAATTAATTAATTTTCAAAATTAGGTACGACTCCTATATATATATATATATATATACATTCACTATCACCAGATCTTGCTTTTTGATCCAAAATAATGAAGATTTGATTTATATTTGTGAACATAATTAAAATATAACTTTCAAATGATAAGCATAGAATTTTTTTTCTAATTCTAATTCTAATTCTTAGTGCCGTGTTTTTAAAAAATATTTTTTTTAAACTCACTTTTCGATCTATTCAATTCATAGATGGGACCCTAACAGGCACTACCCCTCTGGGTCAGGGTGAATCTGGAGTAATGGCGTTAACCTTGATTAGTCAACCAGTCTAGGGGAAGAAAAACTTTGTATTCAAACCTTGTCACTATTAGAATAGACTCAGGCCTACTTAGTGATCTAATTCAAAAAAAAAAAAAAAGAACCCTCACATTAGATGCAGATTAACAACATATCCAGGACACTAAAACCCTCAGCCACTGCCTTCTAGCAAATATATATATTTACCAACCCCTCTGCACGAGGTCAATTTCTTAAGCAGAGTTTAACAGGTTTGAATTCAGAGTTTTCCTTCTCCTAGACCTATTGTCTAACCAAGGTTAAAGAGCCCAGTCTGCCCTACTATTTACCCATAGCTGGAGGGAGAGTAGGATTCATACCTTTCCCAAGGGTATTAGCGCTAAGTGAAATGCAATTACCACATCCAGGATTTGAACTCGGAGTGACGAGTCCATTTCCCATGACTTTAACCATTACACCACGCGCATTCTAGCAAATATTTGATAAAAGGGGTTGGAGTTTGCCATAAGGGCAATCATATAGGTGTGACGGCTTGATATGTCAAGTTGATTGATTGGAGAGCGTCTCCCCTGTGGGAAGAATATGTGAATGAGTATTACATGTAAATGAAGAAACAGAATTATAATATTTGAACATTTTAACATTGCATGGAGAGTATCTACTTGAATTTTCTGACAGGGAACACAAGGTGAGTCGCGAACGTGAAGGCCTGCCGTATTATCAAAGGAAGCAGGCTAGGCTTTGCCTGGCATGCAGGACTGTAGAATTGAACCCGCGTCCTTCAGAATGCAAACGGGCGACACATTGGCACCGAAGTCAAGATGCTACAGTCCCGTATGTAAGCGCCAGGTGCCCGGATGATAGCTGTGAGAATTCCGGCAGCCAGGATTGGCTCGAAAGTCTCGTGTGTGGGGCGCAGATGCCCGGATGTTATGGGGAAACAGTAGTATAAATAGAAGTGGGGTGACGGCAGGAGGTGAGTTGCGATTTTCAGCTGCTAAAACTTTTGACGACGACATTGTTATAGACTAAATTGTTGAGAAGGCATTTGACTTGCTTCATTTTGCACCCCCCTCAACAAGGACCTGTTGAGTCGAATATTTATTCCCCCCCCCCTCTATTTTTTTCCTTCTTGAAATTTATTTTCTTTTCTGCTTGTTTATTTTTTTTTCTCTCACCCTCTCGCCCCCCCCCCAACTCTTTCTCTCCCTCTGTTTGTTACATGATACTGGTATCCGCCAGCTGGTCGGGAACAAACACAACTGATGTTATCTCTGGAAGTAACGGTGGCGGCAAGGCTAAAGTTTTTTCAAATTTTTTCCTGTCCCACTCCAGCCATTTTTCAGGCAACTAGAGAGGAAGTGGGCCATGTGCACCATTGTGGGTGCTGCTGCTGAATCTGTCTCTGGGGTCGGAATATTGGTTGTCAATGCCGCTCGATCTGCAGTATGGTCCTTTCTGCAGGCACTCTGCACTACTTAAATTCTGATGTTTATCACTGAATAAATTAGAATTTGATCACTAGCCTCTGAATTTAGTAGGCCAGTTCACATATCTTGGTAGCAATATCTCATCTACTGGAAGTGATTTCAGTACCCAACAAGAATAAATAAAACAAAATTTCTTAAGCACAAAATAACCCAAGGAAAGGAAACAGAAACTTAAAATAAAAAAGAAACAAACAATCAAAAAGAAAATACTAAACAAAAAAAAATCAGAAAAAATTAAAGAGTAAAAAGGGTAGCAAAGAAAATAAACAAATAAAAAAAGAAGAGAATTTAAAAAAAGGAAAAGAAAACAAAAAAATAAATGAGCAAAATTAAATATGAAAGAAATAAAACAAAATGGAGAATATAAGTAAAAAAGAAAACAATAGTAATATATAGTATATAGATATATAGAACATAATATACAGAATAGCAATATCTGTCCTGTCGGCTGGGGCGTTAGAATGCACTGACTGCACCTCTGCAGAGGGGTAAAACTCCCCCAATGGGGCCACCTGTTGGCTGTGGGCGCGAACCGTGACGCTTAAGGATAGAGCCCAGGTGGATGAGCAGTTTAGGACATGCAATACTCCACTTTGGCCCTATCTTGGTCTAGACTGGGGCGGTTGGAGAGGCCCCCTCCGATCAATCGGCTGGTCACGTCAAGCCCTAGCACCCATATGATTTTCCCAACCCTGTTTCCCTTATGGCAAGCCCCAACCCCTTTTTATCATATGGATGCTAGAAGGCGGTGGCTGCGGGTCTACATGTCCTGGGAATGACGTTAAACTCTATCTCATGGTGAGGTTCCAGTTTTGGAGGTTTGGGGAATGTGGAGCACCCCTTTATCACCATTGCTCCCTGGTCCACTCTGACCCGGAGTGGTAGTACCTGTTAGGGTCCCATCTATGGGTTAAATAGAAAAATGTATTTATAAAAAAATTGTATTATCCATTAAGAATTGATTCATTTCAAAACTTTATCGGCATTAAATGACCCACTGAGGTTGATATGTCGTAAAACAAAACAAATCAAACCAAAGAATAGCAATATCTCATGTACTGGAAGTGATTTCAACATACATGTAGATTAAGCATATATTGATAAGTTAATGACCATATGGGAATAGCATCCTGTCAGCTGGGACTTTATAATACACCGACAGCACCTCTGCAGAGGGGTAAGACTCCATCAATGAGACCACCTGTTGACCATGAATGGTGACTTGTGATGCTTAAAGATGGAACCTAGGTGGCTGAGCAGTCCATGACATACTATACTCCACTTTGCCCCTTACTTAGGCTAGACAGGTGGTTGGATAGGCTCCCTTCCATCAATCGGTAGATCACATCAAGCCCTAGCATATATATGATTGTCCCAACCCTATTGCTCTTCTGGCAAGTCCCAACCCTTTTTATCATATATGTGCTAGAAGGCGGTGGCTGAGGATCTTAATGTTCTGGGTATGCAGTTGTTTGGTGGTGAAGCTCCAGTTCTGAGGCTCGGAGAATGTGGAGTACCCATTCATTACCATTACTCCCAGGTCCACTCTGACCTCTCCTTCTGTTCTGCTAAAAAATTTCAATATTATAACATTTTTTAGCACAATTCTGTATTCATGGTTCTTTTCCTAAAAAATCCTGGTTTGGTTTGATTTGTTTTATGGCATATCAACCTCAGTGGGTCATTTAATGCTGATAAAGTTTTGAAATAAATCAATTCTTAATGGATAATACAATATTTTATAAATACATTTTTCTATTTAATCCATAGATGGAACACTAACAGGCACTACCACTCTGGGTCAGAGTGACCAGGGAGCAATGGTGATGAAGGGGTACTCCACATTCCCCAAACCTCCAAAACTGGAACCTCACCATCAGATAGAGTTTAACGTCATTCCCAGGACATGTAGACCCGCAGCCACCGCCTTCTAGCACCCATATGATAAGAAGGGTTGGGGCTTGCCATAAGGGCAATAGGGTTGGGAAAATCATATAGGTGCTAGGGTTTGACGTGACCAGCTGATTGATCGGAGGGGGCCTCTCTGACCGCCCGTCTAGCCCAAGATAGGGCTAAAGTGGAGTATTGCATGTCATGAATTGCTCATCCACCTGGGCTCTATCCTTAAGCATCACGGGTCGCCACCCACGGCCAACAGGTGGCCCCATTGGGGGAGTTTTACCCCTCTGCAGAGGTACAGTCGGTGCATTCTAACGCCCCAGCCGACAGAGCGGTAAAAAACTCCCATATAGAAACTTATAAAAAATCTTCTGATATGATTATTTAGACTCTTATCTTTATAGAAAAAAAAAAATAAAAATCGTTTTTTTTTTTGTTTTTTTTTTCGCATCAGATTTTGTTAAATAAAATGGGAGTGGGGGTGGGGGGGCCTTGTAAAAGAAATATTTCCCATAATCATAATTTAAGGGGGGGGGTAATTTGTCACATCAAATTGGAGGTCACATTTTAAGATGATTTGGTGTGAGGGTCAGAAATGATTGCACAAAACACTTTTTTTTTTAAATTGTGTCATTATATTAAATTTAAAAAATTATTTAATTAAAAAATAATTTTTTAAAATTACGCTGTTTAAAGATGAATTACTGAATTAATGATAAAGGAAATAAAAAAAATATTAAGATTTTTTTTTGTTGTTGTTTCCATAAATTATCTCCCTTGATTTTCGCTCTTTTTAGAAACTATGTAACATTGATCGTATATGGCGACTGCTTTTACATTTCACTCGTCCAGAAAACATTATTAGTTTATTTTTTTAGACTTACGCTTTGTATCATTTCTTTAATTTTGTATTGTCTCAAGGAAGAAAAATCGAACGACAAAAGAAAGAAAGTAAGTATAATGTTGACTTCTAAAAATTCGTGTATCTTGAGTATTAACAGATTATTAATTTTTTAAAAATTTTTTACTAACGAAGAATTAAAAATAAGATATATTTTATATTTGAAAGTATTTTATGCTTGGTTTAATCAATGATTTTCTAAAATTTGGTAAATATTTATCGAGTACAGATTTAACCGTTTTGTGAAGTTAATCTAAATTTAAAAGTAAGTTTTGCTTGTATTTTCTATGTACCTCCAATTTTCACTGTGAAATTCCCCCCCCCCTCCGTATATTTAACACTATGAAACTTTCATAAAGGTTAATATTATCATGAAAATTGAACAATCATTATAAAAAATTCCTAGCTCGCGGAAATAATGAAAATTATGAACGAAATCAATGTTTACATTTTCGCACCATTAAATCAATTGAAATTTAACGTAGCCAAAAGCAAGTTACGACTAGAGGCTTCTTTTTTTTTTTTTTTAAATCTATGAAAAATCAATTGATGGTCCGATTTTCACGAAAATTTCATTAATTGCATACCTTTTGGTGAAAATATGTTTGAAATAGGGTTTTCCTGAAATATATTAGGTTTTTTTTTCTTTTACGAGGTCTACCCCCTCCTATTTTATTTTATGAAATATGAAAAAATGACAAAATTGACAAAAATGACAAAAAAAGATTTTTTTTTTCTATAAAGATAAGAGTCGGAATAATTATATCAGAAGAATTTTATGAGCTTCAATGCGAGAACTTTTTAATAAAAGAACTCTGAATACAGAATTCTGCTAAAAAATATCAATAAAGAAACTGACCGTGTTGTAAAAAAAATTGAGTTTTACTTATTTTTCAAGATAACAGTGAGTAATTTTTACCCAATCAGATAATTTGATCTTTGAATTAACTGTTTTTCTTTGTAACAACTCTTTATGTTCGTTATTTCTTTTTTGCAAGATTTAAAAACATAAGTTAAAAAATATTTATGTTTCTTTCTTCAATATGGCCTAAACTGATCCTGTGAACTATTTTGGTGGTACCTACTTCTCTCCATGTGTGATTTGAAAGTTGTACAGATGATCACGCAACAGGTCATTAAGTAACAAATTATAACAAGTTACATTTTTAATTTTTTTCATCCAGGAGCCAAGCGTGGAGTACCCCACAGGCATATGGAGTTCAGAGTTCAAAGTTCTAAAATTTAAGTAAATACGGCTATTTTTATCACAACTTAATTTTTTATTTAAATTTTTTTATAATATATTAATAATTTGAAGGCAATTACAATGCGTATAAAAACTAAAAACAAAAAGATGTTTTTTTTCTTTCTTCTTCTCCTTTCTTTTTTCTTCATGTTATGAATGAAATGGGTGAATAACTGTAATTTCTTCTTTTCTTATTTTTTTTTATCGATTTCGAAGTATAAACCTCATCATCAGAGGTGCATATCAGAAATGTACGTGCTTATGTTTTTCTTTGTGTGGTTATAATTTCTCTTCTTATTTCTTTTTCTTCTTCTTTTTTGTTCTTTCTTCTTCTCCTCCTTTCTTTTTTCCTCATGTTATGAATGAAATGGGCAAATAACTGTAATTTCTTTTTTTTTTTATTTGAAAGCAGACAAAAATTTTATTTTTATTTTTTCTAGAATAGGATTTTTAAAAATCTTTTTATTCTGTAACATTGGGTGGTAATATATAATGTGTGCTGAAGCCGTATAAGTGCTACTGTACAGCAGTATCACAAGAACCCGAACAAAGTGCTTGGAGAATAAGCTTGATGAGAGCTGCACAAGGATGTTGCGTGCTGTTTTGAACAAATCCTGGAAGCAAGAACGATCTCATAAGTGATGTTCTCCTGTGAACACCTTTTTTCATAAGTTTTTGCTGGTCATCCTACACATGTGTTCATGTGTAGGATGATCATCAAAAATATATATCAAGAACTTCTTGTGTAAGAGTTTGAAACAACCAAAAATATTTGTTGTGCAAAAGAGGACGTACAGTAACTAGATATTTCTAGCAATTTTACTCTGATTGCAAGATCCTCAATGATCAGACAAGGTCAGGTAGGCCTAGATCCCTGGATTCCAAGACTGTGCTCCAAGCCCTAGTGACAAATCCAGTGAGTAGCACTCGGAGAGTATCAGGCAAGCTCAGCACCTTGCAGTCCAGTGTGTTTTTCACCTTCACAACCTTGGCAAAAGCATCTGGAGTTGCCGAATTGTGTCTCATCTCACGTATATATATGTATATAAGATATATACATATTCATATAACCGCTAGGAGAATAAGCTAAAGTAAAAAGTGCTCAATGCCTAAGTAGAGCAAATAATAAAAATAAATCTAATGAGTCAGACGAACCTACTATCAGTTTTGCTTAATGCTCTTCAGGGCTAAGATCTGACTCTATAGTTGGTTCGTCTGACTCATTAGATTTATCTTATATATATATATATAGAGAGAGAGAGAGAGCATTCAAAAAATAACCCAACTCAAAGAGGTTTTTCACGGAACAGATGGACTTGATACTACTAACACACTCTTCTACCCGGATTTTAATAGCATGTCAAACCCTCAAAAATACTCCAATTTTTATAGTTCTTCCATAATGCTCCCTTTCAAAAAATCTAAAAACAATTTCTTCAAATTTTCTCCTGACGATGACCTAAGGTCGAAACTAGTTGAGAATAAATAACATATATAAAAAATATTCCTGTTTGTCTTATTACTTTTTGTTCATACTATATATTTCCAGAACAATGGAAATTTATTTTTTAAGAACATGGAACATTTCATTATTATTATTATAGGAGGAGGAACTCTCAAAGTAGTTTCAACTAACAAGACGAGAGCTCCTTTGATTTTAATTCAGAATTTTCTTTCCCCTAGACTGGTTGCCATACCAAGGTTAAAGAGCCCAGTCTGCTCTATTTACCCATTGCTTAAGGGAGAATAGTTGGATTTATACATTTCCCAAGGGTACTAGTGTTATGTGAAATGCAAACAGCTGTGTTCAGCATTTAAACTCGTCTCACTTTGTCCTTTTCCTATGAAAGTAACTATTACACCACGTCCCTCCAACGTTAAATGATTGAATGTAAACAATTTTCTGTTTTTGTAAATAATGCTGTATCTTTTTGTTTAAGGATTTTCTAATAAACAGCCTTTTGTTTTAGATGAATAAAACTGAAGCAGAATTAAAATTGTTACATAATTGTTAGTACCCTAACACTTATGTACAGTTAGTCTAGAAACTAAAATGGCTGAATAAGTTACAGCCAGTGGCGTTGGAGTATTGAGTGACATTGGTTAACCTCATCTTGATCTCCTTTTCGGTGGATACCATGAGAATCGGTGGAGAAGGCCTTCTTCTAGTTTAGATGAGAAAAAGTTAGTATTGGCCGAACCACGGAGGTAGTAAGTCGCGTTAAACACGCAGCCATACTCAATCTGCGCAGTAGTCTGAATGGGGATTTCAAAATAAAATATAAGATAATGTAAATCGAAGTCTTAGGTTATTTATCTAAAAACTACCAATGACTCAGGGTTTATGATAGACAAGAAATCCCCATTGGAAGACCAGACATGAAATCCCAAGACAAAGTCCAGACGCTAGAAAAAAACATAAAATACCAAAGATGACCAGAAGAATAATAGAAGAAGAAGAGAGTATACAACAAAATTAGGTTTATGTGAGGGTCGGCTGAAAAGTTCATAGGCTGACCAAGATACTCTCATGGAATATGACCAAATTAGATTTATATGAGGGGTTGGCTGAAAAGTTCATAGGCTGACCAAGATACTCTCATGGAATATAACCAAATTAGATTTATTTTTCAACATAGTTCCCCTTGCCATGGAGCACATGGGCTAGAATACATAAAAAAAAAAGAACATTGTTTTTTTTTTATGTAACTTCTTGAAAACCATGTATAAATAGGAATATAAGGTGTATGATAATATATGTGTGTATGTGTGGTATGTGATATACATGTATGTATTAAATGAGTATCCTGTCTTCTTTAATTTTATCTCTTCTTTATTTGCAGATATCAATTGTAGAGACAATAACTTCCAAACATGAAACAACATATTCCACTGTGATAATATATCATTGCAATGTGTGTAGAACTTGCAGTTTGAAAAATTTCATATCTGAATAGTTATTTGAAAGCACACAAAGTATACAATCTGTGTTCTTACAAAGTTTGTATGTTACCATTTTTTATTAAATTCACGTTTCTAATATGCAAGCACACAGTGAAAAGGAACTTTACTCTTGTGACGTGTGTGAATCAGCATTTTCACAGAGTTCAGAACTGACAAAACACATGAAAAGACACACAGAAAAGAAATCTTTTTCATGCCCAGTGTGTGGATCAGCATTTTACACAAGATCAAATTTAAAAAGACACATGCAAATACACACAGGTGAGAAACCGTTTTCTTGTCAATTGTGTGGTACAGGGTATTCAAGCAGTTCCATTTTAAAAAATCACATGCGAATACACACTGGAGAGAAACCATTTTCATGTGAAGTGTGTGGATCAGCATTTTCACAGAGATACAATTTAATAAGTCACATGCGAACACATACGGGAGAGAAACCATATTCTTGTGATGTGTGTGGATCAGCATTTTCCGAAGGTGCATATTTAAAAAAACACATGCGAATACATACAGGAGAGAAACCATTTTCTTGTCAAGTTTGTGGATCAAAATTTTCTGTGATATCCAGTTTAAAGAGCCATATGCGAATGCATACAGGAGAAAAACCATTTTCTTGTGAAGTATGTGGATCAGCATTTTCAGAGAGTTCAAAATTGAAAAGACATATGAAAACACACACTGGAGAGAAACCATTTTCTTGTCAAGTGTGTGGGTCAGCATTTTCAGAGTGTTCCAATTTAAGAAAGCACATGCGAATACACACAGGAGAGAAACCATTTTCTTGTCAAGTGTGTGGTGCAGCGTTTTCAGAGAGTTCCAGTTTAAAAAGACATACGCGGATACACACAGGAGAGAAGCCATATGCTTGTGAAGTGTGTGCATCACCATTCTCAGAGAGTTCCTCTTTAAAAAGCCATATGCGAATACATACAGGAGAAAAACCATTTTCCTGTCATGTGTGTGGGCTAGCATTTTCACAGAGTGGCAATCTACAAAAGCATGTGCGAAAACATACTGGAGAGAAACCATATTTATGACATATATGAGGATCAGTGTTTCTGGTGTGGTCAAGTGTAGAAACACACACCGGATAGAAAACTTTTTCATGTGAAGTTTGTGGTAGGATCACGTGTGAAAGACTGTATGTGGATACACTTTAAAAGTCCATATGCAAAGTCACTCAAGAGATAAAGAATTTTCTTGTAAAGTGTGTGAAGCAGAGTATTCATCCAGATCATCTTTAAAAGTCCATATGCAAACACATACAGGAAAAAAAGAATTTCTTGTGAAGTGTGTGGATCGGTATTTTCAGGGAATAACACCTTGAAAAGACACATGAAAATACACACTGGGGAGAAACCATATGCTTGTGAAGTGTGCAGGTCAATACAGGTGAAAAACCATCTTCTTGTGAAGTATGTGGATCATCATTTGCAGAGAGTTCAAAATTGAAACAACATAAAAACACATACTGTAGAAAAACCATGCTCATCTATTGAAGTGAAAGAGTTTCTCTTTATGTGTCTTTACTTAGAGCTCAGTTTTGTTTCTATTGATAATTCTTTTTTATTGTCATTTAATTTGCTGGTTCTGTTTTTGAATATAATAGAATTTGTCATGATGAAGATTGAATATGGAAGATTATTGTATGCACTAGCAGTATCTAGGATGACTGCCAGAAAATCCAAAACACTAGGCTATTGACAGTAAAAAATTAATCTTTCCTACCAATTTTTATTGCTTAGCTTTCAGAATATCATTATATACTCAAGCAGTTTGTCAGTTTTTTTTTTTAATATTAATTTTATATAACTTACATTATAAAATGCCAAAATACTCTCTGACTTTCTGACTATACCATTTATGTTTCCATTGTTTTTTATTTCTATTATTTCCTAAGTTGAAAAGTAGGAAAATCCCTAATGGTTGGATTTGGAGATAACTATTAGGTCTCAATTTTCAAAGTTGACATTTTTAAAATAAAATCAAGGGAAAGATAACTGGTTTACATGTGAGAGAATGTGACCTGAGTTCAATTCCTCTACAAGGCAGTTCACTTCTAAGTGCTAATGCTTTTAGGAAAGGTCTAAATCCATCTTTTCCTCAATAAACTACGGGTTCATAGTAGGAATGACTGGGTTCTTTTAGTCTTGGTTAGGCAACCAATCTATGACCCCCTGTTAGCTTGGACTGTAGTATATGCCAATTGCACCCCTAGAGAGGGGTAAGACTTTCCCAGTGGATCCACCTGTTAGTTGTGAGTACCAACCTATAATGCCTGACGAAGGGATCTTGGTGGCTGACAGGTGTGTGATTCTGGTACTAAGTGGTCAAGTGATCTGCAACACTCCACTTTGGCCCTTACTTAAGCTAGACAAGAAATCAGAGAGGGCCTGACCCAATCAAATAACCTGGTCATATCAAGCGCTAGCACATCTGTTCAAGTCCCAACTGTATTCTTTAAATTGCTCTAATGGCAAATAAGCACTCAACCCTTTTTATTTGATAGTTGTTATAAGGTGGTGGCTGAGGGTCAACAACTAATTTATTAATACACATAAAGGGAATGAAAATTATTTCTACTAGTTTCTTGCTACACATGAAGCTGATGAAAAATCTAACATAAAAATTATTGGTAATTTATGAGGAAGTGCACCCCGGTCCCCTGCCTCCGAAATTGCTGCCCGGTGAATTTTAAAATAACAACCCCAACCTTCGGCGCCACAGCGGGTGTTACTTGAAAGAAAACAACATACTTAGGGCATTAAATGTATTGGGGGGGGGGCTCTTTTTGTCTTAATTCTTGTTTATTTATTTTTTCCATTTGAAAGAAAAAACATTAAACCTTTTTTGTCGTAATTCTTATTTTTCTTTTTTTGTCGTAATTCTTATTATCGTAATTTGTCGTAATGCTTGTTTATTTATAGAAATCCTCATAAATTAAACAAGAATTAAGACAAAAAGGGGACCCCCCTTCCCTAAAATACATTTAACGCCCTAAGCTGGTTGTTTTCTTTCAAGTAACACCGCTGTGGCGCCAAAGGTTGGGCTCGTTATTTTAAAATTCACCGGGCAGCAATTTCGGAGGCAGGGGACCGGGACACACTTCCTCATAAATTACCAAATTATTTCTACCCATTTGTTAATACACATGAAGCTAATGAAAATTATTTTAAAACATTTATTATTTAATATTCGATGGTAGTGTAGCAATTGTCTTCCCTTGTTGGGATGGAGTTAAAGGTGGAAAAGGGTTATATTTTCTTGCCACCAGGATTTGCCACTAGAGGGCATACGTATCTGGCTATTTAAACTCAGCCCAGGAAAACTTTCTCTTTCTTCTGGCATCCACAAAGATGCACTAGACAAGTCGTGTCTCTGTTCATTAAGGGATGGGGAGGCCTTACCCCTGAACTATAGACTTGTACCCATGTATGTACTTAGCTCTTTCTACACCCTATGACTGCACTGAAGTTATACGCACCAGTTGTGTCTTTACAACAGCTATTCTATACAGTAAGTGCCTGTATTTTCTTATGTACCTATTTGTCGAAATTCATTATATATGTTTTCCTGCATTCAGAGGCTTCTCTAAGGCCTCCTAGCATGTTATGAAGCAGTTTTAGCTACTGAAGCCAAAACTACATTAATTTCTATAGTAGTAGATAATGAGTGCTATCATTATCATTATTAAGCTGTATCATTGCTACTGTATGGCAGCAACACATGAACCCTAACATGAAATGAATAATAAAAAATAATAAAAATTATTTCTACCAATTTATTAATACACATGAAGCTAATGAAAATTATTTCCACCAAAGTTAAACAATCATTTATAAACATTTTTTTTAATAAACATTAAATAACTCTCAAGGTGTTACATAATTATTAGATTCCTAATATTTATGTACAGTAGTGTAGAAACCAAAATGGCTGTTATAAGTTCAGCCGGCGGCCTTGAAGGATTGAATGACAAGGCTTGACCTCAGTCCTGATCCTTCCGGTGGATACTGTGAGAATCGGTGGAGAAGACCCTCTTCCGGTTTAGATTAGAGAGAGTTTTAGTCAGATTAGCCAAAGACCACGACGGTGGTAAGTCGTGTTATGCATGTAGCCGACTCAATCTGCGCAGGTAGTCTGGTGGGGATTTCAGAATAATATATGATCTAAGTTAAATCGAAGGGCTTCAGATAAAGAGAAATCCCCAATGGAAGACCAGACACAAAGTCCCCAAGACGAAGTCCAGACGCTAGAAGAGATGCTGGAAGAAGAATAATAGAAGTAAGAAAGTAAAGAAAGAGAGTATACAACAAAGGTTTGATAAGTTATTAAACATTAACCAACCAGTTTAGGAAAAGTAAATCTACGAATTCAAACAAAAATTGATCTTGTCTCATATCCTACCCATGGAGAGTTTTTTTTAATATATATATAAAAGAAAATTAATATTTTTCAAAACTGACAAACATTATATTAAAGCCAGATTTCTTACTGACCTGTTGGCTGGGACTGTCGAATATGGGGTCATCTGTTGGCCATGTGTGATGACCCATAATGCTTAAGGATGGAATCCTAGTGGCTGAGCAGTCCATGATATGCAGTACTCCATTTTGGCCCTCACTTAGGCTAGATGGGCGTGATATGTTATATGAATTACAATGAGTAACACTCGAATGACGTGTAAGGGTTAAGTAGTAGCCATCTTTATTCTCTAGTGGTTCTGTCCAGTTCAAGGGCAGTAACTCTTACAGGTTTGGATCCAATAAAACAACATCCCCTCTTTTACAAAATATTTTTTTTTTCTTACAATTTAAAAAAAAATTTTCTTTTATTTGCATATAACACAATCAATCAAAAAAAAAAATATATATATAATTGTTCAGTTGTGATCACATAGATTTTTCATTTTTTTTGTGTGTGTGTGTTTGTGTGTGTGTGTGTGTCCATGAAGGGATTTCTTTTTGTTTTGGTTGAGTTTACCTATTTCCCGGCTGCCACCATGATATGTTATCTGAATTACAATGAATAACACTCGAACGACGTGTAAGGATTAAGTAGTAGCCATGTTTATTCTCTAGTGGTTCTGTCCAGTTCAAGGGCAGTAACTCTTACAGGTTTGGATCCAATAAAACAATATCCCCTCTTTTACAAAATTTTTTTTTTTTCTTACAATTTAAAAAAAATGTTTCTTTTATTTGCATATAACACAATCAATCAAAAATATATATATATATATATAATTGTTCAATTGTGATCACATAGATTTTTCATTTTTTTTTTGTGTGTGTGTGTGTCCATGAAGAGATTTTTCTTTTTGTTTTGGTTGAGTTTACCTATTTCCCGGCTGCCACCATGATATGTTATCTGAATTACAATGAGTAACACTCGAACGACATGTAAGGATTAAGTAGTAGCCATGTTTATTCTCTAGTGGTTCTGTCCAGTTCAAGGGCAGTAACTCTTACTGGTTTGGATCCAATAATACAACAGGACTGTTGGAGAGGCCTCCTCTGATCAGTCAGCCCTAGAACATATGATTGCCTCAACCCTATTGTCCTTATGGCAAACCTCCCAACCAGTCTATCATATATATATTTACCAACCCCTCCGCATGAGCAGGATGCGACACAAAGTCAATTTCTTAAGCGGAGTTTAACAGGTTTGAATTCAGAGTTTTCCTTCTCCTAGACCGGTTGCCTAACCAAGGTTAAAGAGCCCAGTCTGCCCTACTATTTACCCATAGCTGGAGGGAGAGTAGGATTCATACCTTTCCCAAGGGTATTAGCACTAAGTGAAATGCAATTACCATGTCCACCATTTGAACTCGGGGCTACGAATCCATTTCCCATGACTTTAACCATTACACCACGCGTTTCCTACCAGTCTATCATATATGTGCTAGAATGTGGTGGCTGACAGTCTTAATGTCCTAGTAATGATGCTCAACTGCATCTAGTGGTGAAGTTCCTATTTTGGAGCTCTGGGGAATGTGGAGTACTTCTTCAACCATTACTCCCAGGTCTGCTCAAACCCAGAGTGATAGTACCTGTTAGGGTTCCATCTATGGGTTGAATAGAAAACATTGAGCTTAAATAAATGTATTTTTAAAAAATGGAGTTTTAAAAAGGTGAATACCTATCAAGAATGTATAAACCAAAATGACTTTGGCATAAAATAATCCAACAAGGGTTGACATGCCATAAAATCCAACCTACCACATTTCTTGATATACATATGCTTTCATTGATGATATTTTATCAACCTTGTGTCATAATTTATGTAAGTCAAATTGGATTGGAACTTATCTTTTATGTTCCTCCTTAGAAATGTTTTTAAATATCTTTGTGTCATCAGTACAAGGATAACGTTGAGTATCAATCAATTTGGTTTAGGAAATCATTTATAAAAATGACATTGAGAATTGGTCTGATTATTAATTCTAACAGAAATAAACTAAACAACTAGTTACGAATATGACTGTTGTGAAGGAAAGGTACAAGGCAAATATAGGGTGTATATTTGGGTTAACAGTTTATTCTGGGTTAGTAGTAATGTGAGTGTATACAATTATTATGCAAATGTCTTTAAGAGTTGTGTAAATGTCTTTCACAGAGTTGCCAGATGAATTTCTCCTGGCGGGGATATATTTTTAGGTAATACGAGGAGTTTCAAATACACTTATCTTAGTTGTATAGGTCTTAGCAATGTCTCTAAGTTGTCCGGTAAAGTCACTGTTCTGTTGTTCTGCTAGTACTGCACCTTTTGCCTGTTGGGCCTGTTCTAATGAGTTTTAGGGGTCTGCCCCTGGCCTGTGATTCCAGGAACTAATAGGGGCAGATAACCCAATTTCCGATAATTCTTATGGAATACCAAACATGACTTTTTTTTTAAATTTAGTTGGGGACTTATTATTAAGATAATTGCTGATTGCCAGCACATCTGAAACACCTGGCTACTGTCAGAAAAGTAACATAGAAAAAGAAATCTTTGCAACTAAGTGGACTGAGTACTACTCTTTATGGTATACCAAAATTGATAAATATTCTATCAATACCAGATTCTTCAAAATACATGTTTACACTTATCCTTTGGAATTTTATCAACTATGTTTCCCTGCAGTGTCATACTGTTAAGTATCTAGCCGCCATCATTGACCAGTTGAAAAGGACTTAAAGTAAGTAAGTCCTGAACTATAGAATCCTTTGGTAAGTAAATAAGTACTGGGTTATGTAATCCTACGTAGTGTCAAAAGGTCCAGTGATATAATCCTATGATCCATCGTTCACGAAGGCTGAAGGCAATGTGTGTAGGTATGACCAGAACAGTATAAATAATAATATCAGCAGCAGAACAGTGGTTGGTCACATGTTTATTGGCGAGTCTATAAGTAGAAGTGGTCATTAACCACACGCCTTATATACCAAAAACTCCAACACATACTTTATGTCAAACTTGACTGGGGCTTATTTTTATGTTCCTTCTTACAAATGCTTTTAAAGATCTTTGCGTAATCAGCACATGTATAATAATATGCATTGGTGCAATGCACCAATGGTGCATGGGTGCTGATGCAGGTGTGCGTGTGTATATGTGGCTGTACAGTTAGTTATATAGATACATAGTAGTAAGACCGCTCACATATGGGTATGTGTATTCAGTGTGGATCATGTGTGTGTGTATATATATATAGATATATATGTTTGTGTGTATACATATATTGTATGTATAAGTAGGTGTATTGTGTGTAGGTGTCAATAAGTCATAGGAGCCATTAAAGTTAGAGATCAGGTGTCTAGTTTTTGACCAGATTGAAAGTCATCTGGAGTTCAGATGAGCAATAAAGTTCGACCCAGTTAAACAAAAAGAAAACTGAAATCACACGAGGGTGGATGGAAATCTCATGTGGACGAGAGTTGATAGCAAGAATTGAGAATTCTGGGAGGTTTGAAAGTCAGGCAGTTAGTTTTTGGGCAGCGAACGGGACAGATCAACCTTAGTAGTATAGAAGTCAACTTTATCAGAAGTCCCTAAAGGAACATGAGTAGGCATTTTGCCCCCTCTCATCTCAGCAAACATGGGAGAATGAAATAACAGGAGATTGAATGACTGGAAGAAGCAATGCAAGCACCATGTAACTCTCTGCCATTTTTTATGTGTTCACCTAACTTTGTCTTGTCTTGTCTTTGTTCTCTTTTGTTATTTTATTGTATACCTTACGGTAGGGGGTCCCCGGTGGGGTGCTTTATCACAATCACAACATGTAGAGGTCCTAAAAGTAGCTAGCAGATGACACGAGATAATGGCCAGAGAAAGCAGTGCAGCGAATGCTGAAAGATGCAGAAAAGATGTGCAATAGCCCCCGGCCTGCCGTAGGTGTTACACATGGATAAATGTCTGAATTAACTCAGTTTGGGAAATCATTTATGAAAATGACAAAGAGAATTGGTCTGAGCACTGATTCTTATGGAATAGCAAACATCACTTTTGATACTTGTTGACTTCCAGCAAATCTGAAACACCTGGACACTATGAAACAAAAATCACAGAAAAAAACATATTTGCAATTAATTGGTGAGCACTGATTCTTATGGAATAGCAAACATCACTTTTGATACTTGTTGACTTCCAGCAAATCTGAAACACCTGGACACTATGAAACAAAAATCACAGAAAAAACATATTTGCAATTAATTGGTCTGAGCACTGATTCTTATGGAATAGCAAACATCACTTTTGATACTTGTTGACTTCCAGCAAATCTGAAACACCTGGACACTATGAAACAAAAATCAAAGAAAAAACATATTGCAATTAATTGGTCTGAGCACTGATTCTTATGGAATAGCAAACATCACTTTTGATACTTGTTGACTTCCAGCAAATCTGAAACACCTGGACACTATGAAACAAAAATCAAAGAAAAAACATATTTGCAATTAATTGGTCTGAGCACTGATTCTTATGGAATAGCAAACATCACTTTTGATACTTGTTGACTTCCAGCAAATCTGAAACACCTGGACACTATGAAACAAAAATCACAGAAAAAACATATTTGCAATTAATTGGTCTGAGCACTGATTCTTATGGAATAGCAAACATCACTTTTGATACTTGTTGACTTCCAGCAAATCTGAAACACCTGGACACTATGAAACAAAAATCACAGAAAAAACATATTTGCAATTAATTGGTCTGAGCACTGATTCTTATGGAATAGCAAACATCACTTTTGATACTTGTTGACTTCCAGCAAATCTGAAACACCTGGACACTATGAAACAAAATCACAGAAAAAACATATTTGCAATTAATTGGTCTGAGCACTGATTCTTATGGAATAGCAAACATCACTTTTGATACTTGTTGACTTCCAGCAAATCTGAAACACCTGGACACTATGAAACAAAAATCACAGAAAAAACATATTTGCAATTAATTGGTCTGAGCACTGATTCTTATGGAATAGCAAACATCACTTTTGATACTTGTTGACTTCCAGCAAATCTGAAACACCTGGACACTATGAAACAAAAATCAAAGAAAAAACATATTTGCAATTAATTGGTCTGAGCACTGATTCTTATAGAATAGCAAACATCACTTTTAATCAAGCTGAGGACTTTTTATTAACAGATACTTGTTGTACTCTGTCTCTTTAAGAAATACTGTATCCAATATAAGTCTTTCATCTGTATATATATATGCTTTTAATTTATTTGATCTTCATGAAATAAAACTAATTTGTTATCCTGAAAATAAATCTTGTTAATTTTTATATGCTTGAGTCTTAGTGTCAATGAAGTGATGGGCTGAACTATTAAGTCAATTTGTTCAAATAAAAAGGTTGATATTAATTAAAGCCAATTTCTTTTTACCAATCAACAAAAAAGGTACACCTCAAAGATACGTGGTTCAAAGTTAACTGACCTGAAAAAATGTAAAAGTTTTTAAATAAAATAACTAGTGCATTATATATTTTATTTATTAATACTAGCAAATATATGCCCCTCCGGGTGCAAGTATTTAAGTTTTAATATAATAAAATATGTTAAATTAGAAAGTCTAATGAAACTGAATAAGAATGCAGATAAAAAGATTTGGAACAGAGGGTGTATAATTGGAAAATAGAACAACTTTGAAACTAACTCTTCCATCAATTTCCATTACTCCCGTCTTTCATTGTTAAATGTTCCTAATTCTACTATTTAGTTAAAATAGGAAGTAAAGAATAATATTACAGTTATTTCTTCTTTTTAATGGATTTCTTTTAAGATTTATATCCGAGATTTTTGTTCATATGCAATAAGATAAAACCAAACAATTAGAAATCAAAAATACTAAGCATATATTTATTAAAATCAAATTTTTAAGATCAATATGCAAATTAGCCTTCCCATTCACACTGTAAACCGCTATTTTGTTGTATATATAAATACAATTGCATGTTTTTAGAATGTAGATATGGTCAACAGTATTAATGATGTTAGACAATTTTATTAATAATTGAGGTTTAAATAAAAAATAAAATCATGGAGAATGTGATGTAAATAATTAAGGGAATTGTGACTTGAATAGTAATATAGTTTCGGTTACAGACAAACAAACACACAATCTCCATTATAATAAGATATCAACACTGAAAATTTCATTAAATTCGGTTAATTCCCTGATTTTTTGGTATTTTTTTTCTTTCAGCGGGGTGACATATGATGGTGGAATTTAGGTCCGTTAAGTTCAATTTAACCCTTTATTCTATTACCAGCCCCCTCAAGACTTTACATTTTTTTCTATACACATATATATAAACTATTCTTTGTATTCTACTTCTATCAAGTTTGCTCTTGCAATAAAGTTATCCCTTTGTTGTAAATTGATCCTATATATATATTAATAAATAGGTATGTCTAATTTTCCTAAAAGGAGATAATAGATTTTTTAAATTCTTTATTCTCAAAAAAATTACCAAAAAATCTGCTTTAATTGATTAGATTTTTATTTATTTAATTAACACAAAGATTTACCTACATATAATATCTGACAACAGTGTTTACATTATCCCATATTAAGATTGTGATAGAAAATATGTTGGTGAGACTTCTAGAAATATCAACATGTTATTTTGACAGTTCTGATTTTAAAATCTATGTAGAAACACATGAGAGGGACATTCTACATAATGTTTTTTTTTAATACTTATACTTTTTTCTAATACTTTCTTTAAGTTTAGATTTAAAGTACCCTGGGGAGAAGAGAAAGTCTATGAAGGAACACATTATCAAGTTATCTGAATTAAAATGAGGAACACTAGAACGACGTGTAAAGGTTAAGTAGCCATCTTTTATTCTGTATCCCTGTCTGTCTGCCCAGTCAAGGGGCAGTAACTCTTAAGGGTTCACTTGCAATAATACAACATCCTTTTACAAAATAATTTTTTCCCCTTACAAGTTTTAGTTTTATTTCATTTGCATATAACATAATAAATCAAAAATATAAATTGTTCAGTTGTGATCATATAGATTTAGATTTAAAGTACACTGGGGAGAAGAGAAAGTCTATGTAGGAACACGTGAGAGGGACATTCTACATAATGTTTTTTTTTAATACTTATACTTTTTTCTTATACTTTCTTGAAGTTTAAATTTAAAGTGCTCTGGGGGAGAAGATAAAATCTGTGTAGAAACACATTAGATGGAACATTCAACAGCTGTTCCCCAACCCCTTTTTATCATATGGTTGCTAGAAGGTGGATGACGTTAAACTCTATCTGATGGTGAGGTTCCAGTTTTGGAGGTTTGGGGAATGTGGAGCACCCCTTCATCACCATTGCTCCCTGGTCCACTTTGACCCGGAGTGGTAGTACCTGTTAGGGTCCCATCTATGGGTTAAATAGAAAAATGTATTTATAAAAAAAATTGTATTATCCATTAAGAATTGATTTATTTCAAAACTTTATTGGCATTAAATGACCCACTGAGATTGATATGCCATAAAACAAAACAAACCAATCAACAGATGTTAAATCTATTGATCAACCTTTTTAGTGATTTCAGCTTTTAAAATTTATTGTCTGGATGAATGATTTCCTAGATTTAAAATTGCATCTGTGCAAGTGATAGCCTTTGATGCCTGAGGACTGTTGGATTTTTTGTGGATATAAGGCATGTGCCAGATGCCTACTTCTAAATATAGACTCGTTGACTACCTGAGAAAGATTCCTATTGTCCAATCACTGGCAGTGCTGCTGTTGGTGTATTTATACTAGTCTGATTCTTAACCTTGGCTCATTGACACTTGGATTCTCTTGGACGTCAGACTTACAAAGAATATTATAACACCGGATACTTATTGGCTTGCTTACTTATTTACTACATCTGGAACCAAGGATGGCGGCCAGATACTTAACAAGGACTGCTATTTTTGTAACATGCTGTAAGGAGAGGATGTATATTTCATCCTTCTGTTGAATGCCTTTGTTCCATTGGCACATATCAAAATAACTTGTGGGTACATTTAACCAATAAAATGCTAATATGAAATGAAAATGAAAATTATTTATTCATAAGGACCCATGAAAATTCCATGGAATGAAAAAAAATCAAAATCAATTTTTGTTTTCCAGTCAACAAAAAAGACTAGTCAATTAACTATTTATGCGCAATTTAATAATATCAATCATCTGTTTGCACAATTATATGGTTTCTTGTATTCCTATCTAATACTAATAATTTGCACACAGTTATATGATTATATTCATTATCTGATCAGCTCGCGATAGCTTGCCTTCTAAATAACAACTCCCGACTGCCAAAAGATTCGGCTTATTTATGACTCCACTCCACTCCCACCAACCCCCTCATTTCCAGTCTGTACTCTTATAAAAAGAAATTAAATTTTGGGCGCCATTTTCTTCCAAGTCCAAGGTAAGAGGAGTTTCATTTTTTATCTTAAACTATACTATCTAATACTCATAATTTGCACACAGTTATATGATTATATTCCTATCTTATACTAATAGTTTACATACCGATATATCTGACTCCTAGATATGACCTTAACAGATACTCTCACTCAGGGGCCAGTGTGAACTATCAAAGGAATAGAAAAACACTATTAGGATTAGAAATAAGACTACAACACCACATGTAACATATGGTATGCAGTTACAGTGGATTGGCTAATAGTTTGAGCTGGATTGGCATTGATTTGGGGTTTGATTTGATGCAACGTTTCCCTTTATGGAGTGGTTACTATTTTTGCCAATAGACTCATTCTTTTTCACATATGTGCACCACAATCCTCCCTAGTATTGTTCAAGAACAGCCTACAGCAGTTACCATCATGAAAATAGAATACCTCTTCTTTCTGGCATCACCATTATTCCACTGTCCAATGGTGTTAATTCCTGCCACACTGCTACATCTACACTACCTCTTTACATTGAATGTACATCATCTAACTGATTCTATTTCGGCAAGTTGCACATGCAGAGGTTTTAATTTTTTAATTCAAAGTCAAAATCATTAATTTATAGAATAAATCTTAGCTATTAGTGATGTATCTATGAAAATCTGAGATTTGCCTCAAAACAGCCCATGTTATTAGTGCGCCTAAAATCCTGCAACGTGTCTTATATATCATTAAGAAATAAAGGTTTACATAATATATGGTGTGATTAATTTGCATACTATTTTTTTTAACAAAACTGGGTTTAATAAATAATTACTTGGTGTCATTGATCCCTAACATTATTTTATTCTCCAGCATGTTAAAATTAATCCTAAGAATGATTTTATATAGAAACCAATTAAAATATAATTAAAATAAGTGTAATCTTTTTATCTAATTTTGTTAGTCTTTCCAATTTTATATATTTCATCACATTAAACTTAAGTACTTACGTTTGGAGGACGCATATTCTTGCTAGTTTATATAAATGCATCGCATTGTTTTTCAGTAAAGAAAGTACTGCCCCAGGTAAAATGATCACTCGGATCTAAGATTGCTACTAAATTTATCATGTCTGTATCCCATGATATATATCATATATCCCATATATAGAAACTGGAATGCTGTTACTAGATAAAGTTGAGTGTTATACCCAGAACGCCTTACATTTTGGGGGAAATAGGGTAGGGGTCTTATTATGATTTGTTATTTTTTATGATTTGCAGGTGGAATTAAAGGTAATTAACAGTAATTGAATGTTAAATGAAATAAATCACATTACCTCCAAAATGTCAAGTGAATTTTTTTCAAGTGTTTGTATTTACAATCAACCAGCAAATTCAGCAAACCACATGTGTTGCATGTGGAAACACTGGGCAGCTGTTTCAACCTATTAGATCTTATCAACAGTGTATACTGAGATCTCCATCCAATGGAGATTGAACCAGTAACTACAGAATAAAGAGCCAAGACTCTACCCTCTACCCTCTACCCTCTACATCTGCAACATTACACAGGATAAGATCACCTCCAGAGTTACAACATCCCAACCTGGTTGCATGCATCCACATGATCCTGACCAAGTGGGCAAGGAATATAGATATATATATAGAGAGAGGAATTATATACAATTAAATTACCATGACCACCAAATTCAGCAAACAACGTGTGTAACATGGGAAACAGTGGACAGTTGTTTTGATCTATTAGGTCTCATCAACCATATTAACACAACTCTTACCCCAGCTATGGTTAGCGGAATGAGAACAGGATACCCCCGTGGACTAAATAAAGGGTTAGGTTCAAAGTTCCGTGATGGCTCCCGATTACGACAAGAAAGTTCCCGAGTTCGAAAAGAAGGTTCCCGAGTCTGACAAGGTTCTTGAGTCCGACAAGAAATACCTGAAGAAGGCCGGAGGGCATATCGGCCGAAACATTGTACAAATAACAATGAAGATGGGGACAATAGCCCGAATAACGCAGATAATACTAATCTGTATCACTTGTTTAGGACTTAATCCTACATTCTTTATGTATGTTTATGTATCTGTTCTCCATATCTTATTGTACCTTGTCATGAGTATGTGTATACCTGTCATATACGTATTTTCTCCATGTACTCACAGAATAAAATCGATTTTTGTTATTATATATATTGTCGGATTAATTCATGTAAACATATGTACCCATGTTGGAAGGTTACTTTCAGCCTTCTAACATTCTCATCTTATAACAAGATCACCTCCAGAGCCACGATTTCCCAACCTGGACATGGTAATTTAAATGTTGAATCCTTTTGGATATTTAGAAATCTCTGGTCATTATGTCACAAGTTTTCATCTCTGCAAGCCTTGAAAATCGGCTTCTGAATTTTTTAATTTTTAAATCCCTGCTAAAATACTATTACTGGTGAGAAACATTTAACTATACCAGCTACAAGAGAGACCAAACAAGGTATTTACATATCTTAATTCAGGGACAGCAGGTACCTCCAATTTACCCCGTAAAATGTATCCCCTTATATTTAACACAATGAAACTTGCATAAAGGTTAATATCATCTTGAAAATTCTTTGTCCATTCAAAAGAAGAAACATTAAAAAAAAAAACTCCTGATGATCTAAAAAAAAAAAATTGCAGCTCACAGAAATAATGAAAATTATGAACGAAAAACAATGTTTACATTTTCGCACCGTTAAATCAATTGAAATTTAACATGGCCAAAAACAAGTTACAACTAGAGGTTTTAAAAATAATTCTATGAAAAATCAATCAATGGTCCGATTTTCACAAAAATTTCCGTAATTACTTACCTTTTGATGAAAATATGTTTGAAATATGTTTTTCCTCAAATATATTAGGGGAGATATTTTTTACGCGGTCTACCCCTACCCCTATTTTATTTTATGAAATATGAAAAAATGAACTGACAAAAAACGATTTTTACTTTTTTTTATAAAGATAAGAGTCTGAATAATTATATCAGAAGATTTTTATAAGCTTCTATAACAGAGGGTTATTTTGGTAAAAGAACCATGAATACAGAATTCAGCTAAAAGATATCTATAAAGAAACTGACCCTATTGTAAAAAAAAAACCGTCTGTTTTACTTATTTTTCAAGATAACGGTGAGTAATTTCCCCCAATCAGATAATTTGATCTTTGAATTAATTATTTTTTGTTTGTAAAAACTCTTTATGTTTCGTTATTTATTTTTTGCGAGATTTTTTTTAAAAAGTTCAAAAATATTTACGTTTCTTCCTTCAATATCGTCTAAACTGATCACGTGACATATTTTGGTGGTATCTATGGGACAGGGACAGGGACAAATATTAACATATTTTAGATGTAAATCCAACATATTTTGGATGACTTCTATTTAAAAGATTTTATACTTTTATTGATTCCGCATTTATAAATATTAAGATTAAATTCTTATTATAAATTTGAGCAGATATTGCGAAATAATAATGAAATGTAAAAAATATTAATTTTTAAGTAGGGTGTCTTAATTATTTCACCGTAACTGAGAATTATCTCCCTTGAATTTGTATCGAAAACAAACAAACATCGATGAAAAACGATGATTGTTTTAAAATTTCATTCAACAAGAAAATAATAGTTCATTTACAATTTCATTACGATAAAGAAAATAAACTGGACAAAAGAAAACAAAAAAGAAGTAAGTATAACGTTCACTTTAAATTCATCTTACACGTTACGCAAACGTTTTATTTGTTGTTTAACAAATTTATGACAAACCAAAGGCTTTTTTTTTTTTTAGAAAAATGTAAGATAAAATATTTTTGAAATGTGTAAGTGTTTTCATCTACAATAGAATCTGTGTATTATTTTGAATTAGGTTCTTTTTTTGATCTAATGTAATCGACAAACTCCTTCATGACAACAATAAAAATTACCCGAAAATCTTGCACTTCAGACGATTGCCTCAGGAATTTTAAAGTCCTGTCCTGTGTGTCCTAATTAATTATATATTTTTTTTTATTATATTTATTTTATTCATTAACTGTAATTTATCAACTCTCTAAGAAATAAATTATTATTACTAGGTACCACCAGACCGTTTAGGTCATCTTGAATAAAACGGAAATAGATATTTCCGAACTTTGTTTATCAAAAATCTCGTTAAAAAAAGATCGTACAGGGTTGTTACAAAGAAAAATAGTTAATTCAAAGATCAAATTATCCGATTGGGAAAAATTACATCGTTATCTTAAAAAATAAACAAACCTATCCATTACGTGCGAAAGGGTAATTTTCAGGCCGCGATTTAGAGAGAAAGAATACATATTATTACCCTCTTACAGTTATGCATCTAAGTACGGATGGGTGTAACGGACAAACTTTTTTAGCCAAATTTTTTCTATTAAATGAATAAAATCTTTAAAAACTTTAATATTACAATTTAAAATGAATAAAATCTTTAAAAACTTTAATATTACAATTTACTATGAATAAAACTTGAAAAACTTTAATCTTAAAATTTCGCAGTGAAATTGACGTTAAAAAATGTCTTCGGTTTTAGTATTAATTCTTAAAATCGAAAATAAAATGAAAATTTGAATATTTTTTCTAAGAGAAAAACTGATAAACAATCATTCAATATATTATTTTTATTCTAATTGGTCGTAAAAGTTAAATAAAATTTTTTTTTACGCTCAGAAAAACAAACTTTAGTTACCGAGAAGCGTCTCGTCATATGTCAGTTTTGCTCTTCCGTACATTCTAAGAATCACACATTACTATTCAACAATAAAAATTACAAATTCTTTTAAAAATATTAATCGAGCACGGATCGGACCAACTTTTAGTTCACCTGAATTCTAAAATTCATGTTTTTAAATATCCGTGAAAATTTTGATTTTTTTCCACAGGAAAAAAAAAAAATTTAATTTATTTCACGCAGAAAATAAAATTTTAATCACACAAAAGATTGAAAATCTCGTAAAAATTAATTTCTTAAAAAAATTTTTTTTTTTTTACAATTTAATAGAATATAGTACATACCAATTACATAAGAAAAAAAAAGTTTTCAAATATTAATATTATGACATTTTTTTTGCACTTTTTATTTCCGATTTCATTATTTTTTCCTAAAAAAACTATAATTCGGTACGTTATACAATTTCATTGATATAGTTATTCAGACTCTTATCTTTATAGAAAAAAAGTACCAAATTTTTTTTCCACATCATTTTTTTTTTATCTCATAAAATAAAATAGGGGGGGTGATAGACATCGTAAAAAAATATTTCCCCTAATATATTTTAGAAAAAAACTATTTCAGATGTATTTACATCCAATGGTAAACATTTATGGAAATTTTCGTGAAAATCGGACCATTAATTGATTTTTCATAGAATTTTTTTAAAAATCCTCTTATCGTAACTTGTTTTTAGCTACGTTAAATTTCAGTTGATTTAACAGTGCAAAAATGAAAACATTGTTTTTCAATCATAATTTTCATTATTTTCGTATGCTGATAAAAAATTTAAAAAATCATCAGGAGTTTATTTTATGTTCTTTCTTTCGAATGGAAAAAAAGTTTCAAGAAAATATTAATTTTTCTGCAAGTTTCATTGTGTTAAATGTAGGGGGGGTAAATTGCACAGGGTCAAATTGGTGGTACCTAATTATTACAATATTCATTAAGATTCCAACGAATATACAAGATATACAATAAACATTTTTTATTCCATTCACATGTTTCTGTCATGCAGATTCCTTATTTCTCTATTAATTTTATTTTAATAGAAGTTAAAACGAACTAAGTTCGTCGAACTTTTAGTATCTCTTTTACTAACTTTTAATTTCAATTCAACACCCAGTATTAACAATATGAAATATTTCCCTACATAAATTAAATACTAAAATAAATAAAAATGATTTCATTTTTTTTTTTTTTTTTTTTGCATTTAGAGGTTTAATTTGTATTCCTATGAACATAGGTAAGTTACAAAAACGCGCACCTGTTAAATGGAATTTTCTTTAAAGAAAAATTAGCTAATTATCGGATTTTAATTTAAAAAATTTGGGCTAAACTTGCAAATCGATTGGAAAATTAGGGTGACCCAGAAAAAAACAGAACCCAAATTATTTATTCATTTTCCCATTAAACTAACCCTAAACCTAACGCTAAACCACCCTAGTTTAAATTAAAAGTTTTATTACAAAATTTGTGGGTTCTGTTTTTTCTGGGTCACCCTAATTTTCCGACCGATTTGCAAGTTTAGCCAAAATTTGGTATTTAAAACGATAAAATAAAAGTTTTCTTTTGAAAGATGTTTCTGCTCAAAATTCTGAAGCCAACTTAAAAAAAAAAAAAATTGTTGTCAATGTTTTTCTTAAATTGACTCATTTAATGAAATTGAAACTGAATGATTTTGATATTTTTAAAGATATTTATTTAAAGAATTAGATCTTTTTTTTTATAACAGTTTATGTATTTGTTTGTAATGATGCCTTATTTTTTAAGTTAAAAATGGTAAAATAATGTATAATGTTGCTCTTCTGTTGATATTTACTTCTTTTTATGGCATTATAGGTATGGGTGTTTAGTTATTCGGTGTTTGGTCTTTTTAGTTGAGACTCAACCTAAATGTAGGTTCATTGGTGAATATGCTGCATGTGAATGAAAAAAAAAATGAATGAAAGGCAGAGGAAATAGAGACAACATTATAGGTAAAAAGAAATTACCAGAACATTGAAATTGTATAAAAAAAACAGTAATATAAAAAGAAAATGTCAATTTAAAATGACTGGTAAATATGCCCTGAACTTTACTACACCACCACGTGACTATGACCTGGTTAAGCACAAAGGAACAAGCCAGTTTATCAAACCCTGATCTACATGATTAGACAAAAACAATGTAGCATAATGACAGTGCAACACAGTTACTACAATGTCATCATTTGCAGCTCCTCTCATTTCAACCCAGTTCGAGGAATGAGGCTCACATCCCTCAGGAATGAAGAAAACACTAAGGCAGACTTGCCCAAACCAACTCACATCCCACCTATGTATAATATCACAGAAGACCTCATGCAACCATCATCTCCCATACAGCTACCAAAATCAACGATCTTGCAACCTGAAGCACCTAAGACCAGTCTTGACCAATTTTACTGACCATAAGGTCAGAGACACCTGCCAACCTAAAAGAATATGAAATAATGAAAAAAAAAAGAATATGAAACATAATGAAAAAAAAAAAGAATATGAAACATATAACAAAAAAAATTCATTTAGAATAATGTTCCCTCCAATTACTATCTAAGGAATGTTGTATCTTAATGTAGCCTCTTTCTGGGTTTAACTTTCTATCTGAAAATATGTTGCATACCCTCTTTACCGGTACTAAATATCTATGTTATATACTTCTTCTTACTCTGTCGTCTATTCTTCTGGCCGGATCTGGTATATCTTCTAAGGTCTCGTCTGGTCTTCTATTGAGGATTCCGGGTCTGGTTTCGGTTGGGGATCACTCCTTATCAGAAGCCTTGTGTCATTGTTAGTTTTTAGTAATAACCACAAGACTTCGATTTACGATGATGTTACTTTATTCGTAGAACCCCAGACCAAACAATCAAGCAGTGAGACTCACATCTTGCTAGTTTCGCTTCTAAGTTCTAACTCTAACTGAGTTGCTTACCCCTTAAACCGGAAGGGGGCCTTCTGGTTCTCACGTTCCATCCCCAGAACGCAAGGTGAGATCGAGGTCAAGCGCCGTCACTCACCCTCAAGGCCATCAGCTGCACTAATATGATTTCTACACTATTGTCATAATCATTAGGTATTTAATGATTATGTAACAAATAGATTAAATTTTATTTTTGAGCATACATTAATTATTATATATGCAAAAATTCACCTGAAATAAACAACAAATTCTATGTTAAAATGACATTTCAAAACCGAGCACTTCAATCGGCCATTATTTTTGTAACAACCTAATAGTTCATCCTGGCTGTGTGTATGGGGGCTGATACACTGCGACATAGACCTGGCTGCTACTTTCTCACTATTGCAACATAAACATCTGTAGAATGAACATCATATTCACCTTCAGTGGAAAACTGACTAATGTGCAGTCACCTGACAATAAGATGTCACTGTAACCGAATTCACTCTGTATCAACTGCCAGAACACAGTCAAGTATTGAGTATGTATGGATAACAGTATCCACATTAAAACCAGGAGCCAATGAGAATCCTAGGAATGCATTTGGCCCAGATACTCAAGTGAAATATGCTAACCTGTTATTTAAGTCATCTACCAAGTTTGGATTCTCTGAACTGACTCAGCTTGCAACACTGAATACTGGTCACTCAACACAAATCTCTACAACATCAAACAAAATATCTTATCCCACTCTGACCGACAGTCAGCTTCTGAATCTCCTGTCTATGTTTCCTCAATGACCAACAACAGTGAACAGAGTGTGTGGATGGCATCCCAGCAACACAATGTAGCTCATCAGTATCTCTATCTTTATGAGCTAGATGCTCATACACATATTTTTACATTAGAGAATTATGTAATTGTAGTAACGAGTCAAACTTATCTGACTCAAAGCGTTCTAGAGGCCTGGCCTGCGAAATTGTCCCTGGCAGACAAAAGAATGTGGTTGGGGGAAGAAGGAATGTGGTACACCATTATGCCTACTCCGAGTAAGAGGTGTCGAGAGGTTGGAGGGGGCAGAATGGACTTTCTGCGGGGAGTTGTGGGTGACTTCTGATAGTGCTGTACTCTCCTGTGCATTTTGGGGACAGGAAGGAGAAAGAGTTAATGTCCCTTGTGAGGCGACGAGGGAGAAAGAAAAAAATGTCTTTTCGGTTTTGGTATAAACGTGCGAGCCTCGTAGAAACAAGCTCTTGTCTCAGTCCCTTGTGACTGAAGGAACTTTTCCCTCAGTGAGAGAGTAACAACTGAACTGTAAGTACTGTCTCTAAGTACTTTTTGTATCGACTGTTGTTGTTGCATGTTAATAAATAAGGTTAAAAGTACATGTGCTTTCCCTTTCATCATTACATTCTATGAGCTTAAAAAAGAAGAGAAAGAGAAAGAGAAAGAAAAGCTGGTAGACAAGTTTCAGTTTTATTCAAAACTTACAATTTTCAGTAATGAACCCAATATTGACATACTGTCTGCAGTGAACTACTTGTTACTTAAATGATGACATTAAAAATGTGATTAGTTAATTGATGTACATGAGAGGTTGGAGTATAAAACCAAGAGGCCTGTTGCCTCCTTGTCAAACAATGCATGAAAAGGAGTGAAAAAGAGAGGAAAGAAGCCATCACAGCAAAGAGAGCCAGAAGGAAGGAGAGCAACAAGAAGCCCAGCAAGCATCATTGTTTGTATGCAGTCACTGCACCAGAGATTGCTATTCAAAAATTGGCCTGTTCAGCCACTTGCACAGATGCAGTTAAAAAAAAATTGGACACTATGCCATCATCTTTAACCGACGGAAGGATGCCAACAATACATAATATGAAATATTTCTAAGATTTTATCAATAATAGTGAACTATTAGTTTCAAATCAATATATATTTCTTGCAAAAGTAAAAATTGATGGACTTGTGGCAGACCGGAAGTTCTTACTACGACGAACAAAAGTCAAATGACAAAAATTAATAGTTTGCACATAGGATTGCACACCCTAGTAAAAGAAGAAAATTAAAATAAAAATTTGTACATTGTCAACCAATCAGAGACGTTCGTGCCTAAAAGGAAATCTATCAAATAGACCCATTTTGGAGCCTACACTCGGACTATAAAAAAAAAATTTTTCGGATCCCAGCCAGAAAGAAATTATTCGTCTAACTAAATCCACGTCACTTTAAAGTAAGACAAAGCACATTCACTTATAAGAAGGTATGAACATATATCTATCTGTCTATCTCTCTTTATCAACCTTTTACGAGATCAGCAATACTACTGACTGCCGTGTGACTTTGAACTCTTACCCTTTCTTTTTCACTTCATAACTTATAACATATTTTCTTACATGTTATAATGAACTTTTAAAAAACAAAATAACATTTTGTACACAAGAGTACTGAAAGAACTTTGCTCAGTATTATGCGTTACCTTTTGTAAACTTTTTACTCAATACATGTTGTTTGTTTTAATATTGAGTCTTGTTATTTATGCCATGTGCCTGCAGTAATTGAATGTTTTATGGTGTCTTTAAATGTTTGAATATTTTATTGATTATTGACCTCAAACTGGTGACCTTAATACAAAAACATCAAACAGCCCTTACATCCACCATAGACTTAATTTGTTTTATTGATGTTTATTAAACAATATTGCAAAAATATCATTAATGACATTTCAAGGGGGTTTAGAATATAGTGTTTGTAGCTCCTGCAAAGGGGTAAGAACCCTCCCAAAAGCATCTGCATCTGATGGTGAGGCTCCAGTTCTGGAGATCTGGGGAGTGTGGAATACTCTCTCATTGCCATTACTCCTAGGTCCATTCTGACCTTTGTTTTGGTTTTGTTCAAATGTTAAAATATAAACATTTTTCTGATGTTTTATCAGTAATACTAAACTTTTAATTTCAAATCATTAATATTTTTTCAAATATGAAAGTTACTGTTGTTAATTCATTTTAATGATGTAAAAAATATTGTGAAAATATTAAGGGCTTAATATGAATGATGAGATATGTTACAGTTCACTGTAAAAGAAATGAAATTATCATAATTATATCATTTCAAATAAATCATTAATATCCTGTTTTATTTCATAATATCTTTTCTTTATTTGCAGGTATCAATTGGAGAGGAGAATAACAAATTTGAAATAACAGCAATCAGTGTGAAAATATATTTGTGCAAGGTGTGTAGATTAAATTTCATATTTAAAATAGTCTCATGTTATCAGTTATTAAAATTACATTCTTAATTAAGCATGAAAAAATTCGGTAAAAAGCAGTCTTACTCTTGTGAAGAATGTAGAACAGTGTTTGCAAACATTTAAACACCAAAAAGACACATGAAAACACACATGGGAGAGAAACCATATTCTTGTGAAGTGTGTGTCTTTGCAAAGAGTACTTTGTGAAAATACACATGAGAATACACACTGGAGAGAAACAATATTCTCGTGAAGTGTGTAAATCAGCATTTGCAGAGGGATAACATTTAAAAGACCACATGCAAACACACAGATGGGTGAGAATTGGAAAAGCCTACTGGACACTGCCTTGAATGTCTTCAATCTCTCTGTACAAGGGTTTGTCAGTATATGGCATGAGGATACTTCCCCTTGGAAGTAAACCCTGACTAAATATTCCCCTTGTCATAGCTAAGCATTGGGCTAAATGATAAGGAAATTAACAGTGCACCTTCTAGTGCTGCTACCACAAGTAACAACACTAAGCTGGATACCCCAACAGACCAGCCTAATACTGATGCTGAAATCTGACAAGACCAATCAATGACCACTAAAAATAGAAACTATAACATAGCTAAGGGTCTATTGAGGAGAAGAAAATTATCCTCTGTTGTTTCACTTATTCAGGATTTGAGAAGTGGAGCAGAGGGAAGAAAATAGTATTTGAGGATTAAATAACATCCTCCATTCCAAAATTAGATGTAAATATTATGCATAAAGAAATCAAGTGTTAGCCCCATGAAGGGGCTCCTTGATCTCTAAAAAATGTTTAAAGGAAAATTGAAAAAAAAAAAAAAGAGAAACCATTTCTTTGTCAAATTTGTGGAATAGCATTTGCACAAACTTCCACTTCAAAAATCCACATGTGAGTACACGCTGAAAGGAAACCATTTTCTTGTCAAGTGTGGGGATCATCATTTGCAGCCAGTGCTAATTTAAAAATTCACATTCAATTGCACACTGGGGAGAAACCATATGCCTGTGAAATTTCTGATACAAAATTTTTACTCAGTTACCAATTGAAAAGACACGTGTGAACACACATGGGGAAGAAACCAGATTGACAATACACATGTGAATACACATAGGGAGGGAACTATTTTCTTGTGAAGTGTGTGGATCAGCATATGCACAGAAGTCAGACTTGAAAAGATACATGAAAAAACACTATGGAGAAAAACCTTAACATCGTGAAGCATGTGCATTGGTACCATTAGGAAGTCTCTCTTCATCTGTCTCCATTTAAAGCTCTGGGTTTTTTTTTTTGTTTTTTTCATTAATGATAGTTTTGTAATTGGGTAATTCCATCTCAAATAATTCAGGCCATGCCATCCATAAACAAATTTTTAGAAGTAGGAAAACTCTAGAACTAATTTTATAAACAAAAATAGATTATAAAAAGCCACCATTTTTTGCGACCAACACCAAATTTGGAGAGCTAGATATCAAAATAACTACGCCAATTTTTGGAATTTTGAGCTCAAAATTTGGGGATTTTCTAACTTTAACATCATTCACACCTGGAAAAAATTGAAGGGGCTGGGTGACAATTTTACTTTTTTCTGGATGATTTGACATGAAATTACCCAATTGTCATTTTTTAATATATTAGTATTTGGCACTGTGATGATTGACTCTGGAAGATTATTGTATTCTCTAGTAGCCCTCAGAACAGTGCATCTGAAACACCTGGGTACTGACAGAAAAAAAAATTGCAACTAGTTGGTCTGAGTACCAATCTGCATGGGATACCAGGCATCACTTTTGGATCAAGTTGAGGACTTGTTATTAACAGATACTCATTGTACACTGTTAAGAAACTCTGTATCTTTCATCTATTCTGCATGAATTTAATTTGTTAGAAATGAAATCCTGAAATAAAACCATACAGCCATTCTTAAAAATAGCATGCTAATTTTTATGTGCTTAAATTTGTGATCAAAGATTGTCCATAAAGTCAGCGTGCACTTCAAAGACTATAATTTTTTAAGTATTTGGGCTTAGAAAAATCTGTAAAAAGTATTAGAAAGGTTAGTATATCTAGTTTTAAGTAAAGGTATTTACTTAGTATTTTTTTTTACACAATATTTAAAAAATTATTTTTTTTTAAGTTATTTTTTTCTAATTTTTAAAATTAAAAAAAAAATTAATTTTAAGTATTAGAAAGGTTAGTGTATCTATTTTTAAGTAAAGGTATTTACTTAGTATTTTTTACACAATATTAAAAAAAAAATGTTTTTTTAAATTTAAAAAAAATTTTTTTTTTAAATTTTAACATTTAGAAAGGTTAGTGTATCTAGTTTTAAATAAAGGTTTTTACACAATATTTTAAAAAATTATTTTTAAAAAATTTTTTTTTTTAAATTTAAAAAAAAAAATTAATTTTAAGTATTAGAAAGGTTAGTGTATCTAGTTTTGAGTAAAGGTATTTACTTAGTATTTTTTTTTTTTTTTTACACAATATTTAAAAAAATTCTTTCTTTTTTTTTTTTCAGAATTACTTATGATATGGCTTCACAGTCAATGGAAGAAAAAATAAACTGTGTGCAATGGTTGGCTGAACTGAAATCTACTGTTGCTGTACAAAGAAAGTTTAGAGCAGAATATGGTAAAGACCCACCTCATAGGAATTCTATTGCCAAATGGATGAAGAAGTTCAAGAAAACGGGCTCTCTCCATGATAAGCCACGGTCTGGTAGACCATGTGTCAGCAAAGAATGTAGCATCTGTAGAAGAAGTCTTTACAGCAAGTCCAAAAAAATCATTAAGACAAGCATCACTAGAGCTGAGGCTTTCCAAATCCACTGTGCATAAGATTCTGCGGGCAAGACTTCACATGAAACCTTCCTGCACACCTGAAACAACACCTGGGCATCGTGAGAAAAAAATCAAAGAAAAATCAAAGAAAAAAATGTTTGGAACTAATTGGTCTTGATACTGATTCTTATTGAATATCAAACATTCACTTTCAATCAAGTTGAGGACTTGCTATTAACAGATACTTGTTTTATGCTGTCTGTTTAGAAACTCTGTATCTTTCATCTATTCCACAGGATTTTAATTTGTATGATTTTCTCTAAAATAAAACCACATTGTCAATCTGAAAAAAAAAGCTTGTTAATTTTTATGTGCTTAAATTTGTGACAAAATATAAGTATTTCCATTAATTTGAATTACATGGAAGATAAGATGATTGGTCGATAACTTCCATGTAAATTTTTATATACCTGCTCATTTCTAAAAAAAAATCTTGTTAATTTTTATGTGCTTAAATTTGTGACAAAATATAAGTATTTCTATGAATTTGCATATCACAGTGTGACAGAAAACACAAGGTGAGTGGCAGAAATGAAATAGGGATTGTGGAATTGCGAATTCCCTACATCAAAGAACTAAGTGCATCCGTATATATCTGGCCTGCGCAAGGGGCTCTCTGCAAATTTTGCATGGGTCAGGCAGTGTGTAATTAGCCCGGATGTAAGATCATGGGGAGGGAATTTACTTATTATTTAAGTCCTATCTTCACACACCTCAGTCAGTCGTGTTCTGATCTTCTTAAAGTGAAGTGAGACGTATGTTTGAGGGAGTGAACTTTTGACGGATTGAGCAAGGACTACTGTAAGTGTTACCGGCAAATGACATATGATGGTCCTATTAATTTATTATATAAATCCTATTATATATTAAGTCCTACCTTCACACACATCGTATTTTGATCTTCTTAAAGTGAAGTGAGACATATGTTTGAGGGAGTGAACTTTTGACGGATTGAGCAAGGACTACTGTAAGGGTATTTGCCTGCTCATCCCACTTATGAGGGCTGGACACAAGGTCTCGTTTTTACGTGGGCACATAAAAATTGCAAGGATCTGGGGGGATGGCCCCCTGGATCGATGCCATTAACTGTACTTCACCGGTCCAGAGGCCGAAGCACACTGGACCCCCAGCCGAGGCCGGGTATAGAAGGTAAGAAGTGTCAAAGCATAGAATCTGGAACAGATACTACACTTTGATCCCCGCCTAAGGACTACTGTAAGTGTTACCAGCAAATGACATATGATGGTCCTATTAATTTATTATATAAATCCTATTATATATTAAGTCCTACCTTCACACACATCGTATTTTGATCTTCTTAAAGTGAAGTGAGACATGTTTGAGGGAGTGAACTTTTGACTGATTGAGCGAGGACTACTGTGAGTGTTGCCAGCAAAATACTGCGAGAGGGGAGTTTTGCAATTGAAGAAATTGATTATAGTAATTGCGTTCAGTCATCACTTGAAACAAACAATTAGATACAGAATTTAAGATGATTGGTCCAAAATTTCCAGGTAAATTGTTATATACCCATTCATTGGAAGCGCGTGGTGTAATGGTTAAAGTCATGGAAAATGGACTTGTCACCCCGAGTTCAAATCCTGGATGTGGTAATTGCATTTCACTTAGTGCTAATAATGTTGGGAAAGGTATGAATCCTACTCTTCCTCCAGCTAGGGATAAATAGTAGGGCAGACTGGGCTCTTTAACCTTGATTAGGCAACCGGTCTAGGAGAGGAAAAACTCTGAATTCAAACCTGTTTTTTCATAGCAAGATCAATATCCCGATGTGGCAATGCGTCTACGACAACAATTTTTTCTATTATTATTTCACATATATTGAACATTATTTGTACCAAAAAGATAGCTTGATATTTGCTCACTTTAACTTTAAGACTTTTTTTAACATTTCTGGATTCCTTGGACAAAAATACTTTTATAAACCAATTTTTAGTAGTAGGGAAGCTCTAGAAACCATTTTACAGACAAAAATAGGTTACAAAAAGTCGCCATTTTTCACCAACCCCATCAAATTTGGAGAGCTAAAAATTGACATAACTCCACCAAGTTTTATGAATTGGAAGTTCAAATTTTGGGATTTGGCTAACTTTAACATACTCCACACTTTCAGAAAAATTGAAGGGGATGGGTGACATGGCCTGGATGATTTAACATAGAATTACCCACTGTGAAGATTGACTATTGAATATTATTATATACTTTAGCACAGTGCTTCTCAAACTTTTGGAAGTTGTGCACTGGTTGACATTTTTTAAATTGATGCACTGACTGAATTAAAGAATTTTTAAAACTTTGAATAGAAAGTATTTATGTGGGCATGTTTAAATTAGCTTTATTTAATACAGAAATTTATCATTATCATAAACAAGAGGGCCCCTCTGATCAATTGGCTGGTCAACTTGTTATATCTAGTGTATGGTTGCAAGGGGAAAAAAAAGCACAGGTCAACGTTCAATATATTGTATTAAATATAATGAATTTAATATATACAGCCACTTGAGGAGTTTAGCAAACTGCTTCCTTCAGGTTATCAGTGGTGCTGAAACCCAGGAATGAATCAGGGACCTTCAGATTATCAGACAGTCGTAGTCATCGTAATTGCTTTGCTCTCCCAGCAGTTCTAGTCTTCTCACTAGCACTATCCAAATATATCCTCTCTTCCACTCGTTTCGACAGCCAAAATGCCACTGTAGACTTTCTCGCCGATCTGGGAGGGCAGGTCCCTAAATATTCCATTGCTGTGTTTCATCCGGGCTCCTTACTCTGAATTGCACGTTTGGCATTCATCAGCACGCGTCAATCCTCATGACGAGACTTTACATCCGGGTTACTCTGCACTGCTTGTGTGGAATTTCACCAGCATTTCAGCAACGAAGAGGTGACGAGTTCAATTTCCGTGGTCACTTGCCACACTCCTCCCCCCCGCACAGGCCACACATATCCGGACTCGTTTTGTTCGTAGGGGCTGGGAATCTGCTCGTCCACAAGGAGTTAGTGATGAATTATGAATGTGAAGTCGTTGTTCAGGTCATGGTCATGGAGTGTGCGGAGTTGATACATGAAATATGATATCTCTGGTTTCTGGTGTAGAAGTGAGATGAAGGTGCTTAATGCATGCGCCGCATTTCAAGGTGATGTCAGGGTTGGTATGTGACTGTTGGTATCTCAGAGAGGGAGGTGAAAGAAATATGACATGGTTTGGTCAGCGATGTTGACTTCTCCTTGTCTCCCGTCAAAACTACCTGGCTGAGGAAAGTCCTGTTTTTTAAACAGCCAGAGTGGATTGGCTGGGATCAGATTTCACGTCTCCTTGGTCTGACTGTGAAGGTCGTTGATTGGTTGAAAAATGGCCCTTTCAATGTTATCTGATAATTCCATCTCAGGATGCGCAGATCCGTGAGCACAGAGCCACATTTTTCATTTTGTAGAAAGATATGGTCCTTGTTCACATCTGGTGATGTTCTTAGCAGCAGAGTGGAATATCAGTGTTGTTTTAGTGTATTTTTGTGAATTGGGAGATATCTTTATTTGTGTTATATAATAAACTCAAACACTAGCACCTATATGATTTTCCCAACCCTATTCCCCTTATAGCAAACTTCCAAACCTCTTTATCATATATATATTTACCAACCCCTCCATACAAGCAAGATGTGACACAAGGTCAATTTCTTAAGCGGAGTTCAACAAGTTTGAATTCATAGTTTTCCTTCTCCTAGACTGGTTGCCTAATCAAGGTTAAAAAGCCCAGTCTGCCCTACTATTTATCCATAGCTGGAAGGAGAGTGTTTTTTTAGTGTATTTTTGTGAATTGGGAGATATCTTTATTTTGTGTTATATAATAAACTCAAACCCTAGCACCTATATGATTGTCCCAACCCTATTACCCTTATAGCAAACTTCCAAACCTCTTTATCATATATATATTTACCAACCCCTCCGAACAAGCAGGATGTGACACAAGGTCAATTTCTTAAGCAGAGTTCAACAGGTTTGAATTCAGAGTTTTCCTTCTCCTAGACCAGTTGCCTAACCAAGGTTAAAAAGCCCAGTCTGCCCTACTATTTATCCATAGCTGGAGGGAGAGCAGGATTCATACCTTTCCCAAGGGTATTAGCGCTAAGTGAAATGCAATTACCACATCCAGGATTTGAACTTGGGGCGACGAGTCCATTTTCCATGACTTTAACCATTACACCATGCGCTTCCATCTTTATCATATATGTGCTAGAAGGCGGTGATTGAGGGTCGTGGTGTCCTGAGTATGACATCTAGTAGTGAAGTTCCAATTCTGGAGCTATGGGGAGTTGGGAGTACACCTTCATTGCCATTACTCCCAGGTCCACTTAGACCCGGAGTGGTAGTACCTAGTAGGGTCTCATCTATGGGTTAAATAGAAAAAAATGTGCTTAAAAAATTGAGTTAAAAAAATACCCAACAAAAATGAATAAAACAAATATATTATTGGCACAAAATAAACCAAGGGTTATATAAAAACCAACCAACCAGCCAACCATCATTATGGTTTAAAAATCAGCATCTGATTTTTTTCCGCAAGCCTAAAACTAAAACACTAATACTAGTGGGAAACATTCAAGTTGTAGCTGGTATAGTTGAATGATTCAACTACTATACCAGCTACAAGGGAGACCAAAAAGAAGTATTTGCCAATCTTTAAGGCCTTAATAATGAGATGCTTTTAAATAAATATTTATGATTATCAAGATTAATTTTTTATTATAATTTTGAACAGATTTTGCTAAATAATAATGAAACGTAAAAAAATATTAATTTTTCGTTAGCTGTCTTATTTATTTTCACCGTAACTGGGAATTATCTCCCTTGAATTTGTGTCGAAAACGAACATCGGTGAAAAACGATGGTTATTTTAAAATTAATTCAATAAGAAAATAACATTTTATTTAAAAATCAAATCTTTCCACCTTTTCTTTAATATTTCATTACAGTAAAGAAAACAAACGGGACAAAAGAAAACAAAAAGAAGTAAGTAAGACGTTCGTTTCAAATGTCTCTTTTATCTACCTACCTTTGTCTTTCTTTTATATAAATATCAGATTTGCCTAAAAACTTTTAGACAAACGCTTTATTTAAAAAAAAAAAGAAGGGTTTTTGTCACAAAGACTTTTTGATGAGAAAAATGTAAAATGAAATATTTTTGAAATATGTGCAAGTATTTTGATGGAACTATAAAAGTATTAGATTGAATTATTAGAATTTTTTTTGAAAACTAAGGTAATCAACAAAATCCTTCACGACAATCCTCCACCCCAAAAAACAAAAAAACAAACTCACACATATTAGAAAACGATTACCCCTGAAAAATAAAATACGGAATTTTAAAACTATTATTATATTTTTCTTACTATATTTTTAATTTTTTAACATTGTAATTCATTAAATATATAAGAAATAAAATATTAAAAAATTCATTAAGAATCCAACAATTAAAATATACAATAAACTTTTCTTTCTTACGTGCGCTCATTTTTATTTTAGAAACGAATAAGAATTAATTAAATCGATTATTCAATATCAATTTTTTTGTTTTAGTCGAAAAATACTAACATAATGAGCACCAGTAAGAAAAAGCAAAATAATATTATGTATGTTATTTATTTTTAATATATTTTAAACAATTGAATTCGCCCCCAAAAATGGTTAAGTGAAGATATATGCACTCAAAATAAACCCTCTTATCAATATTTTAAAACATTTTTTCTTAGAAATCAATAACAAAAAACATTAAAACATTAAATACACTATGTACAGAAAAATGACTTACTTGTTGATATCTATTTAAATGAAATGTATTTTAATTTTTTTTTTTTTTTTTTTTTTTTCCAAACACACAGTCTACAAAATTTGTTAGTAAGGAAACCTTTTGTAGGGAAACAAGTTTAGCATGATATGCCCCCGTCTACAGTAGCTCATAAGTAGCAATTCACTAACCCAGATTGATTAACAAAAAATACCAAAAATTAATAAAATGTTCAGTTGACTTATTAATCAACAAATTCTTTCTTTTAAATTACTGAATCATTTCAATCAAACTGATTCAATGAAAATAAATTGAAATTCTTTAAACTAAATATTAGCGTTCACACCATCCATGTGTGCATGGAGAGGAACAATTTATATACCTAATTAATAGATAAAAATTCATTTAAAATATGAAACACCTAATTTTAAGTTTTAAATTTCATATTTCTAGATTCTAAAAATAAATATTATCTAATAACAAGCCTACTTTAGTATGGTTATATAAGATGTCTCGATGAAAATATGAGTTAGATTTGGCTCAAAACAGCCCATGTTATTATTGCGTTTAAAATCCTGCAATGTGTCTTATATATCACTAAGAAATAAAGGTTTACATGATATATGGTGTGGTTAATTCGCATACTGGTTTTAACAAAACCAGGTTTGATAAATAATTACTTGGTGTTATTGATCTCTAATATAATGTTTTATTCTCCAACATATTAAAATCAATCCTATGAATGATTTTATTTAGAAACCAATTAAAGTATAATTGAAATAAGTTAATCATTTCAAATGTGTTCTTTTTTAATTTTGTTAGCCTTTCTAACTTAATATATTTCATTACATTAAAACTTAAATACTTACACCCAGAGGGTGCATATCCTTGCTAGTAAAAAATTATATAAACTGATCATAAAGTTATCTGTCTGAGTTTTTTTATTATGGCAATAAATCGAGGCATAATAACAAATTATGTTTTTATGAAGAGTAATAAATTAACAAAAAACATTCCCATTTATGACCTCCTGTACTACAGACAAACACAGCAACATGTTTTTTACAATCTTTATTTTTCCATAATTGAGGGTGGGGGGTTCAAACTGTGTTTCCTACTGAAAAAGGTCTTAACTTTAGTTCTGGCTAGGAAATTTTCAGAAGGATGTCTACAGGATAGTCCGAAAGTCTTGTCATCTCTACATATTATTCTAATCTTCATTATTTTTTGTTTCATTTCGCAATGTGCCTTATATATGACTAAGAAATAAAGGTTTACATGATATATGGTGTGGTTAATTTGCATACTGGTTTTAACAAAACTGGGTTTAATAAAGAATTACTTGGTGCTATTGATCTCTAATATTATGTTTTATTCTCCAACCTATGAAAATCAATCCTATGAATGATTTTATATAGAAACCAATTAAAATATAGTTGAAATAAGTGTAATCTTGTTATATGTGTTCTTATTTAATTTCGTCAGTCTTCTAATTTAACATATTTCATTACATTAAAACTTAAATACTTACACCCAGAGGGTGCATATTCTTGCTAGTTTATATAATATCATAAGTTGTGTAGGATATTTTGTGAGGTTAGATATTTAGTATATCCATTTAACTTGGTAGTATTTATCTGTCATACACAAAATCATTTAATAAAGAACAGACATACTTAAACAAGTCTTCATGCATTAAAAGAAACACATGCCATGTTTATTTTAACTTCTTTTTTTTTCATGTGGATATTCTTCCAGTTTTTACATGCCAAGCAGAGGACGATTTCTTACCCACATAAAGCAATTATTATTAGGTCACTTAGTAACGGATGAGACATAAAATACCAACGATTTAATGTAGAGGTTAAAAGTGAGGTAAGGGTAACCCAAAGAGAAACGATTTTTTAGACCTATTTTTCCTATGCAGGTATCATTGGGGAGTGAGAATAGTTTTGGTAAATGGGCTAGACTTCTCTCTTTCTCATAATATATATATATATATAATTATGTATCTACACACAACCCCAAACTAATGCTAGGCCAACATTGGTTACTCCCTTTTCTTCATACACAACCAACATTTTTCCAATTCTTCAAAAGTCATCTACCCTCACCACACAACATTTCATTCACCACAAAGTATTCCTAAATATGAGTTAATTCTTGATGGTAAAGTCAACATTATAATGTTTCAGTTAAAAAAAATTTACCAAAAATTAACTCATTTTTAGGAAATACTTTGTTTCTATTTTCTGTGTGTGTGTGTAATAATTATATATATATATATATATAGAAGAGAAAAGTCTAGCCCATTACCAAGCAATTCTCACTCCCCATGACTACGTGCATAGGAAATAATAAGGTCTAAGAAAATCGTTTCTCTTTGGGTTACCCTACCTCACTTTTAACCTCTTACATTAAATCGTTGGTAATTTTATTCTCATCCGTTAGAAGTGACCTAATAATAATTGGCTTTATGTGGGTAAGAAATCGTCCTCTGTTGGCATGTAAAACTGGAAGAATATCCACATGAAAAAAAAAGAAGTTAAAATAAACATGGCATGTGTTTCTTTAAATGCTATTGAAGACTTGTTTAAAGTATGTCTGTTCTTTCACTTAAATGATTTTGTGTATGACGATAAATACTAACCAAGTTAATGGATATACTAAATATAACCTCACAAATATCTAAACTTATGATATTATATAACTAGCTAAGAATAATGCACCCTCTGGGTGTAAGTTATTTAAGTTTTAACTGTTAATGAAATTATGTTATAATTAGAAGACTGACGAAATTGAAATAAGAAAACATAGTAACAAGATTAACTTATTTTCAACTTATTTAATTGGTTTCATATAAAATCAGTTCATAGGATTGATCTTTCATAGGTTTGGAGAATAAAAATAATATTAGAGATCAATAGCACCAAGTATTCTTTATTAAACCCCAGTTTGTTAATAACCAGTATGCAAATTAACACACCATATATATGTAAACCTTTATTTAATTAGTCATAATATAAGCGGCAACATTGCGAAATGATAACAAAAAATAATGAAGATTAGAATAATATGTAGAGATGACAAGATTCGACTATCTGTAGACATCCGTTCTAAATTTCCTAGCCAGAACTAAAGTTAAGGACCTTTTTCAGTAGGAAACACAGTTTGAACCCCCCACCCTCAATTATGGAAAAATAAGATTGTAAAAAACATGTTGCTGTGTTTTGTCTGTAGTACAGGAGGTCATAAATGGGAATGTTTTTTGTTAAATTTATTACTCTTCATAAAAACATAATTGGTTATTATGCCTCGATTTATTGGGCATAATAAAAAACTCGAGACAGATACTTTATGATCAGTTTATATAATTTTTTTTACTAGGCCAGATATGCACCCTTGGGTCTCAAGTTATTTAAGTTTTAATGTAATGAAATATATTAAATTAGAAAGGCGCAAAATTAAAAAAGAACACACTTTGAAATGATTAACTATTTCATATTATACTTAATTGGTTTTCTAAATAAAACTATTCATAGATTGAACTTTTAATATGTTGGAGATAAAACATTATATTAGAGTCATAACACCAAGTAATTATTTATCAAACTGGTTTTGTTAAAACCAGTATGCCGAATTAACCACACCATATATCAGTAAACCTTTATTTCTTAGTGATATATAAGACACATTGCAGATTTTAAACGCAATAATAACATGGCTGTTTTGAGCCAAATCTAACTCATATTTTCTGAGACATTTATATAACCATCTAAAGTAGGCTTGTTTTATTAGATAATATTTATTTTTAGAATCTAGAAATATGAAATTTAAAAACTTAAAATTAGGTTTTCATATTTTAAATGAATTTTATTATTAATTAGGTATATAAACTTGTTCCTCTCCATGCACACATTGGATGGTGTGAACGCTAATATTTAAGTTTAAGAATTTCACATTTATTTTCATTGAATCAGTTGATTGAAAGTGATTAGTATTTAAAAGAAAAGAATTTGTTGATTAATAAGTCTGTACTTTTAATTGAATTTTGGTATTTTTTGTTAACTCTACTCTGGGTTAGTGATTGCTACTTATGAGCTACTGTAGAACGGGGGCATATCATGCTAAACTTGTTCCTACACAAGGTTTCCTTACAACAAATGTTTTGTAGACTGTGTGTTTGGAAAAAAAAAAAAAAAAAAAACCAAAATTAAAATACATTCAATTTAAATAGATATCACAAGTAAGTCCTTTGGCTGTACATAGTGTCATTTAATGTTTTAAATTGTCTTTCTGTTATTGATTTCTAAGAAAAAAATGTTTTTAAAATATTGATAAGAGGGTTATTTTGAGTGCATATATCCTTCACTTACATTTTTGGGGCGAAATTCAAAATTGTTTAGAAATATTATTAAAAAATAATAACAATACATATATTATTTTGCTTTTTCTTACTGTGGCTCATTATCTTAGTATTTTTCGAACTAAACAAAAAAATTGATATTGAATAACTCGACTTATTCACTTCTTATTCGTTCTAAAATAAAAATGAGCGCACGTAGAAGAAAGTTTATTGATATTTTAATTGCTCTCGCGACTTATCTAAATCGACACTCTCTTTTAATATTTTATTCTTATATATTTCAATGAATTCCAATGTTAAAAATTAAAATATAGTAAGAAACACTATAATCATAGTTACTGTTTTCCGTATCTCATTTTCAGGGTAATCGTTTCTATATGTGTGCGCTTCGCATCTTCTCACATTGTTTTTTGGGGTGGAGGAATTGTCGTGAAGGATTTGTGATTACCTTTAGTTTCAAAAAAATTCTAATATTCATTCTAGAATACTTTTATAGTTCCATACAAAATACTTGCACATATTTCAAAAATCATTTCTTTACATTTTTCTCATCAAAAGTCTTTGTGACAAAAACCCTTCTTTTTTTTTTAAATAAGCGTTTGTCCTAAAGTTTTTAGGCAATCTGATATTTATATAAAGAAAGACAAAGGTAGGTAGATAAAGAGAGACATTTGAAACCAACGTCTACTTATTCTTTTTGTTTTCTTTTGTCGTTGTTTTCTTTACTGTAAGAAATATTAAGAAAGGTGGAAAGATTTGATTTTTAAATAAAATGTTATTTTCTTTGAATTCTTTTAAAATACCATACGTTTTTCACCCCGATGTTCGTTTTCGACACAAATTCAAGGGCGATAATTCCAGTTCGGTTGAAATAAATAAGACCAGCTAACGAAAAATTAATATTTTTTTACGTTTCATTATTATTTAGCAAATCTGTTCAAAATTATAATAAAAACATTAATCTTGATAATCATAAATATTTATTTAAAAGCATCTCATTATTAAGGCTTAAAGATTGGCAAAATAACTTCTTTTATGGTCTCCCTGTAGTGTATGTATTGAATCATTCAACCTATACCAGCTAAACTTGAATGTCCCCACTATATTAGTGTTTAGTTTTAGGCTTGCGAAAAAAAAAATCAGATGCTGATTTTTTCAACCATAATGATGGTTGGCTGGTTGGTTGGTTTTTATATACCCTTGGTTATTTTGTGCCAAAATATATTCTTCTGTTTGTATTCATTTTTGTTGGGTATTTTTTTAACTCAATATTTTTCTGAAGCACATTTTTTTCTATTTAACCATAATAGAGCCCTACTAGGTACTACCACTCCGGGTCAAGTGGACCTGGGAGTAAGGCAATGAAGGTGTCTTCCCAACTCCCCATGAGCTCCAGAATGAACTTCACTACTAGATGTTCATAACTCAGGACACCACGACCCTCAATCACCCGCCTTGCTAGCACATATATGATAAGATGGAAGCGATGGTGTAGGTTAAAGTCATGGAAAATGGACTCGTAGCCCCAAGTTCAAATCCTGGATGTGTAATTGCATTTCACTTAGCGCTAATACCCTTGGGAGGTATGAATCTGCCTCTCCTCCAGCTATGGAATAAAATACGTAGGCAAGACTGGGCTTTTTAACCTTGGTTAGGCAACTGGTCTAGGAGAAAGAAAACTCTGAATTCAAACCTGTTGAACTCTGCTTAAAGAATTGACCCTTGTGTCACATCTGCTTGTTCGGAGGGTGGTAATATATATATGATAAAGAGGTTTGGAAGTTTGCTATAAAGGTAATAGGGTTGGACAATCATATAGGTGCTAGGGTTTGAGTTTATTATATAACACAAAATAGCTCCAACTCACACAAAATACCTAAAAACACCTCTCTCAAGCATGGATAAATAGCGTAGGGCAGACTGGGTCTTTGTTTAACTTGCTTAGGCAACCAGTCTAGAGAAGGAAACTATGATTCATAACTTGTTGAACTCCGCTTAAGAAATTGACCTTGTGTCACTCTTGCTTGTATGGAGGGAGTTGGTAAAATATATATATGATAAAGAGGTTTGAAGTTTGCTATAAGGGAATAGGGTTTGGGAAAAAATCATATAGGTGCTAGTGTTTGAGTTTATTATATAACACAAATAAGATATCCCCAATTCACAAAAATACACTAAAAAAAACACTGATATTCCACTCTGCTGCTAAGAGCAGTCACAGATGTGAACAAGGACATATTCTTTTACAAAATGAAAAATGTGGCTCTGTGCTCACGGATCTGCGCATCCTGAGATGGAAATTATCAATAACATTGAAAGGGCCCAATTTTTCAACCAATCAACGACCTTCAACAGTCAGACAAGGAGACGTGGAATCTGATCCCAGCCAATCACTCTGGCTGTTTTAAAACAGGACTTTCCTCAGCCAGGTAGTTTTTGAACGGGAGACAAAGGAGAAGTCAACATCGCTGACCAAACCATGTCATTTTCTTTCACCTCCTCTCTGAGATACCAACAGTCACATACCAACCCTGACATCACTGAATGCGGCGCATGCATTAGCACCTTCATCTCACTTCTACACCAGAAACCGAGATATCATATTTCCATGTATCAACTCCGCACACTCCATGACCATGACCTGAACAACGACTTCACATTCATAATTCATCACTAACTCCTTGTGGACGAGCAGATTCCCAGCCCCTACGAACAAAAACGAGTCGGATATGTGTGGCCTGTGCGGGGGGGAGGAGTGTGGCAGTGACCACGGAAATTGAAACTCGTCACCTCTTCGTTGCTGAAATGCTGGTGAAATTCCACACAAGCAGTGCAGAGTAACCCGGTGTAAAGTCTCGTCATGAGGATTGACGCGTGCTGATGATGCAAACGTGCAATTCAGAGTAGGGAGCGGATGAAACACAGCAATGGAATATTTAGGGACCTGCCCTCCAGATCGGCGAGAAAGTCCTACAGTGGCTTTTGGCTGTCGAAACGAGTGGAAGAGAGGATATATTTGGATAGTGCTAGTGAGAAGACTAGAACTGCTGGAGAGCAAAGCAATTACGATGCCTAGACTGTCTGATAATCTGAAGTCCCTGATTCATTCCTGGTTTCAAGCACCACTGATAACGCTGAAGAAGCAGTTTGCTAAAACTCCTCCAGTGGCTGTATATATTAAATTCATATATTTAATACAAATATATTGAACGTTGACCTGTGCTTTTTTTTTCCCTTGCAACCATACACTAATATAACAAGTTGACCAGCCAATTGATCAGAGGGCCCTCTTGTTTATGATAATGATAAATTTCTGTATTAAATAAAGCTAATTTAACATGCCCACATAAATACTTTCTATTAAAGTTTTAAAAATTCTTTAATTCAGTCAGTGCATCAATTTAAAAAATGTCAACAGTGCACAACTTCCAAAAGTTTGAGAAGCACTGTGCTAAAGTATATAATAATATTCAATAGTCCAATCTTCACAGTGGGTAATTCTATGTTAAATCATCCAGGCCATGTCACCCATCCCCTTCATTTTTCTGAAGTGTGGAGTATGTTAAAGTTAGCCAATCCCAAAATTTGAACTTCAATTCATAAAACTTGGTGGAGTTATGTAATTTTTAGCTCTCCACTTTGATGGGTTGGTGAAAAATGGCGACTTTTTGTAACCACTTTTTGTCTGTAAAATGGTTTCAGAGCTTCCCTACTACTAAATAATTGGTTTATAAAAGTATTTTTGTCTGAAGGAATCAAATGTTAAAAAAAGTCTTAAAGTTAAAGTGAGCAAATATCAAGCTATCTTTTTGGTACAAAAAATAATGTTCAATATATGTTGAAATAATAATAGAAAAAATTGTTGTCGTAGACGCATTGCCACATCGGGATATTGATCTTGCTATGAAAACAGGTTTTGAATTCAGAGTTTTTCCTCTCCTAGACCGGTTGCCTAATCAAGGTAGAATACGCCAGTCTGCGCCCTACTATTTCTCCCTAGCTGGAGGAAGAGTAGGATTCATACCTTTCCCAACATTATTAGCACTAAGTGAAATGCAATTACCACAATCCAGGATTTGAACTCGGGGTGACAAGTCCATTTTCCATGACTTTAACCATTACACCACGCGCTTCCAATGAATGGGTATATACAATTTACCTGGAAATTTTTGGACCAATCATCTAAATTCTGTATCTAATTGTTTTGTTCAAGTGATGACTGAACGCAATTACTATAATCAATTTCTTCAATTTGCAAAACTCCCTCTCCGCAGTATTTGCTGGCAACACTCACAGTAGTCCTCGCTCAATCAGTCAAAAGTTCATCCCTCAAACATGTCCCTTTCACTTAAAGAAGATCAAAATACGATGTGTGTTAGGGTAGGCTTAATAATATATAGGATTTATATAATAAATTTAATAGGACATCATATGTCATTTGCTGGTAAACACTTACAGTAGTCCTTAGCGGGGATCAAAGTGTAGTATCTGTTCCAGATTCTATGCTTTGACACTTCTTACCTTCCTATACCCGGCCTCGGCTGGGGGTCGCAGTGTGCTGGCCCTGGACCGGTGTGTACAGTTATATGGCATCGATCCAGGGGGCCATGCCCCAGATCTTGCATTTTTATGTGCCCACGTAAAAACGAGACCTTGTGTCAGCCCTCATAAGTGGGATGAGCAGGCAAATACCCTTACAGTAGTCCTTGCTCAATCCGTCAAAGTTCCTCCTCAAACATATTCTCACTTCACTTTAAGAAGATCAAAATACGATGTGTGTGAAGGTAGGACTTAATATATAATAGGAATTAATATAAATTAATAGACCATCAATATGTCATTTGCCGTGACACTTACAGTAGTCCTTGCTCAATCCGTAAAAAGTTCACTCCTCAAAACATACGTCTCACTTCAACTTTTAAGAAGATCAGAACAGACTGACTGAGGTGTGTGAAGATAGGACTTAAATAAAAGTAAATTCCTCCCCATGATCTACATCCGGGCTAATTACACACTGCCTGACCCATGCAAATTTGCAGAGAGCCCTTGCGCAGGCCAGATATAGTACGGATGCACTTAGTTCTTTGATGTAGGGAATTCGCAATTCCACAATCCCTATTTCATTTTCTGCAACTCACCTTGTGTTTTCTGTCACACTGTGAATATGCAAATTCATAGAACTTATATTTTTGTCACAAATTTAAGCAACATAAAAATTAACAAGATTTTTTTTTAGAAATGAGCAGGTAATATAAAATTTACATGGAAGTTATCGACCAAATCATCTTATCTTCCATGTAATTCAAATTAATGGAAATACTTATATTTTGTCACAAAATTTAGCACATAAAAATTAAACAAGCTTTTTTTTCAGATTGACAATGTGGTTTTATTTTAGAGAAAATCATACAAATTAAAATCCTGTGGAATAGATGAAAGTACGAGTTTCTAACAGACAGCATAAAACAAGTATCTGTAATAGCAAGTCCTCACTTGATTGAAAGTGAATGTTTGATATTCAATAAGAATCAGTATCAAGACCAATTAGTTCCAAAACATTTTTTTCTTTGATTTTTCTTTGATTTTTTCTCACGATGCCCAGGTGTTGTTTCAGGTGTGCAGGAAGGTTCATGTGAAGTCTTGCCCGCAGAAATCTTATGACAGTGGATTTGGAAAGCCCAGCTCTAGTGATGCTTGTCTTAAATGATTTTTTGGACTTGCTGTAAAGACTTCTTCTACAGATGCTATACATTCTTTGCTGACACATGTTACCAGACCGTGGCTTATCATGGAGAGAGCCCGTTTCTTTGAACTTCTTCATCCATTTGGCAATAGAATTCTATGAGGTGGGTTCTTTACCATATTCTGCTCTAAACTTTCTTTGTACAGCAACAGTAGATTTCAGTTCAGCCAACCATTTGCACAGTTTATTTTTTCTCCATTGACTGTGAAGCCATATCATAAGTAATTCTGAAAAAAAAAAAAAAAAAGAATTTTTTAAATATTGTGTAAAAAAAAAAAAAAACTAAGTAAATACCTTTACTCAAAACTAGATCACTAACCTTTCTAATACTTAAAATTATTTTTTTTTTTAAATTATAAAAAAAAAAAATTTTTTAAAATAATTTTTTAAATATTGTGTAAAACCTTTTTTAAAACTAGAATACACTAACCTTTCTAAATGTTAAAATTTAAAAAAAAAAATTTTTTTAAATTTAAAAAACATTTTTTTTTTAAATATTGTGTAAAAAATACTAAGTAAATCCTTTACTTAAAATAGATACACTAAACCTTTCTAATACTTAAATTAATTTTTTTTTTAATTAAAATTAGAAAAAAATAACTTAAAAAAATAATTTTTTAAATATTGTGTAAAAAATAACTAAGTAATACGTTTACTTAAACTAGATATACTAAACCTTCTCTATCTTTTTACAGATTTTTCTAAGCCCAAATACTTAAAAATTATAGTCTTTGAAGTGCAACGCTGACTTTATGGACAATCTTTGATCACAAAATTTAAGCACTAAAAATTAGCATGCTATTTTTAAGAATGGCTGTATGGTTTTATTTCAGGATTTCATTTCTAACAAATTAAATTCATGCAGAATAGATGAAAGATACAGAGTTTCTTAACAGTGTACAATGAGTATCTGTTAATAACAAGTCCTAACACTTGATCCAAAAGTGATGCCTGGTATCCCATGCAGATTGGTACTCAGACAAACGATGTTTTTCTGTCAGTACCAGGGTTTCAGATGCACTGTTCTGAGGGCTACTAGAGAATACAATAATCTTCCCAGAGTCCAATCAATCACAGTGCCAAATACTAATATATTAAAAAATGACAATTGGGTAATTTATGTCAATCACCAGAAAAAGTAAATTGTCACCCAGCCCTTCATTTTTCCAGGTGTTAATGATGTTAAAGTAGAAAATCCCCAATTTTGAGCTCAAAATTCCAAAGTTGGCGTAGTTATTTTGATACTAGCTCTCCAAATTGTGTTGGTCGCAAAAATGGTGGCTTTTATAATCTATTTTTGTTTATAAAATTAGTTCTAGAGTTTCCTACTTCTAAAAATTTGTTTATGGATGGCATGCCTGAATTATTTGAGATGGAATTACCCAATTACAAAACTACTTAATGAAAAAAACAAAAAAAAAAAAACCCAGAGCTTTAAATGGAGACAGATGAAGAGAGACTTCCTAATGGTACCAATGCACATGCTTCACGTGTTAGGTTTTTCTCCATAGTGTTTTTTCATGTATCTTTCAAGTCTGAACTTCTGTGCATATGGCTGATCACACACTTCACAAGAAAATAGTTCCCTCCTATGTGTATTCACATGTGTATTGTCATCTGGTTTCTTCCCATGTGTGTTCACACGTGCTTTTCTTGGTAACTGATAAAAATTTTGTATCAGAAATTTCACAGGCATATGGTTTCTCCCCAAGTGTGCATTGAATGTGAATTTTAATTAGCACTGGCTGCAAATGATGATCCCCACTTGACGAAAATGGTTTCCTTTCAGCGTGTACTCACATGTGGATTTTTGAAGTGAAGTTTGTGCAAATGCTATTCCAAAATTGAAAAGAAATGGTTTCTCTTTTTTTTTTTTTTCAATTTTCTTTAAACATTTTTAGAGATCAAGGAGCCCCTTCATGGGGCTAACAACTTGTTTCTTTTGCATAATATTACATCTAATTTTGGAATGAAGGATGTTATTTAATCCTCAAATACTATTTTCTTCCTCTGCTCCATTCTCAATCCTGAATAAGTGAACAACAGAGGATAATTTTCTTCTCCTCAATAGACCCTTAGCTATGTTATAGTTTCTATTTTAGTGGTCATTGATTTGGTCTTGTCAAGATTTCAGCATCAAGTATTAGGCTGGTCTGTTGGGGTATCCAGCTTAGTGTTGTTACTTGTGGTAGCAGCACTAGAAGGTGCACTGTTTAATTTCCTTATCATTTAGCCAATGCTTAGCTATGACAAGGGGATATTTTAGTCAGGTTTACTTCCAAGGGGAATATCCTCATGATATACTGACAAACCCTTGTACAGAGAGATTGAAGACATTCAAGGCAGTGTCCAGTAGGCTTTTCCAATTTCACCCATCTGTTTGTGTTTGCATGTGGTCTTTAAATGTTATCTCTGCAAATGCTGATTTAACACTTACGAAGAATATTGTTTCTCTCCAGGTGTATTCTCATGTGTATTTTCACAAAGTACTCTTTGCAAAGACACACACTTCACAAGAATATGGTTTCTCTCCCATGTGTGTTTTCATGTGTCTTTTTGGTGTTAAAGTTTGCAAACACTTGTTAACATTCTTCACAAGAGTAAAGACTGCTTTTTACCGATTTTTCATGCTTATTAAAGATGTAATTTTAATAACTGATAACAATAAGAGATTTCTAGTTACTTGTATGTGACTATTTAAATATGAAATTTTAATCTACACACCTTGCACATATATTTTCACACTGATTGCTGTTATTTCAAATTTGTTATTCTCCTCTCCATTGATACCTGCAAAAATAAAGAAGATATTATGAAATAAAACAGGATATTAAATGATTTATTGAAATGATAATAATTATGATATTTCATTTCTTTTACAGTGAACTGTACATATCTCATCATTCATATTAAGCCCTTAATATTTTCACAATATTTTTTACATCATTAAATGAATTAACAACAGTAACTTTCATATTTGAAAAAATATTAATGATTTGAAATTAAAAGTTTAGTATTACTGATAAAAACATCAGAAAAATGTTTATATTTTTAACATTTGAACAAAACAAACAAAGGTCAGAATGGACCATAGGAGTAATGGCAATGAGAGAGTATTCCACACTCCCAGATCTCCAAGAACTGGAGCCTCACCATCAGATGCAGATGCTTTTGGGAGGTGTTCTTACCCCTTTGCAGGAGCTACAAACACTATATTCTAAACCCCTTGAAATGTCATTAATGAAATTTTTGCAATATTGTTAATAAACATCAATAAAACAAATTAAGTCTATGGTGGATGTAAGGGCTGTTTGATGTTTTTGATTAAGGTCACCAGTTTGAGGTCAATAATCAATAAAATATCAAACATTTAAAGACACCAATAACATTCATTACTGCAGGCAATGGCATAAATAACAAGACTCAATATTAAACAAACAACATGTATTGAGTAAAAAGTTTACAAAGGTAACGCATAATACTGAGCAAAGTTCTTTCAGTACTCTTGTGTACAAAATGTTTATTTTGTTTTTAAAAGTTCATTATAACATGTAAGAAAATATGTTATAAGTTATGAAGTGAAAAAGAAGGGTAAGAGTTCAAAGTCACACGGCAGTCAGTAGTATTGCTGATCTCGTAAAGGTTGATAAAGAGAGATGACAGATAGATATATGTTTGCATACTTCTTATAAGTGAAGTGTGCTTTGTCTTACTTTAAAGTGACGTGGATTTAGTTAGACGAATAATTTCTTTCTGGCTGGGATCCGAAAATTTTTTTTTTATAGTCCGAGTGTAGGCTCCAAATGGGTCATTTGATAGATTTCCTTTAGGCACGAACGTCTCTGATTGGTTGACAAGTGTACAAATTTTTTATTTTAATTTTCTTCTTTTACTAGGGTGTGCAATCCTATGTGCAAACTATTAATTTTTGTCATTTGACTTTGTTCGTCGTAGTAGAGAACTTCCGGTCTGCCACAAGTCCATCAAAATTTTTACTTTTGCAAGAAATATATATTGATTTGAAAACTAATAGTTCACTATTATTGATAAAATCTTAGAATTATTTCATATTATGTATTGTGGCATCCTTCCGTGCGTTTAAGATGATGGCATAGTGTCCAATTTTTTATTTTAACTGCATCTGTGCAAGTGGCTGAACAGGCCAATTTGAATAGCAATCTCTGGTGCAGTGACTGCATAACAACAATGATGCTTGCTGGGCTTTCTTGTTGCTCTCCTTCTTCTGGCTCTCTTGCTGTGATGGCTTTCTTTCCTCTCTTTTTCACTCCTTTTCATGCATTGTTTTGACAAGAGGCAACAGGCCTCTTGTTTATACTCCAACCTCTCATGTAATCAATTAACTATCACATTTTTAATGTCATCATTTAAGTAACAAGTAGTTCACTGCAGACAGTAATCATATTTGGGTTCATTACTGAAAATTGTAAGTTTTGAATAAAACTGAAACTTGTCTACCAGCTTTTCTTTCTCTTCTCTTTCTCTTCTTTTTTAAGCTCATAGAAGTGTAATGATGAAGGGATAAGCACATGTACTTTAACCTTATTTATAACATGCAACAACAACAGTCGATACAAAAAAGTATTGAGACGAGTACTTACAGCTTCAGTTGTGTTACTCTCTCACTGAGGAAGAAGTTTCCTTCAGTCCAAGGGACTGAGAACAGAGCTTGTTTCTACGAGCTCGCACGTTTAATACCAATGAACCCGAAAAACTTTTTTTCTTTTCCTCGTCGCCTCACAAGGGACATTAACTCTTTCTCCTTCCTGTCCCCAAAATGCACAGGAAAGAGTACAGCACTATCAGAATCACCCACAAACTCCGCGGCAGAAAGTCATTCTGCCACCCTCCACGCTCTCGACACCTTCTTACTCGGAGGTAGGGCATAATGTGTACCCATCCTTCTTCCCCAAGCGCACATTCTTTTGTCTGCCAGGGACAATTTCGGCAGGCCAGGCCTCAGAACCTTTGATCAGATAAGTTTTACCGTTACTACAATTACATATTCTCTAATGGTAAAAATATGTGTATGAGCATGCTAGCTCATAAGATAGCAGAATATGATGCGCTACATGTGTTCCTGGGATGCCATCCACACACTCTGTTCACTGTGTGTTGTCATTGAGGAAAAACATAGAACAGCGATTCAGAAGCTGACTGTCGTCAGAGTGGGATAAAGCTATTTTGTTTGATGTTGTAAGATTTGTGTTGAAGTGACGCAGTTTCAGTGTTGCAAGCTGAAGTCAGTTCAGAGAATCCAACTTGGTAGATGACTGTAATAACAGGTTAGCTATTTCACTGAGTACTGGGCCAAATGCATTCCTAGGATTCTCATTGGCTCCTGGTTTAATGTGATACTGTTATCCATACAATATCTCAATACTTGACTGTGTTCCGGCAGTTATACAGAGTGAATTCGGTAA
>CM042151.1:90792375-90895345 GCA_023376005.1 Doryteuthis pealeii
AAACACATTATTTAAGCTAAATGTTTTCTATTTAACCCATAGATGGAACCCTAATGGTATACCACTCTGGTTTGAGCAGACTGGAGTAATGGTGAAGAATACTCCACATACCCAGAGCTCCAAATAGAACTTCACCACTAGATGCAGTTGAGCTCATTACTAGGACATTAAGACTGTCAGCCACCACATTCTAGCACATATATGATAGACTGGTAGGAAACGCGTGTGTAATGGTTAAAGTCATGAGAAATGGATTCGTAGCCCGAGTTCAAATGCTGGACATGTAATTGCATTTCACTTAGTGCTAATACCCTTGGGAAGGTATGAATCCTACTCTCCTCTAGCTATGGGTAAATAGTAGAGCAGACTGGGCTCTTTAACCTTGGTTAGGCAACTGGTCTAGGAGAAGGAAAACTCTGAATTCAACCTGTTAATCTCCACTTAAGAAAATGACCTTGTGTCGCATCCTGCCATGCGGAGGGGTTGGTAAATATATGTATGATAGACTGGTTGGGAGGTTTGCCATAAGGACAATAGGGTTGAGGCAATCATATGTTCTAGGGCTGACTGATCAGAGGAGGCCTCTCCAACAGTCCTGTTGTATTATTGGATCCAAACCTGTAAGAGTTACTGCCCTTGAACTGGACAGAACCACTAGAGAATAAACATGGCTACTACTTAATCCTTACACATCGTTCGAGTGTTACTCATTGTAATTCAGATAACATATATGGTGGCAGCCGGTAAATAGGTAAACTCAACCAAACAAAAGAAAAATCTCTTCATGGACACACACACACACAAAAAAAAAAATGAAAAATCTATGTGATCACAACTGAACAATTATTATATATATATTTTTTTGATTGATTGTGTTATATGCAAATAAAAGAAAAAATGTTTAAATTGTAAGAAAAAAAAAAATTTGTAAAAGAGGGGATGTTGTTTTATGGATCTAAACCTGTAAGAGTTACTGCCCTTGAACTGGACAGAACCACTAGAGAATAAAAATGGCTACTACTTAACCCTTACACGTCGTTCGAGTGTTACTCATTGTAATTCATATAACATATCACGGCCCATCTAGACTAAGTGAGGGACAAAATGGAGTACTGCATATCATGGACTGCTCAGCCACTAGGATTCCATCCTTAAGCATTATGGGTCACCACACATGGCCAACAGGTGACCCATATTCGACAGTCCCAGCCAACAGGTCAGTAAGAATCTGGCATTAATATAATGTTTGTCAGTTTTGAAAAATATCAATTTTCTATTATATATATAAAAAAAACTCTTCACATGACACAAGATCAATTTTTGTTTGAATTCGTAGATTTACTTTTCCTAAACTGGTTGGTTAATGTTTAATAACTTATCAAACCTTTGTTGTATAACTCTCTTTCTTTACTTCTTACTTCTAATATTCTTCTTCCAGCATCTCTTCTAGTGTCTGGTCTTCCATTGGGGATTTCTCTTTCAGAAGCCTTCGATTTAACTTAGATCATATATTATTCTGAAATCCCCACCAGACTACCTGCGCAGATTGAGTCGGCTACATGCATAACACGACTTACACGTCGTGGTCTTTGGCCGATCTGACTAAAACTCTCTCTAATCTAAACCGGAAGAGGGTCTTCTCACCGATTCTCTAACAGTATCCACCGGAAGGAGGATCAGGACTGAGGTTAAGCCTTGTCATTCAATCCTCAAGCCGCCGGCTGAACTTATAACAGCCATTTTGGTTTCTACACTACTGTACATAAATATTAGGAATCTAATAATTATGTAACACCTTGAGAGTTATTTAATGTTTATTAAAAAAAAATGTTTATAAATGATTGTTTAACTTTGGTAGAAATAATTTTCATTAGCTTCATGTGTTTAATAAATTGGTAGAAATAATTTTATTATTTTTTATTATTCATTTCATGTTAGGGTTCATGTGGTGCTGCCATACAGTAGCAATGATACAGCTTAATAATGATAATGATAGCACTCATTATCTACTACTATAAACAAATTAATGTAGTTTTGGCTTCAGTAGCTAAAACTGCTTCATAACACGCTAGGAGGCCTTAGAGAAGCCTCTGAATGCAGGAAACATATATAATGAATTTCGACAAATAGGTACATAGAAAATACAGGCACTTACTGTATAGAATAGCTGTTGTAAAGACACAACTGGTGCGTATAACTTCAGTGGAGTCATAGGGTGTAGAAAGAGCTAAGTACATACATGGTACAAGTCTATAGTTCAGGGGTAAGGCCTCCCATGCCTTAATGAACAGAGACACGACTTGTCTAGTGCATCTTTGTGGATTCAGAAGAAAGAGAAAGTTTTCCTGGCTGAGTTTAAATAGCCAGATACATATTCCTCTCTGGGCAAATCCTGGTGGCAAGAAAATATAACCCTTTTCCACCTTTAACTCCATCCCAACAAGGGAAGACAATTGCTACACTACCATCTAATATTAGATAATAAATGTTTTAAAATAATTTCATTAGCTTCATATGTATTAATAAATGGGTAGAAATAATTTGGTAATTTATGAGGAAGTGCGTCCCGGTCCCCTGCCTCCGAAATTGCTGCCGGTGAATTTTAAAATAATGAGCCCAACCTTCGGTGCCACAGTGGTGTTACTTGAAAGAAAAAACCAATTAGTGCGTTAAATGTATTTGAGGGGTCCCCTTTTTGTCTTAGTTCTTGTTTAATTTATGAGGATTTCTAAAATAAACAAGCATTCGACAAATTACGATAATAAGAATTACGACAAAAAAGAAAAATAAGAATTACGACAAAAAAGGTTTAATGTTTTTTTCTTTTGAATGGAAAAAATAAATAAACAAGAATTAAGACAAAAAGAGTCCCCCCCCCTCATACATTTAACGCCCTAAGTATGTTGTTTTCTTTCAAGTAACACCGCTGTGGCGCCGAAGGTTGGGGTCGTTATTTTAAAATTCACCGGGCAGCAATTTTGGAGGCAGGGGACCGGGGCGCACTTCCTCATAAATTACCAATAATTTTATGTTAGATTTTTCATCAACTTCATGTGTAGCAAGGAAACTAGTAGAAATAATTTTCATTCACTTTATGTGTATAATAAATTAATAAATTAGTTGTTGACCCTCAGCCACCACCTTATAACAACTATCAAATAAAAAGGGTTGAGTGCTTATTTGCCATTAGAGCAATTTAAAGAATTCAGTTGGGACTTGAACAGATGTGCTAGCGCTTGATATGACCAGGTTATTTGATTGGGTCAGGCCCTCTCTGATTGCTTTCTAGCTTAAGTAAGGGCCAAAGTGGAGTGTTGCGGGTCACTTGACCACTTAGTACCAGAATCACACACCTGTCAGCCAAGAATCCCTTCGTTAGGCATTATAGGTGGTACTCACAACTAACAGGTGGATCCACTGGGAAAGTCTTACCCCTCTCTAGGGGTGCAATTGGCATATACTACAGTCCAAGCTGACAGGGGTCATAGATTGGTTGCCTAGCCAAGACTAAAGGACCCAGTCATTCCTACTATGAACCCGTAGTTTATTGAGGAAAAATGGATTAGACCTTCCTAAAGCATTAGCACTTAGAAGTGAACTGCCTTGTAGAGGATTTGAATGCAGGTCACATTCTCTCACATGTAAACCAGTTATCTTTCCCTTGATTTTATTTTAAAAATGTCAACTTTGAAAATTGAGACCTAATAGTTATCTCTAAATCCAACCATTAGCGATTTTCCTACTTTTCAACTTAGGGAATAATAGAAATAAAAACAATGGAAACAGAAATGGTATAGTCAGAAGTCAGAGAGTATTTTGCATTTATATTATAAAATGTCTTTGGCATAAAATAATCCAACAAGGGTTGACATGCCATAAAATCCAACCTACCACATTTCTGATATATATAAAATTAATATTTAAAAAAAACTGACAAACGCTTGAGTATATAAATGATATTCTGAAAGCTAAGCAACAAAAATTGGTAGGAAAGATTACTTTTTTACTGTCAATAGCCTAGTGTTAGATTTTCTGGCAGTCATCCTAGATACTGCTAGTGCATACAATAATCTTCCATATTCAATCTTCATCATGACAAATTCTATTATATTCAAAAATAGAACCAGCAATTAAATGACAATAAAAAAGAATTATCAATAAAACAAACTGAGCTCTAAGTAAGACACATAAAAGAGAAACTCTTTCACTTCAATAGATGAGCATGGTTTTTCTACAGTATGTTTTTTTATGTTGTTTCAATTTTGAACTCTCTGCAAATTCTGATCCACATACTTCACAAGAAGATGGTTTTCACCTGTATTGACCTGCACACTTCACAAGCATATGGTGTGTATTTCATGTGTCTTTTTCAAGGTGTTTTCCATGAAAATGCCGATCCACACACTTTCAAAAGAAATTCTTTTTTTCCTGTATGTGTTTGCATATGGACTTTTAAAGATGATCTGGATGAATACTCTGCTTCACACACTTTACAGAAAATTCTTTATCTCTTGAGTGACTTGCATATGGACTTTAAAGTGTATCCATATACGGTCTTTCACACGTGATCCTACCACAAACTTCACATGAAAAAGTTTTTTATCCGGTGTGTTTTCCATGTGATTTTCTACACTTGACCACACCAGAAACACTGATCCTCATATATGTCAAAATGGTTTCTCTCCTGTATGTTTCGCACATGCTTTTGTAGATTGCCACTCTGTGAAAATGCTAGCCCACACACATGACAGGAAAATGGTTTCTCTCCTGTATGTATTCGCATATGGCTTTTTAAAGAGGAACTCCTGAGAATGGTGATGCACACACTTCACAAGCATAGGTTTCTCCTGTGTGTATCCGCGTATGTCTTTTTAAACTGGAACTCTCTGAAAACGCTGCACCGCACACTTGACAAGAAAATGGTTTCTCTCCTGTGTGTATTCGCATGTGCTTTCTTAAATTGGAACACTCTGAAAATGCTGACCCACACACTTGACAAGAAAATGGTTTCTCTCCAGTGTGGGTGTTTCATATGTCTTTTCAATTTTGAACTCTCTGAAAATGCTGATCCACATACTTCACAAGAAAATGGTTTTTCTCCTGTATGCATTCGCATATGGCTCTTTAACTGGATATCACAGAAATTTTGATCCACAAACTTGACAAGAAATGGTTTCTCTCCTGTATGTATTCGCATGTGTTTTTTTAAATATGCACCTTCGGAAAACAGAAAAGAAATCTTTTTTCTCCCAGTGTGTGGATCAGCATTTCACACAAGAAATTTAAAAGACATATGCAAATACACACAGGTGAGAACCGTTTTCTTGTCAATTGTGTGGTACAGGGTATTCAAGCAGTTCCATTTTAAAAAATCACATGCGAATACACACTGGAGAGAAACCATTTTCATGTGAAGTGTGTGGATCAGCATTTTCACAGAGATACAATTTAATAAGTCACATGCGAACACATACAGGAGAGAAACCATATTCTTGTGATGTGTGTGGATCAGCATTTCCGAAGGTGCATATTTAAAAAAACATGCGAATACATACAGGAGAGAAACCATTTTCTTGTCAAGTTTGTGGATCAAAATTTTTCTGTGATATCCAGTTTAAAGAGCCATATGCGAATGCATACAGGAGAAAAACCATTTTCTTGTGAAGTATGTGGATCAGCATTTTCAGAGAGTTCAAAATTGAAAAGACATATGAAAACACACACTGGAGAGAAACCATTTTCTTGTCAAGTGTGTGGGTCAGCATTTTCAGAGTGTTCCAATTTAAGAAAGCACATGCGAATACACACAGGAGAGAAACCATTTTCTTGTCAAGTGTGCGGTGCAGCGTTTTCAGAGAGTTCCAGTTTAAAAAGACATACGCGGATACACACAGGAGAAAAGCCATATGCTTGTGAAGTGTGTGCATCACCATTCTCAGAGAGTTCCTCTTTAAAAAGCCATATGCGAATACATACAGGAGAGAAACCATTTTCCTGTCATGTGTGTGGGCTAGCATTTTCACAGAGTGGCAATCTACAAAAGCATGTGCGAAAACATACAGGAGAGAAACCATATTTATGACATATATGAGGATCAGTGTTTCTGGTGTGGTCAAGTGTAGAAAATCACATGGAAACACACACCGGATAAAAAACTTTTTCATGTGAAGTTTGTGGTAGGATCACGTGTGAAAGACCGTATATGGATACACTTTAAAAGTCCATATGCAAAGTCACTCAAGAGATAAAGAATTTTCTTGTAAAGTGTGTGAAGCAGAGTATTCATCCAGATCATCTTTAAAAGTCCATATGCAAACACATACAGGAAAAAAAAGAATTTCTTTTGAAGTGTGTGGATCGGCATTTTCATGGAATAACACCTTGAAAAGACACATGAAAATACACACCATATGCTTGTGAAGTGTGCAGGTCAATACAGGTGAAAAACCATCTTCTTGTGAAGTATGTGGATCAGCATTTGCAGAGAGTTCAAAATTGAAACAACATAAAAACACATACTGTAGAAAAACCATGCTCATCTATTGAAGTGAAAGAGTTTCTCTTTATGTGTCTTTACTTAGAGCTCAGTTTTGTTTCTATTGATAATTCTTTTTTATTGTCATTTAATTTGCTGGTTCTATTTTTGAATATAATAGAATTTGTCATGATGAAGATTGAATATGGAAGATTATTGTATGCACTAGCAGTATCTAGGATGACTGCCAGAAAATCTAAAACACTAGGCTATTGACAGTAAAAAAGTAATCTTTCCTACCAATTTTTGTTGCTTAGCTTTCAGAATATCATTATATACTCAAGCAGTTTGTCAGTTTTTTTTTAAATATTAATTTTATATATATCAAGAAATGTGGTAGGTTGGATTTTATGGCATGTCAACCCTTGTTGGATTATTTTATGCCAAAGACATTTTATAATATAAAATGCCAAAATACTCTCTGACTTTCTGACTATACCATTTCTGTTTCCATTGTTTTTTATTTCTATTATTCCCTAAGTTGAAAAGTAGGAAAATCGCTAATGGTTGGATTTAGAGATAACTATTAGGTCTCAATTTTCAAAGTTGACATTTTTAAAATAAAATCAAGGGAAAGATAACTGGTTTACATGTGAGAGAATGTGACCTGCATTCAAATCCTCTACAAGGCAGTTCACTTCTAAGTGCTAATGCTTTTAGGAAAGGTCTAAATCCATCTTTTCCTCAATAAACTACGGGTTCATAGTAGGAATGACTGGGTCCTTTTAGTCTTGGCTAGGCAACCAATCTATGACCCCCTGTCAGCTTGGACTGTAGTATATGCCAATTGCACCCCTAGAGAGGGGTAAGACTTTCCCAGTGGATCCACCTGTTAGTTGTGAGTACCAACCTATAATGCCTAACGAAGGGATCTTGGTGGCTGACAGGTGTGTGATTCTGGTACTAAGTGGTCAAGTGACCCGCAACACTCCACTTTGGCCCTTACTTAAGCTAGACAAGCAATCAGAGAGGGCCTGACCCAATCAAATAACCTGGTCATATCAAGCGCTAGCACATCTGTTCAAGTCCCAACTGAATTCTTTAAATTGCTCTAATGGCAAATAAGCACTCAACCCTTTTTATTTGATAGTTGTTATAAGGTGGTGGCTGAGGGTCAACAACTAATTTATTAATTTATTAATACACATAAAGTGAATGAAAATTATTTCTACTAGTTTCTTGCTACACATGAAGTTGATGAAAAATCTAACATAAAAATTATTGGTAATTTATGAGGAAGTGCGCCCCGGTCCCTGCCTCCAAAATTGCTGCCCGGTGAATTTTAAAATAACGACCCCCCTTCGGCGCCACAGCGGTGTTACTTGAAAGAAAACAACATACTTAGGGCGTTAAATGTATGAGGGGGGGGACTCTTTTTGTCTTAATTCTTGTTTATTTATTTTTTCCATTCAAAAGAAAAAAACATTAAACCTTTTTTGTCGTAATTCTTATTTTTCTTTTTTTGTCGTAATTCTTATTATCGTAATTTGTCGTAATGCTTGTTTATTTATAGAAATCCTCATAAATTAAACAAGAACTAAGACAAAAAAGGGGACCCCCCTCAAATACATTTAACGCACTAAGTTGGTTGTTTTCTTTCAAGTAACACCACTGTGGCACCGAAGGTTGGGCTCATTATTTTAAAATTCACCGGGCAGCAATTTCGGAGGCAGGGGACCGGGACGCACTTCCTCATAAATTACCAAATTATTTCTACCCATTTATTAATACATATGAAGCTAATGAAAATTATTTTAAAACATTTATTATCTAATATTAGATGGTAGTGTAGCAATTGTCTTCCCTTGTTGGGATGGAGTTAAAGGTGGAAAAGGGTTATATTTTCTTGCCACCAGGATTTGCCACGAGAGGGAATATGTATCTGGCTATTTAAACTCAGCCCAGGAAAACTTTCTCTTTCTTCTGACATCCACAAAGATGCACTAGACAAGTCGTGTCTCTGTTCATTAAGGCATGGGGAGGCCTTACCCCTGAACTATAGACTTGTACCCATGTATGTACTTAGCTCTTTCTACACCCTATGACTCCACTGAAGTTATACGCACCAGTTGTGTCTTTACAACAGCTATTCTATACAGTAAGTGCCTGTATTTTCTTATGTACCTATTTGTCGAAATTCATTATATATGTTTTCCTGCATTCAGAGGCTTCTCTAAGGCCTCCTAGCGTGTTATGAAGCAGTTTTAGCTACTGAAGCCAAAACTACATTAATTTGTATAGTAGTAGATAATGAGTGCTATCATTATCATTATTAAGCTGTATCATTGCTACTGTATGGCAGCACCACATGAACCCTAACATGAAATGAATAATAAAAAATAATAAAAATTATTTCTACCAATTTATTAATACACATGAAGCTAATGAAAATTATTTCTACCAAAGTTAAACAATCATTTATAAACATTTTTTTTTAATAAACATTAAATAACTCTCAAGGTGTTACATAATTATTAGATTCCTAATATTTATGTACAGTAGTGTAGAAACCAAAATGGCTGTTATAAGTTCAGCCGGCGGCCTTGAAGGATTGAATGACAAGGCTTAACCTCAGTCCTGATCCTCCTTCCGGTGGATACTGTGAGAATCGGTGGAGAAGACCCTCTTCCGGTTTAGATTAGAGAGAGTTTTAGTCAGATCGGCCAAAGACCACGACGGTGGTAAGTCGTGTTATGCATGTAGCCGACTCAATCTGCGCAGGTAGTCTGGTGGGGATTTCAGAATAATATATGATCTAAGTTAAATCGAAGGGCTTCTGATAAAGAGAAATCCCCAATGGAAGACCAGACACTAGAAGAGATGCTGGAAGAAGAATATTAGAAGTAAGAAAGTAAAGAAAGAGAGTATACAACAAAGGTTTGATAAGTTATTAAACATTAACCAACCAGTTTAGGAAAAGTAAATCTACGAATTCAAACAAAAATTGATCTTGTGTCATGGTGAAGAGTTTTTTTTTATATATATATAATAGAAAATTGATATTTTTCAAAACTGACAAACATTATATTAATGCCAGATTTCTTACTGACCTGTTGGCTGGGACTGTCGAATATGGGGTCACCTGTTGGCCATGTGTGGTGACCCATAATGCTTAAGGATGGAATCCTAGTGGCTGAGCAGTCCATGATATGCAGTACTCCATTTTGTCCCTCACTTAGTCTAGATGGGCGTGATATGTTATATGAATTACAATGAGTAACACTCGAACGACGTGTAAGGGTTAAGTAGTAGCCATGTTTATTCTCTAGTGGTTCTGTCCAGTTCAAGGGCAGTAACTCTTACAGGTTTAGATCCAATAAAACAACATCCCCTCTTTTACAAAATTTTTTTTTTTTCTTACAATTTAAACATTTTTTTTCTTTTATTTGCATATAACACAATCAATCAAAAAAATATATATATATATATAATTGTTCAGTTGTGATCACATAGATTTTTCATTTTTTTTTGTGTGTGTGTGTGTCCATGAAGAGATTTTTCTTTTTGTTTTGGTTGAGTTTACCTATTTACCGGCTGCCACCATGATATGTTATCTGAATTACAATGAGTAACACTCGAACGATGTGTAAGGATTAAGTAGTAGCCATGTTTATTCTCTAGTGGTTCTGTCCAGTTCAAGGGCAGTAACTCTTACAGGTTTGGATCCAATAATACAACAGGACTGTTGGAGAGGCCTCCTCTGATCAGTCAGCCCTAGAACATATGATTGCCTCAACCCTATTGTCCTTATGGCAAACCTCCCAACCAGTCTATCATACATATATTTACCAACCCCTCCGCATGAGCAGGATGCGACACAAGGTCATTTTCTTAAGTGGAGATTAACAGGTTTGAATTCAGAGTTTTCCTTCTCCTAGACCAGTTGCCTAACCAAGGTTAAAGAGCCCAGTCTGCTCTACTATTTACCCATAGCTAGAGGGAGAGTAGGATTCATACCTTTCCCAAGGGTATTAGCACTAAGTGAAATGCAATTACCATGTCCAGCATTTGAACTCGGGGCTACGAATCCATTTCTCATGACTTTAACCATTACACCACGCGTTTCCTACCAGTCTATCATATATGTGCTAGAATGTGGTGGCTGACAGTCTTAATGTCCTAGTAATGATGCTCAACTGCATCTAGTGGTGAAGTTCCTATTTTGGAGCTCTGGGGTATGTGGAGTACTTCTTCAACCATTACTCCCAGGTCTGCTCAAACCCAGAGTGGTAGTACCAGTTAGGGTTCCATCTATGGGTTAAATAGAAAACATTTAGCTTAAATAAATGTGTTTAAAAAAAAAATGGAGTTTTAAAAAGGTGAATACCTATCAAGAATATATAAACCAAAATGTCTTTGGCATAAAATAATCCAACAAGGGTTGACATGCCATAAAATCTAACCTACCACATTTCTTGATATACATATGCTTTCATTGATGATATTTTATCAACCTTGTGTCATAATTTATGTAAGTCAAATTGGATTGGAACTTATCTTTTATGTTCCTCCTTAGAAATGTTTTTAAATATCTTTGTGTCATCAGTACAAGGATAAAGTTGAGTATCAATCAATTTGGTTTAGGAAATCATTTATAAAAATGACATTGAGAATTGGTCTGATTATTAATTCTAACAGAAATAAAGTAAACAACTAGTTACAAATATGACTGTGTGAAGGAAAGGTACAAGGCAAATATAGGGTGTATATTTGGGTTAACAGTTTATTCTGGGTTAGTAATAATGTGAGTGTATACAATTATTATGCAAATGTCTTTGAGAGTTGTGTAAATGTCTTTCACAGAGTTGCCAGAGGAATTTCTCCTGGCGGGGATATATTTATAGGTAATACAAGGAGTTTCAAATACACTTATCTTAGTTGTATAGGTCTTTGCAATGTCTCTAAGTTGTCCGGTAAAGTCGCTGTTGTTCTGTTGTTCTGCTAGTACTGCCCCTTTTTCCTGTCGGGCCTGTTCTAATGAGTTTTAGGGGTCTGCCCCTGGCCTGTGATTCCAGGAATAGGGCAGATAACCCAATTTCCGATAATTCTTATGGAATACCAAACATGACTTTAAAAAAAAATTTAGTTGGGGACGTATTATTAAGATAATTGCTGATTGCCAGCACATCTGAAACACCTGGCTACTGTCAGAAAAATAACATAGAAAAAGAAATCTTTGCAACTAAGTGGATTGAGTACTACTGTTTATGGTATACCAAAATTGATAAATATTCTATCAATACCAGATTCCTCAAAATACATGTTTACACTTGTCCTTTGAAATTTTATCAACTATGTTTCCCTGCAGTGTCATACTGTTAAGTATCTAGCCGCCATCATCGGCCAGTTGAAAAGGACTTAAAGTAAGTCCTGAACTATAGAATCCTTTGGTAAGTAAATAATCCTCGGTTATGTAATCCTACGTAGTGTCAAAAGGTCCAGTGATATAATCCTATGATCCGTCGTTCACGAAGGCTGAAGGCAATGTGTGTAGGTATGACCAGAACAGTATAAATAATAATATCAGCAGCAGAACAGTGGTTGGTCACATGTTTATTGATGAGTCTATAAGTAGACGTGGTCATTAACCACACGCCTTATATACCAAAAACTCCAACACATACTTTATGTCAAACTTGACTGGGGCTTATTTTTATGTTCCTCCTTACAAATGCTTTTAAAGATCTTTGCGTAATCAGCACATGTATAATAATATGCATTGGTGCAATGCACCAATGGTGCATGGGTGCTGATGCAGGTGTGCGTGTGTATGTGGCTGTACAGTTAGTTATATAGATACATAGTAGTAAGACCACTCACATATGGGTATGTGTATTCAGTGTGGATCATGTGTGTGTGTATATATATATAGATATATATGTTTGTGTGTATACATATATTGTATGTGTAAGTAGGTGTATTGTGTGTAGGTGTCAATAAGTCATAGGAGCCATTAAAGTTAGAGATCAGGTGTCTAGTTTTTGACCAGATTGAAAGTCATCTGGAGTTCAGATGAGCAATAAAGTTCGACCCAGTTAAACAAAAAGAAAACTGAAATCACACGAGGGTGGATGGAAATCTCATGTGGACGAGAGTTGATAGCAAGAATTGAGAATTCTGGGAGGTTTGAAAGTCAGGCAGTTAGTTCTTGGGCAGCGAACGGGACAGATCAACCTTAGTAGTATAGAAGTCAACTTTATCAGAAGTCCCTAAAGGAACATGAGGAGGCATTTTGCCCCCTCTCATCTCGGTAAACATGGGAGAATGAAATAACAGGAGATTGAATGACTGGAAGAAGCAATGCAAGCACCATGTACCTCTCTGCCATTTTTTATGTGTTCACCTAACTTTGTCTTGTCTTGTCTTTGTTCTCTTTTGTTATTTTATTGTATACCTTATGGTAGGGGGTCCAATGGGGTGCTTTATCACAATCACAACATGTAGAGGTCCTAAAAGTAGCTAGCAGACGACACGAGATAATGGCCAGAGAAAGCAGTGCAGCGAATGCAGAAAGATGCAGAAAAGATGTGCAATTAACTCAGTTTGGGAAATCATTTATGAAAATGACAAAGAGAATTGGTCTGATTAGTGATACTTATCGAATAGCAAACATCACTGTTTATACTTGTTGACTTCCAGCAAATCTGAAACACCTGGATACTATGAAACAAAAATCAAAGAAAAAACATATTTGCAATTAATTGGTCTGAGCACTGATTCTTATGGAATAGCAAACATCACTTTTAATCAAGCTGAGACCTTTTTATTAACAGATACTTGTTGTACTCTGTCTCTTTAAGAAATACTGTATCCAATATAAGTATTTCATCTGTATATATATATGCTTTTAATTTATTTGATCTTCCTGAAATAAAACTAATTTGTTATCCTGAAAAAAAGTCTTGTTAATTTTTATATGCTTTAGTCTTAATGTCAATGAAGTGATGGTTTAAACTATTAAGTCAATTTGTTCAAATAAAAAGGCTGATATTAATTTTGAAATTACACAGAACAAAAAAAAAATGAAAGACAATTTCTTTTTACCAATCAACAAAAAAGATACGCCTCAAAGATATATGGTTCAAAGTTAACTGACCTGAAAAAATGTAAAGGTTTTTAAATAAAATAACTAGTGCATTATATATTTTGTTTATTAATATATCAACACTGAAAATTTCATTAAATTCGGTTAATTCCCTTTTTTTTTGGTATTTTTTTTCTTTCAGCGGGGTGACATATGATGGTGGAATTTAGGTCCGTTAAGTTCAATTTAACCCTTTATTCTATTACCAGCCCCCTCAAGACTTTACATTTTTTTCTATACACATATATATAAACTATTCTTTGTATTCTACTTCTATCAAGTTTGCTCTTGCAATGTAAAACAAAAAGAATTAAAAAAGTTTTTTCTGAGAACAAAATACATTTTGCGGACCTTCCTTTTTTATAAAATATTGAATTTTCTCATGTTGGTATGTCTAATTTTCCTAAAAGGAGATAATAGATTTTTTAGATTCTTTGTTCTCAAAAAAATTACCAAAAATCTGCTTTAATTGATTAGATTTTTATTTATTTAATTAACACAAAGATTTACCTACATATAATATCTGACAACAGTGTTTACATTATCCCATATTAAGATTGTGATAGAAAATATGTTGGTGAGACTTCTAGAAATATCAACATGTTATTTTGACAGTTCTGATTTTAAAATCTATGTAGAGACACATGAGAGGGACATTCTACATAATGTTTTTTTTTTAATACTTATACTTTTTTCTTATACTTTCTTTAAGTTTAAATTTAAAGTGCTCTGGTGGAGAAGATAAAATCTGAGTAGAAACACATTAGATGGAACATTCAACAGATGTTAAATCTATTGATAAACATTTTTAGTGATTTCAGCTTTTAAAATTTAGTGTCTGGATGAATGATTTCCTTGATTTAAAATTGCATCTGTGCAAGTGATAGTCTTCGAAGCCTGAGGACTGCTATTTTTGTAACATGCTGTAAGGAGAGGATGTATATTTCGTCCTTCTGTTGAATGCCTTTGTTCCATTGGCACATATCAAAATAACTTGTGGGTACATTTAACCAATAAAATGCTAATATGAAATGAAAATTAAAAATATTTATTCATAAGGACCCATGAAAATTCCATGGAATGAAAAAAAAATCAAAATTGTTTTCCAGTCAACAAAAAAGACTAATCAATTAACTATTTTTAGAACTAATAATTTATGCGCAATTTAATAATATCAATCATCTGTTTGCACAATTATATGGTTTCTTGTATTCCTATCTAATACTAATAATTTGCACACAGTTATATGATTATATTCGTTATCTGATCAGCTCGCGATAGCTTGCCTTCTAAATAATAACTTCCAACTGCCAAAAGATTCGGCTTATTTATGACTCCACTCCACTCCCACCAACCCCCTCATTTCCAGTCTGTACTCTTATAAAAAGAAATTAATTTTTGGGTGCCATTTTCTTTCAAGTCCAAGGTAAGAGGAGTTTCATTTTTTATCTTAAACTATACTATCTAATACTAATAACTTGCACACAGTTATATGATTATATTCCTATCTAATACTCATAATTTGCACACAGTTATATGATTATATTCCTATCTAATACTAATAATTTGCACACAGTTATATGATTATATTCCTATCTAATACTCATAATTTGCACACAGTTATATGGTTATATTCCTATCTAATACTAATAACTTGCACACAGTTATATGATTATATTCCTATCTAATACTCATAATTTGCACACAGTTATATGATTATATTCCTATCTTATACTAATAGTTTACATATAGATATATCTGACTCCTAGATATGACCTTAACAGATACTCTCACTCAGGGGTCAGTGAACTATCAAAGGAATAGAAAAACACTATTAGCATTAGAAATAAGACTACAAGACCACATGTAACATACGGTATGCAGTTACAGTGGATTGGCTAATAGTTTGAGCTGGATTGGCATTGATTTGGGATTTGATTTGATGCAGTGTTTTCCTTTATGGAGTGGTTACTATTTTTTCCAATAGACCCATTCTTTTTCACATATGTGCACCACAATCCTCCCTAGTATTGTTCAAGAACAGCCTACAGCAGTTATCATCATGAAAATAGAATACCTCTTCTTTCTGGCATCACCATTATTCCACTGTCCAATGGTGTTAATTCCCGCCACACTGCTACATCTACACTACCTCTTTACATTGAATGTACATCATCTAACTGATTTTATTTCTGCAAGTTGCACATGCAGAGGTTTTAATTTTTTAATTCAAAGTCAAAATCATTAATTTATAGAATAAATCTTAGCTATTAGTGATGTATCTATGAAAATCTGAGATTTGCCTCAAAACAGCCCATGTTATTAATGCGCCTAAAATCCTGCAACGTGTCTTATATATCATTAAGAAATAAAGGTTTACATAATATATGGTGTGATTAATTTGCATACTGTTTTTTAACAAAACTGGGTTTAATAAATAATTACTTGGTGTCATTGATCCCTAACATTATTTTATTCTCCAACATGTTAAAATTAATCCTAAGAATGATTTTATATAGAAACCAATTAAAACATAATTAAAATAAGTGTAATCTTTTTATCTAATTTTGTTAGTCTTTCCAATTTTATATATTTCATCACATTAAACTTAAGTACTTACGTTTGGAGGGCGCATATTCTTGCTAGTTCATATAAATTCATTGCATTGTTTTTCAGTAAAGAAAGTATTGCCCCAGGTAAGATGATCACTCGGATCTAAGATTGCTACTAAATTTATCATGTCTGTATCCCATGATATATATCATATATCCCATATATAGAAACTGGAATGCTGTTACTAGATAAAGTTGAGTGTTATACCCAGAACACCCAACATTTTGGGGGAAATAGGGTAGGGGTCTTATTATGATTTGTTATTTTTTATGATTTGCAGGTGGAATTAAAGGTAATTAACAGTAATTGAATGTTAAATGAAATAAATCACATTAACTCCAAAATATCAAGTGAATTTTTTTTCAAGTGTTTGTATTTACAATCAACCAGCAAATTCTGCAAACCACATGTGTTGCATGTGGAAACACTGGGCAGCTGTTTCAACCTATTAAATCTTATCAACAGTGTATACTGAGATCTCCATCCAATGGAGATTGAACCAGTAACTACAGAATAAAGAGCCAAGACTCTACCCTCTACATCTGCAACATTACACAGGATAAGATCACCTCCAGAGTTACAACATCCCAACCTGGTTGCATGCAGCCACATGATCCTGACCAAGTGGGCAAGGAATATAGATATATATAGAGAGAGAAAGGAATTATATACAATTAAATTACCATGACCACCAAATTCAGCAAACAACGTGTGTAACATGGGAAACAGTGGACAGCTGTTTCGATCTATTAAGTCTCATCAGCAGTGTATACTGTGATCTCCCCACCCCCGACAGAGATCAAACCAGCAACCACAGAATACAGAGCCAAGACTCTACCCCTGAGCCACTAGCCCATGCCAAACACAAGACTCGCCAAATAAACTAGTCACGATAAATGTGCAACTACATAGATAACCATGTAGCGTTACTTTCGTATTTTGCCTGGAGAGTTGTCTGCCCGTTTAGTTTGCTGGTTCCCGCTAGGGGCCGGTTATATTTAAGCGGCTGGTTTGAACGTCGCTTTCTCTCTTTTCCGGTTGCTCGACCCACGAGGCACCACTATGGGTTAGACTCTGGTCTACCCCCCTGACTATTCTTAGTCTCATGTCTGTACTTTTATGTTTTTCCCTTCTACTTTTGTATGTATGTTTATGTACACCTATGTATTATGTACCCTGTTAATCCATGTGCTGTACCATATTAAATGTTTTGTCTGTCAACCTTTGTCGGAGTTTGTATCTTCAAGTATATTGAATCCTACAACCATATTATATATCTTGTAGTTACATCTTCAACATTAGAGATGACAATGTTGGAATGGAAATGAGTACAATAGGGTTGTCTTCCCTTGCTGCAGATTTTCGCCAATAGGTGGTGGCTGTACTTAAACAGCAGCCTGGGAGAAAAATCTCTCTTTTTCTTTGGGTCCGGCAACTATTACACATGGGTTAGGCACTTGGTGCCTCTGCCCCTTATGGCCCCAAACAAACTATAAGTAAGTGACTTTTTTTCTATATGTAACTCTGTCTCACTTTTTCTCTGAATGTATACATATACTCATGACAAGGTACAATAAGATATGGAGAACAGATACATAAACATACATAAAGAATGTAGAATTAAGTTCTAAACAAGTGATACAGATTAGTATTATCTGCGGTATTCGGACTATTGTTCCCATCTTCATTGTTATTTGTACAACGTTTCGGCTGATATGCCCTCCGGCCTTCTTCAGGTATTTCTTGTCAAACTCGGGAACCTTCTCGGACTCAGGAACCTTCTTTTCAAACTCGGGAACTTTCTTGTTGTAATCGGGAGCCATCACGGAACTTTGAACCTAATCCTTTATTTAGTCCACGGGGGTATCCTGTTCTCATTCCACTAACCATATTAACAAGGATTAGGTTCAAAATTCCGTGATGGCTCCCGATTACAACAAGAAAGTTCCCGAGTTCGAAAAGAAGGTTCCCGAGTCCGAGAAGGTTCCCGAGTCCGACAAGAAATACCTGAAGAAGGCCGTAGGGCATATCGGCTGAAACATAGTACAAATAACAATGAAGATGGGGACAATAGTCCGAATAACGCAGATAATACTAATCTTCAAGCCTCATCTCAAACATTCAGAGAAATATTAGGGGAAATATTTTTTACGAGGTCTACCTCTACCCCTATTTTATTTTATGAAATATGAAAAAATGAACCGACAAAAAACGATTTTTACTTTTTTCTATAAAGATAAGAGTCTGAATAATTATATCAGAAGATTTTTTAAAGCTTCTATAAGAGAGATTTTTTTTAGTAAAAGAATCATGAATACAGAATTCAGCTAAAGATATCTATAAAGAAACTGGCACTATTGTAAAAAAAAAAAACCCTGTCTGTTTTACTTATCTTTCAAGATAACGGTGAGTAATTTCCCCCAATCAGATAATTTGATCTTTGATTTAATTATTTTTTGTTTGTAAAAACTCTTTATGTTTCGTTATTTATTTTTTGCGAGATTTTTTTTTAAAAGTTCAAAGATATTTACGTTTCTTCCTTCAATATCGTCTAAACTGATCACGTGACATATTTTGGTGGTATCTATGGGACAGTAGGGCAGGTTGATTTGTCACTTTTTTTGGAAATTCAATACAGCTTTGATGGCGAAAGTTGCGGTTTGGTGTTATAAGAACTGACAGCAAAAATTAGATTCCTAACTTTAAAACTCATTTGAGCATTTCATTTTAAAGATCGTCAGCAAAAATATACACAAATACCCCATTTCCGCAGGATTTTGATGACAAAATGACTTCAAAATTTCATTATTTCAATAATAAATCCAAATAAAATTGATATTTTTCATTACATACAATGAATGGAAAATATATTCAATGTTTTAAATTTGCATTTTTTATTGAAAATTGTGTTAAAAGCTCCTAAACTATATAAATTATGTAACAACAGAACTGAATTGTTCTGTGTATTTTCCTTTCGAGGAAAATGCAGGCACAATGATTTGGTTATAATGTGCTTGTGCCTTGCTTCCTGTCCATACACAATCTGTGAAGCTTCTGTTGTTAATTTAACAGCTCTTTCCACACCTTGTGAGTGGGCAGGTAATTTTGGAAATTTCAGTTCTGTTCCATTCAGTAGAGATTCTAAGAGTTCATTTGTGGAAAAATCTTCTGGAACTGCAGGTTCACAAATCCCTCTTTGTGAGAGGTCAATCAGAGATGACCAGTGTGTAGCTTCAAAATTGATTGAAGTAATTTTTTTCAATCTTTTCTTTGGCGGTTCACTACTTCTGAAAAAAAAAAAAGAAAATTTATCCAAACTTGATTATATTTTTGCAATGTAATTTGAATAAAACTTATAATTATTCTTGCAAATTGACATAACTAATTAGGTATGAATAAATGTTAACTTACCGAATGGACAAAATCTTTTTTATGGCCTCTTCCCTCACCTCCAATTCATTGGACTTCAACATTGACAACAAAATGTTTTCCGGAAGTAAAGCAAAAGCATTGTGTTGTAAATTTTTTAATGCAACATTCTGGATTTCAGCTGACTGTTGCTTTATTCTCTGGATCATATCAAAGATATACAATTGTTGGTTATAGAAATTATTGTCCCTTTTTATTTCAAACCAACTAACTGCATATACTTGTATGACAAATTGGACAATGTTGCGTAATTCATCTGAGAGTTTTGGTGGATATGCACTTCTGGTCCATAGGCACATTAACCTGATAGCTAAAGTTAGCCATCTTACTTGATTCAGAGGTCCAATCTTCCAGGAAGCAAATCTAGTGTTCACTTTACCTCGAGAAATACCTACAGCATATTCAAGAAGTAGTCGGTGGTCACCACTTAGGTCATCCATTGCCTTTGCATGGAGATACAAATTATCCAGAGGGCCACTGATACATTCAAATTTTACCTGGGGCAAATGATGGTAATTACTTTCACAAAGTTTCCCCAAAGGGCCAGTGAAAGTTGTTGGACTTCTTGTAGTTCCATCAATAGATTTAAATACCGCTCTGAATGGAAGTTCATTTTGATGAAGCGAACAGCCAATTGTGTGCACCTTCCTTTTTATTTTTTTCTCCAGAGCTGTCACCATCCCTGCTTTACAACCAGTGTTTGTACTGGTATTGTCTACCAGAACTGCCTTAACAGTATTTACACTGTTGTATTCTTCTAGAACAGCAGCAACATCCTCAGCTAGATGAATACCAGTTGCACCAATGTTGGGTATGACTCGGTGGGTGAGATATTTATTTGAAGTGCCAATCTCTCTTGTAAATGTTAAGTGGCGCTCTGGTCCCTTACTCTTTTTAATTTTTTTTCATACCATTCTCTTCAATCTCATTGTATAGCAAAGTGTCTTTATCCACTTTGCAATCAACTCCAATGCAGATGAGATTGTCATAATCTTGAATATGCTTCTGATAGCTAGCTACCTTTACTCTTGCTTTTTCCCTATCTATTTTAGATTAGTCTAAAATAATGTCTTTTAACGGAATACTTGGATTAAGAAGTCCCATATCCTGTAGATCTAACAGAAAGGCATTAGCAAGACAAGCCCCAAGATTTGATGATACATCACCCCTAATAAGTTCCATAGAATATCTTGGGACTTTTAAAAGACTGTAATGACCCTTCAACATTCTCCCTGGCTCAAAACTGTCATCCACGGTTTCTTCACTGGAGGACGTCTGTTGAAAAATATCAGACGTCGAGGATGCAACACATGAAGAATCTTGTTGCTGTCTGTCTAACCTTTCTGCATCCACTGAAATTTTGTCTTTGTATTTTTTGACAGCATCCTTGTCAATAGGTCCCAGCTGGAAACTGCCTTTTGGACCTGTTTTCTCTCTCTGATCTTTTATATATTCCCTCTCTTCAATGGGAACCTGAAATTTCAAAATTTGCATGTGTTTAATAACAGGTCTAGCATACATGACAAATATTAAGGAAAATATCATATCATTTACCAGAAAAAGGAATATTATCAGAGGTAAATTTAAATTTTAAAAATCGAGACATGAACTTGTTCAAATTAAACAAGTAAAAAACAATCAAGCATAGAATTAAGATTACCTTCTTGTTAGGAGGACAAGTGCAAACTATGTGCCTTGTTTGGCAATTTTCTTTGTTGCACTTCACAGCAAAGTCATCACATCTTAAGACGGGCAGTTTACAGCAACATGAAGAAATATCAAATAATCTGTCCAGCTGTTCCTCCATTCTTTTCACTTTGCGTGTGGTGAGAGATTTTCTGTTAACCTGTTTGGCCTTCTTGAAACAAAATATACCCACCTTCTGCCCTATATAATGTTCCCTTAACAAAGGCAATTGTGGGTTCACTGCTTGCCAAATACTAATTATTTCCTTTGCAATCAATTTGGAAATCTCAAAATTTTTCAAATGGGGATAGGTATTTTTTAAGAAAATAACTAAACTGGATAACTTGTCGTAAAGTTGGGGTTCAGTCTTATCCAAAAGACAAGGTGCTCCAGAAAATTTTTTGGAACTGCTACTGCGGGTTAAAACTGAATGTCTTTTTACAGACATTTTTATCTGAAAATAAAAATAGAAATAAATGAAAAATTATAAATCAAACTGTTTTGGGCTATCTTCCAATTTCATATAAAAAAGCCTGACAATTATGGTAAGGAGTTGGGTTTGGTTTGTGTTAGGATTAAGCTGGGGCTAAAATTTTGGCATGAAAAGACAGGACACCCCCTCCTCCAAATAGCCACTAATTTATGGTAAATTCAAAAATCAAATTGATTTTAAAATAATCCAAAAATTATAAGAAATATATTTTTTTCTTTTTTTTTTTTCATCGTGAGAGGTTGTGTAAAACACACTAGGTATATCCAATTTGTAGAAAACCAGTGTTTTTACAAAACAACCCCCCCGTTTCAAAGAAATTTACAAAAAAATCAGAGAATTAACCGATTTTAATGAAATTTTCAGTGTTGATTTATCAATAAATTAATTTTATAATGCATTAGTTATTTGGTAATTCTTTTTCAATCAAGTGATAAATTTGTTTTGTAAACACGGATTTTACAACAGCAAATTGACTTAAAAATGTTTTAAATGTATTAAAAATAAATTACATGCATAATATTATTTTACTTTTTCTTTTTTTTTTTTTTTACTGATGCTCATTATGATACTAATTTTCAATTTAGACAAAAATTTGACCTTAAATAATCGATTTAATTAATTTTAATTCCTTTTTAAAATTAAGGCAGACGAAAAGTTGGGTATTATTCTTAAAACATACACACTCCCTTAGGTAGCTTAAAGGTTTCGTGTATAAAATAGTATCAGCTACACTTTTCACTATAAAACTGGAACATAACCGTATTTTAATAATTTCAAAGAGAAAATTTAATTTGAAACAAAATAAATAGAAAAAAAGAACCGGTTTTACTTACCAAAAGACAACTTCATCGCAGAAAGACAAAACTCGCGTTTTTTTGTTGTTGTTTTGTTTGAATTAAAGTCACTTAAAATACAAACTGATGTAGATTAAACAACCTTTTCTTTCCTTTCTTTTCAAATAATCAAGTATCTTGCATGAAAATAAAAAATACTAATTATTTTTACAATTTAAAACAAACAGTAGACGAATAACAGCATCTACGAAAGTCCGAGAACAGTAAAAACAAACTATATTTATTTTATTTTGACTAAAACGAAAAAAAAAATCTTAGTTTTATGGCGTTTTATTTATAATTAAATTATCTTTTTTCCTATTGAAAAATAACAAATCCTGAATGTTAGAGAGAAAAAAAAAGCGATTTTTTTTTCAGTTTAATCTCAAACCAAAACAAATCTAAACCTGGTTTGTTTTGGTTTAGTAAACCAAAACAAACAGTTTAATCTCCATTTCGTCTCTACAAGTAAATATTTTTTTATTATTTATAATGCTTATTTTTTTAATATAAATTATTGATATCAAAGAAAAGTTTCAATTGAAAAAGATAAATTTTAAATGATATTTAAACATTTATTTCCTCCACAGTACATAATCTTTCGACTGCGGTAAATTCTCCCTACATCACGCACGGAAGCCACATTCCTGAGCCTTAATTTTCAGCCTTTAAATTCGTTTCCTCAAAAATTGGTAATGATTTGGAAAAAAATATTTTGTGTCGTTATTTATCATGTTAAACCCCAAATATCACTATTAGAGCTGTACCCCAGTTCCAAAATCGACCTTCCCTACTGCGCAGACTGCCAGTGCACTACTGGCTGTTGATTGAGACGTGTTGGCTACGCTTAACTGCCAAAATCCGTCTTGATATATAGCTATATACATATAATGTAATGCTATCACTTACATTTATTGCATAATAACTAAAAAAGAGGACATAAGTCACACAATATTAGAAATTAACCCTGAATGCCTTTATGTACAGTATGTGTAAAAAAATGTACAGTATGCACATCTAAAAAAACTAGAGGTGATGAGTAAAAACGGATTTCAAATCTGAATTTAGCACCCCCAAATTAGGTTAAAACAGCTATTTTTGTGCTTGCCTCAATTTCTTTGTAAACCAGTGCTATCAGATTTTAATAAAAATTTTCAATATTTAAAGCTCAGGTTTCTTTAAAAAGACAGGTTTTTTCAAATTTCTGAAGACATAATTTTTTCTATTGTTTTGTCGCATCAACAAAGATAACGTCATAGATGTATTTTACAAAATCAATTCAACCCCCTTTTTGCCCCCCCCCCAAAAAAAAGGAAAATATCTGATTTTAATGAAATATTCAGTGTCGATTTATCAATGAATGAATTTTATAATGCATCAGTTATTTTATTTCAAAACTTTCTGATTTTTTTCTTGTAAGCAGATATTAAGCACATAAGAAGTAACAAGCCTTTGTCTTTTCAGAAGGGCAATGTGATTTTATTTCAGGAAAATCAAATAAATGGAAAAACATATGGAATAGACAAAAGATACAGAGTTCCTATGAGTGTCATCACCTCAGCTAAATAATGGATCATTTCATTATCAAAAAAAAAGAAAGGGATGAAAAGTACATGTTACACTGGAAAAATATAAGAAAGAAAGAAAGAAAGAGAGGGAGTTTTGGATATATAGAAAGAGGTGATAACAATAATCTGTTTCAGTAAACATAATGAAAAGATAAAATGAAGGAAACAAAGAAAAAAGAAAGAGTTAAATCAAGATTATTATACTTTTTACATATTGAACTATATGCTATAGTTCTTAAGTAAACTTATCAAACATTGTAATAATTAAATTATACTGTGGTATATTCACAGGTCGTGCTAATATATATATATATATATATATATATATATATATACACACACACACAACCTTGAGGTTTGTTTCCGCTGTTGTTTATCGCAAAAGATTTATACACACATACACGCAACCACACACCTAAAAAATGCACAATGCTTTCTTTTCGATACACACACTTACACCGTCCCATACTCACACCATAAAAGACAATATTTGACGTCATATTTCAAACCATCTCCTTTTTTCAAACCTCAAAAATTTTTTAACAGACTGAATAACAAGGACTACCACTCGCTTTTCTCGTTATTCTGTGATAAAAAATTACTTATTACCTTCCATATACCAACAAATGCCCTGAAGATGATCTAATTAATAGATCGAAACACTGCAGCGTCGGCCAATAAACCCACCACTTAACCCATTAAAACCTGTGTTTTTTCATTTTTTCTTAATATACTACACATATATATATATATTATTATTATATAATAATGATTGGAAGGCAATTACAATGCGTATAAAATAAAAACAAAAAGATGTTTTTTGTCTTATCGATTTCAAAGTAAACTTTATCTTCAGAGACTGTTTTCAGAAAAAAGTCTCTGAAGATAAAGTTTACTTTGAAATCGATAAGACAAAAAACATCTTTTTGTTTTTATTTTATACGCATTGTAATTGCCTTCCAATCATTATTATATAATAACATACTTAACAATGCTTCAAGCAAATTACCAATTACTATATATATATATATATATATATATATATATATATTATAGTTTCAGATGATAGCTGATTGGTTTCATGTCATGTCATTTGTATCTTACAGCATTTTAGGGAGAAACAGTAAATCTATAATTATTTTAATGAAAACTTGAAACTTGTGAGCATACGTTAAGCACATAAAAATGAACAAGCATTGTTTTAGAATGGCAATGTGGTTTTATTTCAGGAAGTTGAAACAGATTAAAATCAAATGGAATGATATCATCAACATAAACAGCTGCCATGAATATCTTACTCCTGAAAATAATGTGTAGATACAAGGATAATTTTTTAACTACTTGAAATGTATCCTTTTCAGTACTTCATTCCAACATTTAACAATTGTTTCAAGCCATAGATACATTTTTAAACATTCTAAAATCCAGGTATGTGGGACCATGTCACAGGCTTTTCTGTAATCGATCCACGCCATTGCAATATTTTTCCGGCTATTCTTTTACTTCTTTAAGAATGTATTGGTCTATATACAGTAAATCATGTGTTCCTCTTTTTCCCTTGTGGCATCCTTTTTGTTCTTCTGGAAAAAGGTTACGCCAATTAAGTGAAAAGTATATTTCTTCTTTTATAACAGCAGTCAATATTTTCCACATCATGGGTAGACAAGTAATTGGTCTATAATTGCTGGGGAGGTTTCCTTTTTGAGGGTCTTAGGGTAGTTATTCCTTTCATCATCCATTCAGGTACTTCTGTTTCTTGTAGACATCTGTTCAGTTGCTGGGCCATTCTTTTTTGGATAGAAGTAAATTTTTTGAACCAGAATCCATGTATGCCATCGTGGCCTGGTGTTTTCCAATTTGTTACTTTCTTGAGTACCGATTTGAGCATAATTAGTTGAAAATATGACTCAGTGATTGTGCACAACTTTCCAGATTTAGTATCTCTAGACACACTCACTAGGTTATTTATATTTACCAACCCCTCCGCACAAACAGGATGCAACACAAGGTCAATTCCTTAAGTGGAGATCAACAGGTTTGAATTCAGAGTTTTCCTTCTCCTAGACCGGTCCTACTATTTACCCATAGCTGGAGGGAGAGTACGATTCATACCTTTCCCATAGGTATTAGCATTAAGTGAAATGCAATTACCATGTCCAGAATTTGAACTCGGGGTGACGAGTCCATTTCCCATGATTTTAACCATTAGACCAAATAAATAAATACTAATATATAATATAAGATAATAGGACCAGCCAATGAAATATGACCATTACAAAAGAATCATCAATAGAAATAAAATGAGGGATTGTCATGGATATCCGTGCTGCTAGCATGACATGATGATGATGATTGATAATAATAATAATAATAATAATAATACCTTGCTAGAGAACTGAAAAAATTGTGGAATATGAGGGTGATGGAATACCAAAAGTAGTTGGGACACTTGGAACAGCTCCCAAAAGCGTAGAAAAAAAATAATAGAGGAAATGGAAATCAGAGGAAGAATTGAGACCATTTAGACAACAGCACTGTTGAAATTAGCTGGAATACTCAGGAGAGTCCTAGAGACCTGAGGTGACTTGTTGTCACTAAATCTCAAGTGAAAAACTATCAGCTAATGCTGGTGTGAAAAACTAACACATTATTATTATTATTATGTTCAGCATTCAACACCAGACAGTGGGTCAATGTAACAATAGGAGATTGCTTTCATGACAACGAGCCCAAGACAATGTGCCGGACTGGTTGCTTCCCTATATGCACCGAGCCAACATCCTAAAGGATCCTGCTACTACCATAAAGGTACACCCCATACTGTCCAGTTACTCAGATGAAAAATCTAAATAGGGACGGATGAAGGGGAACTCTTAAACTATAACTCTCTAAAGATACTGAAGCACATTCTTCCCAACATTATGTTTTTTCTCCATATGTCTTTTCAAATGTGTTTTCTGTGAAAATGCCGCTTCACACAGTTCACATAAAAACGGTTTTTCTCCAGTATGTTTTAGCATGTGCACTTTCAAGTTCGATCTCTGTGAAAATGCTGATCCACACACTTCACAAGAAAATGCCTTCTCTCCTGTATGTGTTCGCATGTGTTCTTTTAAAGTGTTATTTTGAGCAAATGCTGATCCACAAACTTGGCAAGAAAATGGTTTCTCTCCTGTGTGTGTTCGCATGTGGTCTTTTAAATGTGATCTCTCAGCAAAAGCTGATTCACACAATTCACAAGAATGTGGTTTCTCTCCAGTATGTGTTTTCACATGCCTTGTCAATTTTGAATTCTGTGAAAATGCTGCTCCACACTCTTTGCAAGAAAATTGTCTCATTCCTGTGTGTATTCGCATGTGGACATTTAAATGTGATCTAAATGAATATGTTGATCCACACACTTCACAAGAAAACGATCTCACTCCTGTATGTGTTAGCATGTGCTGTTTTAAACTGCCACTGTTTGTAAATGTTGATCCACAGACTTGACAAGGAAATGGTCTCTCTCCTGTGTGTGTGCGCATGTGGACTTTTAACCCTGATCTCCGTGAAAATGCTGATCCACATATTTCACAAGAAAATGGTCTCTCCCCAGTGTGTGTTTGCATGTGGTCTTTTAAATGTGATCTCTCAGCAAAAGCTGCTCCACATGTTTCACAAGAATATGGTTTATCCCCAGTATGTGTTTTCATGTGTCTTTTCAATTTTGAACTCTCAGAAAATGCTGCTCCACACACTTCACAAGAATGTGATTTCTGCCCAGTGTGTATTTTCATGTGTCTTTTCAATTTTGAACTCTCTAAAAACGCTGCTCCACACACTTCACAAGAATATGGTTTATCCCCAGAATGTGTTTTCATGTGTCTTTTCAGTTTTGAAATTTCTGAAAATGCTGATCCACACTCTTCACAAGTACATGTTTTCTCTCCAGTGTGTGTTTTCATATTTTTATTCTAAATTTTGAACTATGCAACAATGCTGCTCCAAACACTTTACAAGTAATTGTTTTTTTTTCTCTGGTGTCTAACATCTGATTGTATGACACTATATAAATATGAAATGTGTCAAACTGCAGATCTACCCAACTTGCACAAATATTTTCATATTGGCGGATGTTATTTCAAATTTGAAAATTGTTATTCTTCTCTACAATTAATACCTGCAAATAAAGAAAAGATATCATGAAAGAAAACAGAATATGAATGATTTATTTGCTATCAATTCTTGCCAAGTCTATGGTCACTCACGGATAACTGCTTAACACATCAGACAAATATTCCCATCTTTCATCACATCATAATGTGATGCTTTGATTTTTGCATTCCTAAATAATCATTGATGGGGGAATAAATATTGAAATAAAAATATAACCTCTTGATACTAAAAAGAAAATAATGTTACAATTTTTAAAAAAATACTTTTCTTGGTGTAATGGTTAGCAGGCTTGATAAATTCCTACTGTATGGCATGTTTGATCTTCACAGGATGCCCCATACTACCCATGGTGAACAAGTTGGGTAAATACCTCTTACCTATGGGAATGGGTCGGGTAAATACCTCTGTTATTTTAAATTATGTAAGGAAGTATCTTATGCTGTTAATACTGAGAGTTGAAGAGAAGAAAAATAAGTTAAAAAAAGAAATACTAAAAGTTCATTTTAACTGTCACTAAAATAGAATGTTGTCAATTTCTTTTTGCAAAGGCCATCTGTTACATAACTGGCATGACGTGGAACCATGAAGGTGATCTGAGTGGCCTGATTAGTTACGAAAAAGTATGAGTGGTGGTGTGTGTTGGAATGGAAAAATTTAAATGATGATGTAAGCATAGATGTGTGGCATGGTTTTAATTGGACGAGGAATGGTACATGGTGAATGGGAGAAAGGAGGAGTGAGATTCAGCCCAGCTGTCAAAGAGTTTAGATGTGCTATGAGGCTGGTCTTCTGCACAGTGATATGGACATAAAGATAAAATAAAAAGCTTGATCTAGCAACAAAAAATGTCTTGTTAATTCAATTAATTGCAATGACCCAATCAGCCAATCTTAATCAAAAAGAATAAGTAGCTAGAAGAACACAACTAGACAGGAACATGGCAACTGGAAGAGTAAAGATGTCAACAAGTAGCAAGTAAGATCTCTTCTCCAAGTAATCTCTAATGTGTCTCTCTTTCTAATCTCTCTCTTCTCTCTCTCTCTCTCTCTGAAGTCTCACTCTCACCAATTATATATGTGATCTCAATGTGGGTATACAATATTACCACAATCTAATCTATCTATATATAAAGGGCAGTTAGTATGTATGTGTGTCCAGAGGAAACTGAAAATAAAACAATTAATGACAAAGTAAATATATATAAAAACATTCACTATCATCATATCTTGGTTTTGGAGCAAAAATAATGAAGATTTGATTTATATTCATAAAGATAATTAAAAAATAAAATCTAAATGATAACAGCATGAAATTTTATTTTGTATTTAATGTTGTAAATAGTAGACATTAATTTTTCTTTTCAGAATGGCTGGATCAAAACAAGGTCTTTTTTACGTGGGGATTTTAATGGGACATCCTGTGGGAAACCAACTCATGATTCAGTAATAATGGATCTATAAGACTAAACTACCCACTTCTATTCAGGTGATGCTGGGGAGCTGCTTCTAGTAAAGAATAAATTTCTGTTCCATGGAAGCATTTGAATAACAGGAATAAAAACATGTTTCTTGTATATTGTATGATCATTTTGTTGGATTCTTAATGAATAAGATAATTATAATAGGACTTGAAAATTGTAATGATAATTTATTTCTTACAGTATTGATAAATTGGTTTGTTTTGTTGGATTTTATGGCATGTCAAACCTTGCTGGGTCATTTTATGCTTTATTCATGTTTGATGGGTATTCAACATTTTTTAAGACTCAGCTTTTTTAATACATTTTTAAAAAACTCATTTTCTTCTATTTAACCCATAGATGGGACCCTAACAGGTTATTAAGTAACTAATAATAATAATTATTAGTAAACAATTATTGTTTCAAGTATTCTTAATAGAAATAACTAACAGTTATATGGTATCAAGTATTCCTATAGAACATGAATAAATGTTTAACATGGATTTGAAGACTATGTATCTATGTTTCTTCCATTTTTTATTTAACAATATGTTGTGCAAAATTGTGCATTTTTAGATAGATTAAATAAAGCTTTATCTATGGTGAAAATATTTTATTCAACATGGCACCTTCCAAACGTATAAAATTCTACTGAATTTTAAGTGGATTAAAATAGGCCAATTGAATCAGAGAAAATACTTTTTCTTTTGCATCAATTCAAAGAAGAATATTGATTTCCTTTTTAAACTGCAAAAAAAAAGCAATGTGACATAAATCATTTTTTGAGTTTCAAGAAAATAACTTTTAAATTTTCAAATCCCTTTTTTTTAAGGGGGGGGGTGGATTTCTTTTTTTTTTCATTTTTTAAATCTTTTAATAGGTTCTTCAGAATTTGATCTTTCTGGAAATGTAAAAATTAGGTCCTGGAAAATAGTTTCCTTCAAATGACCAAATGTCAATCCCTCCCTATATTTTGAATTCATAAAAAAAAACTTTAACTATTTATTATAAAATTAAGTCAATAATGAATAAAGAGATAAATTTCATTAAAATTGGACAATTCCCTGATTTTTGGTAATTGTCTTAAAATCAAGAAATTTCAAAAAATTATTATCTCCCTTTGTTTCTTTTGTCCATCACTATTTAAAAGTAATTAAGAATGTATTTAAAAATGTTTTTTTTAGACAAGACTCAATGTTTTCTGGTTCAAGCATTATTTTTCTTTATCTAAAGAAAATTCTCCAATGATTTTTCAATGAAAATTTTATGGAGGTACAAATTCACGCATCTGTCAAAACACATGAAATTATTCAGAAAAGAATAGAAAGAAAATAAACCCCTTTTCTTTTACAATAAATTATTTTGGTAATTTTTCAATAGATATTTCTAAATTAACTTTTTTCTTCAATAATAAAACAACAAATTTATTGATTATGATGCCAGCATTCCTTTAAAAAGAAAGTTGAAAAATTTAGGTATGCGTAGCCTGAAAATAATCCACAAACCATTCTTTTAAAATTCAAATTAACTTGACTAAATGGCTAAAGCTGTATTCCAAAAATATTCACCAAATTTAATATAATTATTAATTCTACCGACGACAAAATACTTTCAAATATCTTATCATTTTCTTAATGATTATTCTTTATTAGGTACCACCAAAATAGGTCACATGATCAGTTTAGGCCATATTCAAGGAAGAAACGTAAATATTTTAAAACTTTTTTTATTTTTAAATCTTGCACAAAAAGAAATAACGAATGTAAGAGTTGTTGCAAAGAAAAACAGTTAATTCAAAGATCAAATTATCTGATTGGGGAAAATTACTCGCCATTATCTTGAAAAATAAGTAAAACAGTCCATTTTTTTTTTTAACGACATGGTCAGTTTCTTTATTGATATTTTTTTTTAGCTGAATTCTGTATTCATGGTTCTTTTACTAAAAAGCTTTGGCAATCGAAACTTAAAAAATCGTTTTTTGTCAGTTCATTTTTTCATATTTCCTAAAATAAAATGGGGTGGGGGTAGACCTCGTAAAAAAAATATTTCCCCTAATATATTTTAGGAAAAAGCTATTTGACACATATTTTCACCAAAAGGTAAGTAATTATAGAAATTTTCGTGAAAATCGGATCATTAATTGATTTTTCATATTTTTTTTAAAAAGCCTCTTGTCATAACTTGTTTTTGACTACGTTAAATTACAATTGATTTAACGGTGCAAAAATGTAGACATTGTTTTTCGTTTATAATTTTCATTATTTCCATAAGCTGATTTTTTAAAAATCATCACGAGTTTGTTTAATGGTTCTCCTTTTGAATGGACAAAAATTTTTCAAGGGGGGGGTACATTTCACAGGGAAAATTGGTGGTATCTATCGTTCAATAATACTAAAGTAAAAAGTCAACACGAATTTTTTTTAGAAGTCAATATTATACTTACTGTCTGTTTTTTGCTGTTTGATTTTTCTTCCTTGCGAAAATGAAAAATTAAAGAAAAGATATAAAGCGTAAGTTTAAAAAAAATAATCTAATGTTTTCTTGTTGAGTGAAATTAAAAAACAGTCGCACTTTGTTATCAATGTCACAATTGTCACATATAAAGAGCGAAAATCAAGGGAGATAATTTGTGTAAACTACAAAGAATAATCTGAATATTTAGTTTTTCTTATGTACGCCGATTCTCATTTTAAAAACGATTTAAAATTGATTAAATCGATATTTCAAATAAAAAAGCAGTAATATAATTAGCACCAGTAAAGAAAAGCAAAACAATATTACATATGTAATTTATTTAAAAAAAAACAACATTTTCTAGGTATACCCAATTCGTTGAAAAATCCGTGTTTTTAATACAATTTTGACCCCCGCCGTTTGAAAAATTTTACAAAAAAATCAGGGAATTATCCGATTTTAATGAAATTTACAGTGTTGATTTATAAATGAATGAATTTTATAATGCATCAGTTATTTCATTTCAAAATTTTCTGATTTTTTTCATGTCACTTAACTTTGACCACGCCTTATTTTGGGGGTGCAAAATATTGGTGGGGTATAGTATGTGATTGATACTTTTTTCTGTATAAATAAAAAAAATACAAAAGACCGAAGGTGTGAAGAAAAGAAAAAAAAAGAATCTGCTAGGGTAAAAAACAAGTACAGAAAATCGGAAAATGAAATGAAAATAAAAACTAAAAAAATAATTTTTGGAGATTTTTTTTTTTAATCATTTCGATGAGTATTTAATTGGCTATTATCTTATTAAAGAAAAAATATACATCAATATTTGTTCCATTTAAAAGAGGGGTCTCTAGATTTCCAATACAGTTTTCGACCAAAATAATATAGGTGATTGATACTAAAGTAAAGTAGTTATTAAAAATATTTTTTTAGAATCTAGTAATATGATATTTTAAACTTAAAATCATGCCACTTATATTTTAAATTAATTTTATATATTAATTTATCATAGCAGAAATACTTAATTAAAGTTTTGAAATAAAATAACAGAGGCATTATAAAATTCATTAATTGATGAATCAATACTGAAAATTTCATTAAAATTGGATAATTCCTCTATTTTTGGTAAATTTTATTTTTTAATCGTGAATGTTACAATTTATTTTGTAAATACGGATTTTAGGCAAAATCTGGCGGCCATCTTGGTCGAAATTGTCCGAAAAAATCATTCTAAATGTATCAAAAATAAATTACATGTGTAATATTATTTTTCTTTTTCTTTTTTTTTTTTTTTTACTGGTGTTACTACTTTTCGACTTTGACCAAAATTTAACTTTAAATAATTGACTTATTTAATTCTAATTCGTTTTTAAAATTAGTAGCATTTGAATTTTTGAGTCACTCAAAAATTCAAATGCTACTACTCAGTATACCTATAGTACAAAAGTAAATAATATTTACTTTGCACTTATTTAAATTTCACAAATGTAAAATATTTACTAAATATTAATATTTTATAAATATGAAATCTTATTGATTCAGTATTTATAGATATTAACATCAAAGATGTTTTTTTTAGCAAAAGAATTTTTTTTAAAATATAAATTTAAGCAGATCTTAATTTTGATGAATATTAATAATGAAACGTAAAAAAATAGTCCTTTATTAAATTTTATTTTTGTAGATTTTGTGAGATAATTATCTTCCTTGAATGTGTGTCAAAAAATATTGAGTAAAAACGACTACTATTTTTAAACTTCAAGAATGTTGAGGTTGAATATTAAAAGTGTTGCATAATGGAAATAATGCGTGAAATAACAGAATTTACAATAGGTACAGATGGACACACAAGGTAAAAAATAAGGTGAGGAGATGGACACACACGAGGTAGATTCAACAATGATTTATTACGAAGTGATTAATTTGTTACAAGTTAAAATAAGCGGGAACAAACCTTCGGCAGAAGTGGGCGGAAGTCTGAGCTCCTGCTGATGTCACATCAAATATATTTATTAAAAGAAATATGAACTGATAAAAAATCTTAACACTCCCCTTCATAAGGTCATATTTCTTTATGAGGTAAAAAAAAAATTTACAGTTAACTTTTCTCCAGTTAAAATACTGTTTGTGCCTTTTGTGGCAAATAAGTCAAAATACCCCTAACACCTTTGTATGTTCTTTAATTGGTAATTCATAGTTTAACTTTGAATGTTTTTTATAGTTAGAATTTTCGGTAAAATTATGAGGCGTAAACCTTTCCTGGTAACTTTGTTTTTTATCCTTTTTTGTGTGAAATTTGTTTGTTTCATTGTTTTGTATATGTATTGTATTTTGTGTGATTTTGTGTCTTACACAAATTTTTTTTTGTTTAATTCACAGTTTCCACGGCATACACTGTATGAAAATAAAGAATTGTTTTGAAATACGGTGTGGTCTGTACGGTCCTTTGTGTGCTCGGTGCTGCCTAACCTCTTTGAAAAGTATTTTGGGGAAGCCAAACTGGTTATGTAACATTTATGTGGGACGGACATTTACATTTATAACTTGTAGTATTAATCTAATTATATGTATACTTTTGTTTTTTCATCTTATTTTTATTAAATGTGCCTTTTTAACCTGATAATGTATAATCTGATACAACCTGTATGGTAGCATCAAAAACCCATTTATTATTAGCAACATGTTTAAGAGACGGGTTAGCTCAGTCAGTAGAACGTTTGGCTAGAAACCAAAAGGTTCCTAGTTCGATACTGGCCCTTGCCAACTCAGCGTATGAATAGCACAGGGATCAGTGCGGTAAAGTAAGGAGCTGATTGTAGGTGTGGTGCTCCACCTCAGACACAAAAACAATCTCCTTGGTCTAGCACAAGTGAGAAGGAGATAGACTCCCTCGCTGATTGGCTGATACTGACTTTAGGCCACCCCAACGACTTTACTTACTACATCTTTAAGGAAGGGGAGAATGCGGTATTCTAAATTCTCCAAGCTGGAATACTTATCACTCTTTTGTCTTCCTACCAATAACCTTCCTTGGTTGTCGCTCTCCTGTGTTGTAAAATCTTATTTGTTATTAAAGCCTTTGAATAGGTCCTACATTTTCATCTCATTACTTCGACTTTAAACCCGATCAGCAGTTTTTTGTGCCACAAACTCATTTTTCATCATTATGTCACACCAGCAGCATGGATATCCATGACAATCTCTTGCCAACCATCTCTATCATTCATTGTCCCTGGGAGGTCCTCTGCACAGCATCCAGTATCCATACAGAGCTGGTCTATGTAGGTATTTGCAGGACAGCCTGCACTGGCATGTCCATGTGCTGGTTTCCATAGGAGGATGTTGCTTATAAATTTGTCCTTACGTGTCCAGCATCTCACTCAGATGGTTTGTGTGATGGCGGCAGGTGACCATTAGCTGCTTTCTTGTGGAGCGTTGTTTCCATGATTTGTTCAAGATCACACACAGCATTCTTGTGCAGCTCTCATCTAGCCTATTTTCTAGGCACCTTGTCAAGGTCTAAGTGGTGCAGCCATACAGTAGCACTGATACCACCACATCCTAGAAGAATTGTCACTTCAACTTGTTGGTGAGATCTGATTTCCATATAACTGATAATCTGCTTATAGCAGACCATGCCTTCCTTATGCATGCATTAACATTGCTTTCTGTGGATGAGATATTACTATCTAGGTACATGAATTGTTCTACTGAAAGTGGCCATTTGCAATCCATTGAACAACGTTTGAACTGCTGAGGTGACGACACTCATAAGAAATAAGAATTCGGTGGATAAGCAACTCCAGATAATCAGGATTTTCATTCTTTCGTTTCATCTTGGAAGATTTAGACGATCTCATTTTTAAACAGTGTTGGAAGATGATAACGGTTGTACTTCTAAGGAGCATGAGTATTAGTATATATATTATATTACATACTGTCAGATTCACTTCCACTTTCTCTTCACACACACACACACACACAAATATATATATATATATATATATATATATATATATATATATATTCCGTACTTTATAGTTATAGGTACTGATCATAAATAATATATAACACAAAAATTAACAACCTTTTTTTTTTCAAAATGGAAATGTAGTTTTATTTCAGGAAGATCAAACAAATTAAAAACATGTGGAACAGATAGAGATAAGATGAAAGACTACAAGTATCTGTTAACTCATTATCTACCACTGCCATCTGCAATAATGTCTTGAAATGGTTGATAAGCTAGTTGGTTTGTTTTGTTTTACGGCATATCAACCTTGGTGGGTTATTTAATGCCGACGAAGTTGTGAAATAAATTCATTCTTAATGCATAATACAATTTTGTTTATCAACTCATGTTTTTCTATTTAACCCATAGATGGGACCCTAACAGATACTACCACTCCGGGTCAGAGTGGACCAGGGAGCAATGGTTATGAAGGGGTGCTCCACATTCTCCAAACCTCCAAAACTGGAACCTCACCATCAGATAGAGTTTAACGTCATTCCCAGGACATGTAGACCCTTAGTCACCTCCTTCTAGCACCCATATGATAAAAAGGGATTGGGGCTTGCCATAAGGGCAATAGGGTTGGGAAAATCATATAGGTGACCAGCCGATTGATCGGAGGGCGCCTCTCCGACCACCCGTCTAGCCCAAGATAGGGCCAAAGTGGAGTATTGCAAGTCATGGACTGCTCATCCACCTGGGCTCTATCCTTAAGTATCACGGGTCACCACCCATGACCAACAGGGGGCCCAATTGCGGGAGTCTTACCCCTCTACAGAGGTGCATTCTAACGCCCAGCCGACAGGGCGGTGATAAGCTAGTATCATATCACTGATCCTTTACTTCAGAATAGAAATGTATTCATTTAATTCATTTCCCTATTTTTTTTTTTTTTTAACTCTAAACCAATTTCTTAAAGCTGATAATCTCAGACGGTATTAGGGTCGGGGAAGGGGGCAGGATTTTGATCATAGAGATGGTTTGGGGCATTCTGGTAGAAAAAGGGTTGATAACAAGTCCTCAACTTGATCAAAAATGATGTCTGGTATTCCATGAGGATCAGTAGTCAGACAAATTACTTTAAAAAAAAATTTGATAGTACCCAAATATTTCAGGTGTGTTGTCATCCTAACAAGTTAAAAGCATATGGAATATATGAAAGATACAGAGTTTCTAAACAGACAGGGTACAATGAGTATCTGTTAATAACAAGTCCTTAATGTGACCAAAAGGGATGTCTGGTATTCCATAAAAATCAGTACTCAGACACATTAGTTGCAACAATTTTTTTTCTGACAGTACCCAGATGTCTTAGATGTGCTGCAAGTCAACACGTACCTTAACAAGTCCTCAACTTGATCCAAAAGTCATGTCTGCTATTTGATAAGTATCAGTAATCAGACCAATTCTTTTTGTCCTTTTCTTAAATGATTTTCTAAACTGAGTTAATTCAGACGTTTATCCATTTCCATAAAGATCTTTAGGTAATTTATGAGGAAGTGCATCCCGGTCCCCTGCCTCCGAAATTGCTGCCCGGTGAATTTTAAATTTAACGACCCCAAGCTTCTGCAAGTTTCATTGTGTTAAATATAGGGGGGAGGTAAATTTAACGGGGTAAAATAGGTGTTACCTATTGTTTATCTATCTCAGTCTATTCAAAACTATCCATCTTCATATCTATCTATCTATTAAATACTAAGATTTTCTTTTATTACAATAAATAAACAAGAATTATGATAAATAAACAAGAATTATGACAAATTATGGTAAATAAACCAGAATTACGACAAATTACAATAAATAAACACAAATTATGACAAATTTCTATAAATAAACAAGAATTAAGACAAATTTCTATAAATAAACAAGAATTAAGACAAATTTCTATAAATAAACAAGAATTAAGACAAAAGAGACCCCCCCCCTACTAAAATACATTTAACGCCCTAAGTTGGTTGTTTTCCTTCAAGTAACACAGATGTGGTGCCGAAGCTTGGGGTTGTTATTTTAAAATTCACCTGGCAGCAATTTTGGAGGCAGGGGACGGGACGCACTTCCTCATAAATTACAGATCTTTAAAAGCATTTGTAAGGAAGAACATAAAAATAAGCTCCAATCAAGTTTTACATAAATTATAACAATTCAGGGACACATGGCTGATAATTTTCCATAGGACAAATTTAAAGATACTTATATGTGTGGTCTAGTGGTTAGAGTCGTAGGAAATGGACTCATCAACCAGAGTTCAAATCCTGGATGAGACTATTGGCATTTCACATAGTGCAAATACCCTTGGTAAAGGTGTGTCTCAAACTACTTTCCCTCCAGCTACAGGTAAATAGTAGGTCAGGCTTGGCTCTTAAATCTTGGCTAGGTAATCAGTCTAGAAGATGGAAAACTTTGAATTCAAACCTGTTAAACTCTGCTTAAGAAATTGATCTTGTGTTGCAACTTGCTTGTGCGGAGGGGTTGGTAAATATAAATATATTGAGAAATTTTGTATTTTAAGATGTGCTGGCAGTCAACAAGTATCTTAATAAAAAAAAAATCCTCAATTTGATCAAAAGTGATGTTTGGTATTTGATAAGGATTGGTAATCAAACCAAATCCTCAATTTGATAAAAAATGATGTTTGGTATTTGATAAGGATTGGTAATCAAACCAAATCCTCAATTTGATAAAAAGTGATGTTTGGTATTTGATAAGGATTGGTATCAAACCAAATCCTCAATTTGATAAAAGTGATGTTTGGTATTTGATAAGGATGGTAATCACCAAATCCTCAATTTGATAAAAAATGATGTTTGGTATTTGATAAGGATTGGTAATCAAACCAAATCCTCAATTTGATAAAAAGTGATGTTTGGTATTTGATAAGGATTGGTAATCAAACCAAATCCTCATTTGATAAAAATGATGTTGGTATTTGATAAGGATTGGTAATCAAACCAAATCCTCAATTTGATAAAAGTGATGTTTGGTATTTGATAAGGATTGGTAATCAAACCAAATCCTCAATTTGATAAAAAGTGATGTTTGGTATTTGATAAGGATTGGTAATCAAACCAAATCCTCAATTTGATAAAAAATGATGTTTGGTATTTGATAAGGATTGGTAATCAAACCAAATCCTCAATTGATAAAAATGATGTTTGGTATTTGATAAGGATTGGTAATCAACCAAATCCTCAATTTGATAAAAAATGATGTTTGGTATTTGATAAGGATTGGTAATCAAACCAATCCTCAATTTGATAAAAAATGATGTTTGGTATTTGATAAGGATTGGTAATCAAACCAAATCCTCAATTTGATAAAAAGTGATGTTTGGTATTTGATAAGGATTGGTAATCAAACCAAATCCTCAATTTGATAAAAAATGATGTTGGTATTTGATAAGGATTGGTAATCAAACCAAATCAAACCAAATCCTCAATTTGATAAAAATGAATTGATAAGGATTGGTAATCAACCAAATCCTCAATTTGATAAAAAGTGATGTTTGGTATTTAATAAGGATTGGTAATCAAACAAATCCTCAATTTGATAAAAAATGATGTTTGGTATTTGATAAGGATTGGTAATCAAACCAAATCCTCAATTTGATAAAAAGTGATGTTTGGTATTTGATAAGGATTGGTAATCAAACCAATCCTCAATTTGATAAAAAATGATGTTTGGTATTTGATAAGGATTGGTAATCAAACCAAATCCTCAATTTGATAAAAAGTGATGTTTGGTATTTGATAAGGATTGGTAATCAAACCAATCCTCAATTTGATAAAAAAGTGATGTTTGGTATTTGATAAGGATTGGTAATCAAACCAAATCCTCAATTTGATAAAAAATGATGTTTGGTATTTGATAAGGATTGGTAATCAAACCAAATCCTCAATTTGATAAAAAGTGATGTTTGGTATTTGATAAGGATTGGTAATCAAACCAAATCCTCAATTTGATAAAAAATGATGTTTGGTATTTGATAAGGATTGGTAATCAAACCAAATCCTCAATTTGATAAAAAGTGATGTTTGGTATTTGATAAGGATTGGTAATCAAACCAAATCCTCAATTTGATAAAAAATGATGTTTGGTATTTGATAAGGATTGGTAATCAAACCAAATCCTCAATTTGATAAAAAGTGATGTTTGGTATTTGATAAGGATTGGTAATCAAACCAAATCCTCAATTTGACAAAAAGTGATGTTTGGTATTTGATAAGGATTGGTAATCAAACCAAATCCTCAATTTGATAAAAAATGATGTTTGGTATTTGATAAGGATTGGTAATCAACCAAATCCTCAATTGATAAAAGTGATGTTTGGTATTTGATAAGGATTGGTAATCAAACCAAATCCTCAATTTGATAAAAAGTGATGTTTGGTATTTGATAAGGATGGTAATCAAACCAAATCCTCAATTTGATAAAAAGTGATGTTTGGTATTTGATAAGGATTGGTAATCAAACCAAATCCTCAATTTGATAAAAAGTGATGTTTGGTATTTGATAAGGATTGGTAATCAAACCAAATCCTCAATTTGATAAAATGATGTTGGTATTTGATAAGGATTGGTAATCAAACCAAATCCTCAATTTGATAAAATGATGTTTGGTATTTGATAAGGATTGGTAATCAAACCAAATCCTCAATTTGATAAAAAGTGATGTTTGGTATTTGATAAGGATTGGTAATCAAACCAAATCCTCAATTTGATAAAAAGTGATGTTTGGTATTTGATAAGGATTGGTAATCAAACCAAATCCTCAATTTGATAAAAAGTGATGTTTGGTATTTGATAAGGATTGGTAATCAAACCAAATCCTCAATTTGATAAAAAATGATGTTTGGTATTTTGATAAGGATTGGTAATCAAACCAAATCCTCAATTTGACAAAAAGTGATGTTTGGTATTTGATAAGGATTGGTAATCAAACCAAATCCTCAATTTGATAAAAAGTGATGTTTGGTATTTGATAAGGATTGGTAATCAAACCAAATCCTCAATTTGATAAAAAGTGATGTTTGGTATTTGATAAGGATTGGTAATCAAACCAAATCCTCAATTTGATAAAAAGTGATGTTTGGTATTTGATAAGGATTGGTAATCAAACCAAATCCTCAATTTGATAAAAAATGATGTTTGGTATTTGATAAGGATTGGTAATCAAACCAAATCCTCAATTTGATAAAAAATGATGTTTGGTATTTGATAAGGATTGGTAATCAAACCAAATCCTCAATTTGATAAAAAATGATGTTTGGTATTTGATAAGGATTGGTAATCAAACCAAATCCTCAATTTGATAAAAAGTGATGTTTGGTATTGATAAGGATTGGTAATCAAACCAAATCCTCAATTTGATAAAAAGTGATGTTGGTATTTGATAAGGATTGGTAATCAAACCAAATCCTCAATTTGAAAAAAATGATGTTTGGTATTTGATAAGGATTGGTAATCAAACCAAATCCTCAATTTGATAAAAAAATGATGTTTGGTATTTGATAAGGATTGGTAATCAAACCAAATCCTCAATTTGATAAAAGTGATGTTTGGTATTTGATAAGGATTGGTAATCAAACCAAATCCTCAATTTGATAAAAAGTGATGTTTGGTATTTGATAAGGATTGGTAATCAAACCAAATCCTCAATTTGATAAAAAGTGATGTTTGGTATTTGATAAGGATTGGTAATCAAACCAAATCCTCAATTTGATAAAAAGTGATGTTTGGTATTTGATAAGGATTGGTAATCAAACCAAATCCTCAATTTGATAAAAAAGTGATGTTTGGTATTTGATAAGGATTGGTAATCAAACCAAATCCTCAATTTGATAAAAAGTGATGTTTGGTATTGATAAGGATTGGTAATCAAACCAAATCCTCAATTTGATAAAAAAATGATGTTTGGTATTTGATAAGGATTGGTAATCAAACCAAATCCTCAATTTGATAAAAAGTGATGTTTGGTATTTGATAAGGATTGGTAATCAACCAAATCCTCAATTTGATAAAAAATGATGTTTGGTATTTGATAAGGATTGGTAATCAAACAAATCCTCAATTTGATAAAAAATGATGTTTGGTATTTGATAAGGATTGGTAATCAAACCAAATCCTCAATTTGATAAAAAGTGATGTTTGGTATTTGATAAGGATTGGTAATCAAACCAAATCCTAATTTGATAAAAAGTGATGTTTGGTATTTGATAAGGATTGGTAATCAAACCAAATCCTCAATTTGATAAAAAATGATGTTTGGTATTTGATAAGGATTGTAATCAAACCAAATCCTCAATTGATAAAAGTGATGTTTGGTATTTGATAGGATTGGTAATCAAACAAATCCTCAATTTGATAAAAATGATGTTTGGTATTTGATAAGGATTTGGTAATCAAACCAAATCCTCAATTTGATAAAAAGTGATGTTGGTATTTGATAAGGATTGTAATCAAACCAATCCTCAATTTGATAAAAGTGATGTTTGGTATTTGATAAGGATTGGTAATCAAACCAAATCCTCAATTTGATAAAAATGATGTTTGGTATTTGATAAGGATTGGTAATCAAACCAAATCCTCAATTTGATAAAAAATGATGTTTGGTATTTGATAAGGATTGGTAAATCAAACCAAATCCTCAATTTGATAAAAAATATTGATAAGGATTGGTAATCAAACCAAATCCTCAATTTGATAAAAAGTGATGTTTGGTATTTGATAAGGATTGGTAATCAAAACCAAATCCTCAATTTGATAAAAAATGATGTTTGGTATTTGATAAGGATTGGTAATCAAACCAAATCCTCAATTTGATAAAAAATGATTGTTTGGTATTGATAAGGATTGTAATCAAACCAAATCCTCAATTTGATAAAAATGATTTGATAGGATTGGTAATCAAACAAATCCTCAATTTGATAAAAAATGATGTTTGTATTTGATAAGGATTGGTAATCAAACCAAACCTCAATTTGATACAAACCAAATCCTCAATTTGATAAAAAATGATGTTTGGTATTTGATAAGGATTGGTAATCAAACCAAATCCTCAATTTGATAAAAAATGATGTTTGGATTTGATCAAACCAAATCCTCAATTTGATAAAAATGATGTTTGGTAATAGGATTGGTAATCAAACCAAATCCTCAATTTGATAAAAAATGTTGGTATTTGATAAGATTGGTAATCAAACCAAATCCTCAATTTGATAAAAAATGATGTTTGGTATTTGATAAGGATTGGTAATCAAAGATCAAACCAAATCCTCATTTGATAAAAAATGATGTTTGGTATTTGATAAGGATTGGTAATCAAACCAAATCCTCAATTTGATAAAAAATGATGTTTGGTATTTGATAAGGATTGGTAATTAAACCAATTCTTTGTCATTTTCATAAATGATTTCCCCAACCAAATTGGTTGATACATTGACTCTTGTGCTGTTGAGACAAAGATCTTTAAAATATCTGGTCACCAGAAAATGAAAATGGATGATCTTCACTTGATGGATGAACTTACAATCATAGATTGGCCTGATGCACATTGTGTATTTCAAGCAACTCCATATTTTTCTTAGAATAACTAGAAAATATATGCAGCCTGCAGGTGCAAGTATTTAAGATCTAATGTAATAAAATATCATATCAAATTAGAAAGGCTAGTGATACTAAATAAGAATGCAGATAAAAAAATTAAACAGTGGGAGTATAATAAATTTGTTAAATTTTCCTAATTTAACTATTTTGTTAAAATAGGAAATAAAGAATAAAGTGACAATTATTTCTTCTTGTTAATGAATTTTTCAAAAGATTTATCCCAGAGATTTTTCCTCATATTTATTAAGATAAAATCAAACAATTAGAAATCAATAATACTTGGTGTATATTTATTAAATCAAATTTCTAACATCAATATGCAAATTAACTTTTCCGTCTACACTGCAAACCGCTATTTTGTTGTATATATAAATAGAATTGCATCTTATTAGTACATAGATAAGGCCAACATTATTAATAATGTAAAACAATTTTATTAATAATTGAACTTTTGATAAAATCATGGAGAATGTGACATAAATGATTAAGGGAATTATGACTTGAGTAGTAATATAGTTTTGGTTACAGACAAACACAATCTCCATTATAATAAGATGTGTAATATGGATAAGTTTATCTTTATTTCTGTTCAAATTTAATTTTGTAATTAAATACATTTCATATAGTTAAGTTCTTCTATTATGTTATTTTCATAAATGATTTCTAAAACCAAATTGATTGATACTTTTATCCATGTGCTGATGACACAAAGATCTTTAAAAGTATTAGTACAAAGAAAAATAAGAATAAGCTCCATTCCAGTTTGACTTACATAAATTATTAATACAGGGGTATATGGTTGATAAAATTCCATAGAACAAATGTAAACATATGTATACAGAGAATATGTATGCTTACCAGTTATCTTTGTCTTACTTATCTTAAAACATGTCAACTTTGAAAATTGAGTCCTAATAGTTATCTACAACTCATGCTATTAGGAAATAAAAAAATAAAAAATGGTTGGTTTATTAATTTTAACAGCATATCAACCCGTCCAGGGTTATATCATGCCTAGCGGTTGGGTTGTTATACATATTGTGTATTCATATATATACATTTAGTAATTGGTTTTAACAATGTGTTAGCATTATTGGGAATCATACTCTATGACATTGATTTGTTTCATGTCTATATTCTATGGTATAATTTTATTTCCCTCAAAAAGGAGAAAATATCCTCTATGTTAACATTTTCAAATAGGTCCTTCATATTGTTTGCTTTAAAATAATGTTTTCTGATGTGAGCAAAAAATCTGCATTCCATCATTAAGTGTTTGACTGTCAGGGGTGTTTGACATGTTTCACATTGTGGTTGTTGTTCTTGTTTGAGTATATAAGAGTGTGTTAGTTTTGTATGACCAATGCATAATCGGGACATAATGACTTGTTCCTTTCTAGACTTCCTTAAAGTTGGTCTGCAGCCTCCCAAAGTTGGTTTGATTAGGAAGAGTTTGTTGTGGATACAGTTATTCCAAATGGAAATAGGTTAGTAATCTAATGCTATTAGTACTAAAACTAGTAAGTAGATTTTCTACTAATCATTGGCTACATACAAATAAGTAGAAGAAACACAGATTTATATCAAGCAAAAGAATTATTCTTGAAGAGAAAAAAATTTTAAAGAAAAAAAAACATTAAGAAGTAAATGAACAAGTTTTTGTGAAATACAAATCTGCAATATTGTTTATGGCATAAAAAAGTTTAACACTGTTAAACTAAAAAACTAAAAACTAAAATATTTATCTAAAGTTATAAACTAATTGGATAATTTTTTTTAAAAATGAATAAAAACAGCAATGTTGTTTGACTCTAGACTTTAAATGAAGCAATGGTTACCAGCTAATAATGATTAACAAGACACCGGTAATTGTTTATAACCATCTGTTTAATGCACATTACCTGTAAAAGTATCCTATAGACCACCTAACAATTTTGGGGGGCAAAGTACAAAATAAGCTTATCATGTTTGACCTTATATATACTTTTATTGTATTTTTTTGACAAGTGTAACAAATATGCTGGCAGTTATCCTAAGGACTGCTTTAGTATATAATCTTCTATAATCAATCTTCAGTGCCAAATATTATTATATTAAAAAATAGAACAAGTCAATGTTATGTGACAATTACAAAACAATCATCAATGGATAACCACGTACAGGTCAAAATAGAGACGGATAAAGAGGGACTCTCCAATGGAAACTCCCTAATTGTACTGATGCATATGATTCACTACACAATGGTTTTGCTCCAGGGTATGTTTTCAGGTGTCTTCAATTTTGGACTCTGGGAAAATGCTGATCCACAAATTTCACAAGAATACATTTTCTCCCCTGTGAGCATTCAAATGTGTATTTTTAAAGTAAAACTGTGTAAAAAGGCTGCTTCACACACACATTACAGGAAAACATTTTTGTCCTTTTTTTTTGCAGGTCTATTTTTAAATGTGAATTCTGAGACAATGTTAATCCACAAACTTGAAATGGGTTCTTCCCTGTGTGTATTTGCATGCATTTTTTTTTTTTTGAAGTGGATATCTGGGAAAATTCTGATCCACACACTTCACAAGAAAATGGTTTCTCTTCTGTGTGCCTTTGGATTTGGGTTTTTAAAATGGATTATCTTCTGTGATTTCTTACACTTGACCAGAGAGAAATGCTGATCCACATAGGAGACAAGAATGTGTTGCATTCTATTACATGCTGCTATGTCTTCTAATCTTCTAGGGCCATGACGTTTCTCTTCAGGTGCATTAACAGTTCTTCTTCATCTGGATGTTGTCTCTCTCTGTTTCCATCTTAGTTCTCATTAATCAGGAACATGGAGACTAAATTGTTTGTACAGAAGAATAGTTTATTTCTTGATACTCATGCAGGTGTTTAAAATGCGGTAAGAGGAAATCACCATCTGCACAACATGGCTGAATAATTCTAACCAATTTTCCCACGGAATCACCTAATCATGGGATTCAATCAACCAACCAGCATCGCACTTGGATGACCCCAGGGTGAAAGTTTGTCAATCTTGTCAAACTTACGTTTGAATTTAAATCGTATACTACACTCCATTACACAAATGAAAGGCTATGTTTATTCATCATGTACCAAATGGTTTCTCTATTGTATGTTTTTGCATATGCGTTTTTAGGTTGCACTTCACTGTAAATGCTAGTCCACACACTTGACAAATATAGGGCTTTTCCCCTGTGTGAATTCGCATGTGTCTTTTCATACCGGCATTGTCTGAAAATGCTGATCCACAAACTTCACAAGGAAATGGTTTCTCCCCAGTGTGTACCCGCATGTGTATCTTTAAAGAGGAAGTGTTTGAAAATGTTGATCCACAAACTTTGCAAGGAAATGGTTTCTCTCCTGAGTGTGTTCGCATGTGGCCTTTTAAAGTTGAACTTTGAGCAAATGTGTTTCCACACACTTCACACGGAAATGGTTTCTCACCTGTGTGTACTCGCATGTGTATCTTTAAAGAGAAATTCTGTGCAAATGCTGATCCACACAATTCACAAGGAAATGGTTTCTCTCCTGTGTGTGTTCGCATGTGGCTTTTTAAAGCCATCATCTTTGGAAATGCTGATCCACATACTTCACAAAAAAATGGTTTCTCCCCTGTGTGTGTTCGCATGTGAACTTTTAAAGCTGAATTTTGTGCAAATGCTGATCCACACACTTCACAATGAAATGGTTTCTCCCCTGTGTGTACTCGCATGTGTGTTTTTAAAGCTAACATCTTTGGAAATGCTGATCCGCACATTTTACAAATAAATGGTTTCTCTCCTGTATGTGTTCGTATATGACCTTTTAAAGTTGAACTTTGTGCAAATGCCAATCCACACACTTGACAAAAAAATGGTTTCTCTCCTGTGTGTGTTCGAATGTGTTCTTTTAAATGTGATTTTTCTGCAAATGCCGATCCACACACTTCACAAGAGTATGGTTTCTCTCCAGTGTGCGTTTTCATATGTCTTTTCAAATTTGAACTCAGTGAAAATGCTGAGCCACATTCTTCACAAGAATATGACTGCTTTTTCCTGTATATTTGCATGTTTACATAAAAATGTAAATTTAATATAATTATTTGATTATTTAAATATGGTATGAGTCAAACTTCAGATCTACACACATTGCACAAATATATTTTTATATTGGAAGATGTTATTTCAAATTTAAAGATTATTCTCCTCTACATTCGATACCTGCAAATAAAGAAAGGGTATTATAAAAGAAAATATGATACTAATGATTTATTTTTTATTATTTGATTCTATAATTATATGATTATAATAATTTCATTTGTGTTTCAGTGAACTGTAACATATCTCATCATTCATATAGTCATTAACAATATTTTTACATCATTATTTAATAAACTTTGATAAAATGAAAAAACAATAAACCAATTACCTGATATAACAAGGTCTGCAGCTGATAATAATATAGACATCATATGCATATAAGAACATACATATTGCCATAGTGAAACAGAGCTAAAGTACCATGAAACTGGTAATGGATGGACTTTTGTGTTGGCATTTGTATGGGAAAACTCTGTCAGTTCTGCTTCTATCAATGTGTATAAAATCACGAAATAGCATAGAAAAAATCCAACTGAGAATGATACGTACTACATCTAATGGCAGCCCCCGTACAATGATCATTTTGTGCTACAGCCCCACAAATGTCAGTGATGATATGAATATCACTACATTTTAGAATGAGCTATCTTCCCTAGTCAGGCCCATGCTTAAATACAATGTCATGATCATTATGGGGAGATGTGAATGTTCAGATAGGCAAAGATGAAAATAATAAATTCTCCTTTCACAAATCTCCAAATAGAAATGGTGAACTTCTATCCAAGCTCTCTCTTGAGAATAGGCTTGTATACTTAAACACCAAATACCAGAAAAGGAAAGGTAAAGTATGGACTTATACCAAAATAACTCAAAAGCACAGCTAGATTATACATTAACAAGTAGATAAACAGCACTATAAACTGGAAGCATACTCCACTTTTGGAAGTGTATACACCGGTCACCAAATCAGCTCAGTAAAGTTACATTTGATTCTCCAGAGAAATAAGTAAACCAATAAATCTGTATAATATATTGGTCCTTAATTGCCAACAGAAATATATGCAATCACTGTTTGATAATGTTGTATACTCTCTTTACTTCTATTATTCTTCTGCTCATCTTTGGTATCTTACGTTCTTCTTCTAGCGTCTGGACTTTGTCTTGGGGACTTCGTGTCTGGTCTTCCATTGGGGATTTCTCTTTATCAGAAGCCCTGTGTCATTGGTAGTTTTTAGATTATAACCCAAGACTTCAATTTGCTTTAGATCATATTTTATACCGAAATCCCCACCAGACTATATGCGCAGATTGAGTTGGCAGTGCGCTTAACACGACTTACCACTTTCGTGGTTTGCCCGATACTGAACTAAACTCTCTTTCTAATCTAAACCGGAAGAGGGTCTTCTCCACCGATTCTCACGGTATTCCCCAGAAGGAGGATCAGACTGAGGTCAAGCCGAGTCACTCAATCTTTCAAGGCTGCTGGCTGCAAATTATAACAATTTGGTTTCTACACTAATGGTACATAAGTGTTAGGAATTTAATAATTATGTAACAGTAACAGCAAGAAATGAATTTAATATTCTTCAAAAGACATCAGAAAGACATACCCTGAATGATGAACATGAAAATATTGTCAGCACCCACTTTGAATTAGGAGCCAAATGTATCCCAAACAAAAAGCCAAATATACAGTCTCCTAAGAGACAAAAGCAGTTAGAGAAAAGCAAAATTACCTTAAAAAACATCTCTATATAATAAAACAAACCCAGCAAACACCAATATGCAAAATCTTAAAAAACCCAGAGAGAATTAACTAAAACTTACAAGAAAGGATAACTAAAATACATCATCCAAGGTCAAATAAATAATATCAGAAATTCTGTAGAAGATAGACAAACACAATTAGCATGGCAGACAGTAGAAATGGACAAAATGCTGCATCCTCCCATTCCCAAAGAAATGTGACATCAGGATTACTAAGAACTACAGAGGTATAACTCTTACTGTGATATCTTCTAAGGTTTATAATGCCCCTTTTCTCAATCACATCTGACTTCAAGTAGAGAACTGATAGGGATGGGTGATGAGAGAGAATCATGGGAATCTATGATGTCAGTGTGACCTGATTATAATGCTGACAGTCACATTTCACTTCTATAAACATTTTATTGATCTAAAACTAATAGTTATTTTGTTTTATAAATTTGTATTATTTGTATTATTTGGACTATTGTCCTCATCTTTATTGTTATCTGCACAATGTTTCAATGTGCCCTCCGGCCTTCTTCAAGTATTTCTTGTCAAACTCAAGAATCTTTTTGTCATAATTGGGACACATGGCATAGTGGATATAGGCGTTGAATTAATACAGTTCTAAGAGACAGTTATCTCCAGGCTGCAGGTTCAATCCTGGTCAAGGACGACAGTAACAATTAACACAGATTAACACTTGTACTCAGTCATGGTTAATGGAATGAGAACAGTCTACCTCCAAGGATTGAATAAAGGGCTAGGTTTGAAGTTCCATGAAGGCCCTCAATTTAAAAAAAAAAAGTCAAAAATATTTACGTTTCTTCCTTCAATAAGAACCTAAACTGATCACGTGACGTATTTTGTGGTACCTAATGTATGTATGTATGTATGTATGTATGAAACCATGAAAATAATACAATTAACAACAAAGTAAATATATATACACATAAAATATCACCAGTTGTTTTTTGTCCAAAAATTATGAAGATTTGATTTATATTCGAAGATATTTAAAAATCAAAATATACATAGAAATAGCATTGAAATTCTGCTTAAAAATATCCAGCATTTGTAAATCTCAAAAGTAAACTAATCAATACACCCGTTTTGGTTTTTTTTTTTTTTTTTTTTTTACACCCTTCTACCCTGTTGACGCTGGGCAGCCGCTTCTAGTAAAGAATAAATCCCTTGTTGATAGAAAATTTTGAATAATGGAAATAAAAAATCTTTCTTTAATATCGTCTTTTTGTTGGAATTTTAATATTGTAATACTTTATTTCTTACAGAATCGATAAATCACAATTAATAAATAAAATAAATATAATAAGAAAATATAATTATGGTTTTAAAATTCAGTATTTTATTTTTCCTGTGGTAATCGTAAGTGCTAGTTAACATCAAAATAGGTCACCAAATTAATTTTTTTTAGAATATACACATTGAAGCGAATAAAGCTAATATATTTAGTATTGTAAAATAACGGATGCAAGAAAAATAAAACATTTATTGCAAAACACGGACATATAATGAGGGTTCAGTTTATTTTATGGTAGGAATAAACGAGAAAACTGTTCTTCATTACCAAATAGATTAACCAAATTCAATATAATTCTTAGATTCTATCGGAGAAGGAAATATTTTCACATTTCCAAAATATTTCATCTGAAAATTTTCTTCTTTAAAATTGTCTATCTGACATAAAGAAAGTCTTTTTTTTTTTAAACAAATAAAACGTTTGCATAAAAGTTTAGGCAAATCTAATAATTGATCCAGGTAAAAAGTGCGGGAATGGAAACTGAATATTTTTAGACCTTAATTTTCCCCGATTCAAGTATCATTGGGGAACGAGAAAAGTTTTGGTAAACGTTCAAGTTACCCTTACCGTGCTATTAACCTAGACTACGTTATATAAAGAAAGACAAAGGTAGGTAAAAGATAAATTTAAAGTGTTCATTATACTTACTTGTTTTTGTTTTCATGTGTATTTTTATTTAATTTTTTAACGGTTCGTGTCTGTATGTTGTTGCCTTCCTCGACTTTCACTGTTTGACGTTTTAAAAAACAACACTGGTCTCGCTAGTCCGAGACTTCTCTTGCAGTTGTGAACGGTAACTTGAGTTAGTGTTTGCAATCGCTAACTTCCGGTTTCGATTCTCAAACACTGCTTCGTCTGAAGTGGCATGTGATCAAATGATAATTTCCTTAGGTTTTGTTTTGATAATAAATGTGGGGGGGGGGGGGGGGGGCAACTGACAAGTAATCTTGATAGTACGTACAACATGTTTTTGTTTTATTTTTTCTTCATTGGTTAGAAATTTAATTTGTATGTTCAGTTGTTTTATTTAAAAGAAAAGAAAAGTTTCGAGAAAATTGTCAGCAACATTTTTTTTTCTAAGAGTTGAATTTTTCAAGGATGGTAATAGTTTTTTTTTTTTTTTAACTTTAATCTTAAAACAATTTTCAAAAATCAAGGGGGTAAAAAAAAGATATTTTAAAACACCAAAAATGGAGGAATTATCCACTTGTAATTACATTTTCAGCACTTTATTCATTAAGGAATTAATTTTATAATGAATAGCTTATTTTATTAAAAAAAAACTTTGAAAAAAATCAATTAAGATTGTAGAAGGGGTTTGGTTATTTGAATAAAAAAAATTCCATTCCCCATTTTTTAAATATTTCTACGAGGATCAAAACCAGAAGACTACATTAAAAAAAAAAAAAAAAAAAATCCACACTGTTGGGGGCGTAACTTTTTTTTTAAGTTGGTCTTTCCGTTTTCTAATTACAGTAAATAAAGAGATTAAAAGACCGAAGTTATGAATAAAAAAAAAAAAAAAAAAAAAAAAAATTTACGGTGGCTTTTCGAAAATCGAAAAATAAAATGTAAAAAAAAAAAAAATAAATAATTAATTTTTTGGAGATTTCTTTTTTACTCATTTCGATAATTATTTAATTGGCTATTTTCTTAAAAAAGAAAAAATTATACATCGATATTTTTTCTGCTTAAAAAGGGGAGGGGTACATTTTCAATCAAGTTTTTCTTCAAAAAGTATACTTTGTTGTAATAAAATAAGGTTTGCATTGAATAGATATTTATTTTTAGAATCTAAAAATATAACATTTTAACTTAACATCATGCTTTTCATATTTTAAATGTATCTTATATATGAATTTTTCATAGCAAAAATACTAAATTAAAGTTTTGAAATAAATAACTGATGCATTGTAAAATTCATGGGAATTTTTTTTTTTTTCCATCCCAAATGTTATTTTAAAATTGTAAACAAGCGCCTAAAACCATTGAAATTCGCGTCGAAATTGACCAAAACAAATTGTTTTAAATCTATTAAAAATAAACTGCATATGTAATGATATTTTTCTTTTTTTAATGATTGTCATTATGTTAATACTTATCATTTTAGACAAAAGTTTCACCTTAAATAATAGATTTAATCAATTTTAATTAGTTTTTAAAAAGCTAGCAGCCGACAAAAAATGGGTATCGCTACAAAACACCCTGCTGTCACCACAAAATGGCATAACCTTCCACAGTCAAGCACTGCACTACACTGTTAAGATAAAATAACCAAAAGACCAGATAGACTAAACCTCTGAAATACTCACACTAAGAATAAAAACAAACACTGTAGGCATCATATACTGAGTGAGTGCTAACCCATTATCCTTTTTTTTTTTTTTTTTTTTTTTTTTTTAAAAAGGAGAGATGTTATATTCCCTCATATGTGGGGATTTTTATCCCCTGAAAAGCACTTTCTAAACCCTACGATTTGTAAGAGAATAGACCGTACTTCGAACGCAGTGAGGAGGTGGGTCCTGCTTTTGAAGAAAGGAGACAAACGACTTTTGTAGAACAAAATGTTTACTATACGTGAAAAACACAAACAAATATCAAACAGGGGTATACAAAATGCATAGAATGAAACAACCAAACGAGTTTTATGGAATGTTCATAGAGTTCAATGAGTTTGGTTGGTAAAAGTATTTCTAGGAGAATTGAATGTATCAAAGGGGTTAAAGTGTAGGGTGCAGATAGAAATGCCTGCGGAACTTAGCTGTTTATCCTTGATAGTTCTGTTCCTTGTAACTGGTTGGGCCCTGAAGAATTGGTTTTTAGGGGTGTGTTTGCTGCTCCTGCTTCCAAATGTTGGGGGTTCCAAGTCGTCGCCGTCTGGGGGCTTCTGACGATACGGAGCAGTAAAGCTAGCCAACGCTAGAGGCAAAAAGAGGCCGAATTCTTCAGGCACCCCTCTTTTATAGTGGGCATCATGTGACCCTAAGGGCTGCTGCTGGTGACCGGTGAAAGAAGATCACCATTTCCTTAATAAATTTTCACACATAATATCTCTTAATAGAACTCTCTGGATGTAAGGAGCAATTAACCCCTTTATTTACTAATCCTACCTAACCCTCTTCATGTCAGTACTATGCTTGAATATATTAACAGATGTGGTGAAAGCTGCAAATTAACACAAAAAATTACCAGACAAAATATTTTTCTTAAAACTTTGCCATCATTTGAGAAATTGAATAAAAAATTAAAAAAGAAAAGTTGTTCCTAAAAACTTAACAACAAGAAATATTATTGTGTCTTCTATTAGCAGTAACTTCACACTCTCACCTCTTTCTTCGTGACTTGATTGCTGCCGCCCTAGCAAATAAATGAGCTCCTTTTATATCGTCAGCGTAATTTGCATGGGCGACGCCACGAATGAGACAGAATGAGACCACACCTTACAAATCCGCTCGTCAACGGCGACCATGCTTCTTCAGCTAAATTCAGGCAGAACCTGACAAGCTAAGCAGATGCGTTTCGCCAGAGGTAAGTAAGCTTGTTCATTACAATTATCATTGCCAAATTGTTCCATTGTACAAATCGCTTTCCTTTTACATTTGTACATTCCATTCTTATACGAGATTGTCATAAGATTGTCATCCCTCAATTCTGTTTGAGTAGGTTTGATTTGGTTTGGTTTGGTTTGGTCTGGTCTGGTTTACGGCATAACAACCTTGGTGGGTCATTTAATGCCATCAAAGTTGTGAAATAAATTCATTCTTAATGCATAATACAATTTTGTTTATAAACTCATGTTTTTCTCTTCAACCCATAGATGGGACCCTACGCAAAAATAAGCACCTACAGCGACCTCACCCATAACCAGCAAACTTTCTAAGGCATTGTATCAGCATACTACAGAAGGCTGATACAATAGCATACTAACATAAGGCTGAGGAATGAGAACCGACCTGATGAAGCGTCTTAACAACATTCTAACCAGTGACCAGAATACACCTGTTATCACCACTTCTCCAACGAACAGTATTTAACCTCACAGATAAGTCTCCTAGCAAATACCATTAAAATTTGCAACAAAATTTCTGTACTTTTTGATAATACAAGTGTCTGCATTATATATTTGTATTTGTTTCCTTCTTTTGTCTGAAATAGCCAACTACGGAGAATAAGGTCTCCAACGAATCCCCATACTCTTAACACATATCTTAGGCTTTCTTGGAAAACCCATATTCTTTTTTAAGGTTAGTCTGAAAGACATCAAATTATTATCTGAGGTTAGTCACAAAACCACTGAACTTTTATACACTTTTCTTGTTATTTTTTCTTAAATGTACATATTTGTGTACAATACATAACTGTGATGGTTCTGTAGTGAAACTCTTAAGGAACCCTTAAGAGTTACTGCCCTTTGACTGGGCAGACAGACATAGAGAATAAAATGGCTACTTTAACCCTTCACACGTCGTTCAAGTGTTCTCCATTTTAATTCAGATATCTAGATATCTGAATTAAAATGGAGACGTATGAAGGGTTAAAGTAGCCATTTTATTCTCTATGTTTGTCTTCCCAGTCAAAGGGCAGTAACTCTTAAGGGTTCCTTAAGAGTTTCACTAGTGAACCATCACAATAACATTTGTTAGATTCATTGTCTTCAGTTTTGCTATTTGTTATTTTATTTCATTGTTTTATGTTCTGAGGTTAGTCACAAAACCACTGAACTTTTCTACACTTTTCTTGTTATTTCTTCTTAAATGTACATATTTGTGTACAATACATAACATTTATGTTACATTCATTGTCTTCAGTTTTGCCTTCTTTGTTATTTTATTTCATTGTTTTATGTTCTTTCGCTAACCACTTGCTTAATTGTTGTCTGACTTTTTGGCAAAAGTGAAAAGTCAGAATAAATATATTTGAAATTAATTTTTGATGAATTTATATTAAACTGGGCAAGTGGTTAGAATCGTGGAAAATGGACTCATCGATTCGAGTTCAATTCCTAGACGAAGCTGTTGGCATTTCACATAGCGCTAATACCCTTGGGAAAGGTATGAATCCATATATTCTCCCTCGAGCTATGGGTTAAATAGTAGGGCAGCCTTGGGTAGGTAACCAGTCTAGGAGAGGGATAACTCTGAATTCAAAATTCCTGAGGTTGGTCGTTAATTGGGTTTGTGGCAACCCTTGATGCACCAATTCTTTCCTATCAACTGTGCCAAAAAGTGTGGATGGTCCAACACAAGCCTTCACCACTATAAACATATCTCTGTGTGGATGTTCATTGTATGAACAGTCATACATCGAAATCAACAGGAGGATCCATCATCATATCAACTGGGGCTATAGAATATGCTGACTGCACCTCTGCAGAGGAGTAACCCCTCTCACCATCACCAATAGGGCCACCTGTTGGCCATAGATGGTGACTGATGATGCTTAAAGACAAATTCCAGGTGGCTGAGAAGTCCATGATATGCAATATACTTTGGCCCTTACATAGGTTAGACAAGTGGGTGGTTTGTTTGTTGGGTCATTTAATGCCAATAAAGTTGTGAAATAAATTCATTCTTAATGCATAATACAATTTTGTTTATAAACTCATGTTTTTCTATTTAACCCATAGATAGGACCCTAACAGATACTACCACTCCGGGTCAGAGTGGACCAGAGAGCAATGGTGATGAAGGGGTGTTCCACATTCCCCAAACCTCCAAAACTGGAACCTCACCATCAGATAGAGTTTAACGTCATTCCCAGGACATGTAGACCCTCAGTCACTGCCTTCTAGCACCATATGATAAGAAGGATTGGGGGTTACCATAAGGGCAATAGGGTTGGGAAAATCATATAGGTGCTAGGGCTTGACGTGACCAGCCGATTGTTTGGAGAGGGCCTTTTACGACCGCCCGTCTAGCCCAAGATAGGGCCAAAGTGGAGTATTGCATGTCCTGAACTGCTCATCCACCTGGGTTCTATCCTTAAGCATCATGGGTCGCCACCCACGGCCAACAGGTGGCCCCATTGGGGGAGTCTTAATCCCCCCCTGCAGAGGTGCATTCTAACGCCCCAGCCGACAGGGCGGCAAGTGGGTGGTGAAGCTACTTCAGATCAATTGGCTGGTCACATCAAGCCCTAGCACCTATATGATTGTCCCAACCCTATTGCCCTTATGGTAAACCTCCAACCCTTTTTATCATATATGTGCTAGAAGGCTGTGGATGAGGGTCATAGTGTCCTGGGTATGTTGTTAAACTGCATCTAATGGTGACATTCCTATTTTGGAGCTCTGGGAAGTGCAGAGTACACCTTTATTGCCATTACTCTCAGGTCCACTCTGACCTGGAGTGGTATTACCTGTTAGGGTCCCATCTATAGGGTAAATAGATAAAAAAAAAAAGTTTTAAAAAATGTATATAAAATAAATTGACTACCTAACAAGAATGAATAAACAAGACATCTTCAGCATAAAATAACATGGGGTTGACAAAATTCCAACAAACAATATACATTAATTTGTTGTCTTTGAAAATTATACCACCTTGAATATGTTTTTTTTTTATGTACTCTCCCATCTCGATGTATATGGATGCAACAGTTCAGTTAAAATTTAAACCTTTGGACTACGTACACAGATAATTTATTTATAATGGTGAAGGTCAGTGTAGAACCAGCCACCCTTTTGTATATGCTGATAATAGAAGAAAGGTACTCCAATATATTTTCAATTCTCTAGAGAATGTTGAAACTTGTTATTTAATTGGAAGTTCTATGGTCTTGGATGTTTCAGGATTCTAAGATAGAGTTCCCAGCAGTTGGAAGAAACATAAATCAGTGCTTTTCAAAAAAAAAAAAAAGGAAATATGTTTACCTGGAAATTTTGGACTAATCAGCTTAACTTCTGTGGTATGCAAATTTATAGAAATACTAATATTTTATCACAAATTTTGGACCAATCAACTCTATTGGTGTTTTACTTCAATAATACCGGTTATTTGGAAGTGGCACAATTCCCATAAAAAAAGCATGCCTAAATACGCTCGAATTTCGGCAACACATGTGCTCTGCATATGAATTTGTTTAATAGACTATGTCTTCTATCAATGTTAGAAGGAAAAGAAAAAAATATTCAACGGGTTTGGCATCCAGTCCAACAAAACAATTAAAATGTTCTGGAAATCTAAAGGAAATAAGTTGGGTATTATCCCCCTTAAATTCATATCCGGTTTACCGTAATCCTTTCTCTTTTTAACCACGTGTTGAACAAGAAAGTCAGCTTTTTTTCAGTGCATTTTTTCTGAAATTTTTTCGTAAAAATGGCAGCTTTTGAAAATAACTCAGACAAGATATTTGATAATATTATCAACAAATTAATTGCTGATAAAGCTCTAGGTTTGGGCGAAGATAACCAGAGTGATATATCTATATCTTCGGTGCACACAAGCGACTTGTCAGATTTTGAGGACATATCTGACGAAGAAATTATTACAACAGAATGGAGTGACACTGTTATTGATAATACTCCAGAACATTTTAATAGTTTTGTTGGCCCTTTAAGATGGATGCCAAACCCGTTGAATATTTTTTCCCTCTAACCAATCATTATGGAATACCAGGCATCACTTTTGGGTCAAGTTGAGGACTTGTTATTAACTGATATTTGTTGTACACTGTTAAGTAACTCTGCATCTTTACTAAACTTGTTATTAACTGATTCTCTGCATCTTTAAGATTTAAGATTAAGTGTTATTAATTGTCTAAACTTGTTAACACTGTTAAGTAACTCTGCATCTTTTATCTCTTCCGCATGCTTTTAATTTGTTAGAAATAAATCCTGAAATAAAATCATATTGCCATTCTGAAAAAAAAAAACTTGTTAATTATTTTAGGTGCTTAAATTTTAGTATACCTGTTTTATTTATTATTATATAATCAATCAACAACCATGAATGCAGAACATTATTTTTAACCCAAATGACAACATAATATTAAAGAACAAAGTCTTTCTGGTAATAATGTCAATTTTCATAATAATCTGTCAAAAACTAAAAGAATTATAAACATTTAAATGAAAAGGCCATTTTTAGCCATTTTTTGGTAAATTCTTACAGGAATTAGAAAATTCTTAGCAGGATGTTAAGAGTTAATTTTTTTTCTTCAGCGTTTTTCTGTTAGTACCCATATGTTCAGATGTGCTAGCAGTCTTCCAGAGTCAATATCCATAGCACCAAATACTAATATATAAAAAATGCAACCAATGAAATGACAATTACAAAATTATAATCAATGAAAAAAAAAAAGTTCTAAATAGAAACAGATGAAAGAGAGATTCTCCAATGGTAACTCTCTAAACAAATGCTTCACTCCACTATGGGTTTTCTACAGTGTGTTTTTTCATGTGTTTTTTCAAGTATGATTTCTGTGAATAAGCTGATCCACACACATCACAAGGAAACGGTTTCTCCCCAGTGTGTAGTCGCATGTGTATTGACAATCTGGAACTGTCTCTAAATGCTGATCCACACACATTACAAATATATGGTTTCTCCCCAGTGTGTGTTCGCATATGTGTTTTTAATCTATAACTGAGTGAAAATGCTGCTTCACAAAAATCACAGGTATATGGTTTCTCACCAGTGTGCATTCGGATGTGAATTTTCAAATTAGCACTGGCTGCAAATGATGATCCACACACTTCACATGAAAATGCTTTCTTTTCAGCATGTACTCGCATATGGTTCTTTAAAGTAGAAGTTTGTGCAAATGCCAATCCACACACTTGACAAAGAAATGGTTTCTCTCCCGTGTGTGTTCGCATGTGGTCTTTTAAATGTGATCCCTCTGCAAATGCCGATCCACACACTTCACAAGAATATGGTTTTCTCCAGTGTGTATTCTCATGTGTCTTTTCAATAGTGTAATCTTTGCAAATGCTGATTCACACACTTCACAAGAAAATGGTTTCTCTCCCATGTGTGTTTTCAGGTGTCTTTTCAATTTTGAAATGTTTGCAAATACTGTTCCACATTCTTCACAAGAGTAAGATTGCTTTTTACTATATGCTTGCATGTTTACTTTAAAAAGTAAATTTAATATAATTACTGATAAGAATAAGGACTTTCTATTTGTATGTGACTATTCCAATATGAAATGTGTCAAACTGCAGATCTACACACCTTGCACAAATACATTTTTATGTTCACGGATGTTATTTCCAATTTGAAATTTGTTGTTCTCTTCTCCAATTGGTACCTGCAAAAAAAAAAAAGTATTATGAAATAAAACAGGATACAAATGATTTATTTTCAATTATAAAGCTATAATAATTTCATTTCTGTTTCAGTGAACTGTAACATATCTCATTTCTCAAATCAATTCATTAACATATCTCATCATTCATATTAAGTCCTGAATAATATTTTCACAATATTGTTTAATAAACATCATTAAAATGAATTAACAACAGTAACTTTCACATTTGAAAAAATATTAATGATGGGTAATTCCTTGTCAAATCATCCAGAAAAAAGTAAAATTGTCACCACCCCCTTCAATTTTTCGGAAATTTTTTCCAGGTGTGATGATCCTCAAAATTTGAGCTTCAAATCCCAAAAATTGGCGGATTGGCTAAGTTTATCATAATCCACACTTGGACAAAATTTCAGAAAAATTGAAGTGGGTGGGTGACATGGCATGGATGATTTGACATGGAATTACCCTGATCTGAAATTAAAAGTTTAGTCTTATTGATAAAACATTAGAAAAATGTTTATATTGTAACATTTGAACAAAACCATAACAAAGGTCAGAATGGACCTAGAAGTAATGGCAGTGAGAGAGTATTCCACACTCCTCAGATCACCAGAACTGGAGCCTCACCATCAGATTCAGTTTAGTAACTTGCTTTTGGGAGGGGACTTACCCCTTTGCAGGGGTTACAATCACTGTATTCTAAGTGGCCTGAATTGATTCTGGACTTTGTAGTAACAGCTAAAACAGATCCAGTAAGTATCCAGGTTTATGTATTTACCAACTCCTCCGCATGAGCAGGATGTGACACAAGGTCAATTTATTTAGCAGAGTTTAACAGGTTTAAATTCAGAGTTTTCCTTCTAGATTGGTTAGCATACCAAACCAAGGTTAAAGGCCCAGTCTACCCTACTATTTACCAATAGCTGGAAGGAGAGTAGTTGGATGCATACCTTTCCCAAGAATATAAGTGCAATGTGAAATGCAAACAGCCTCATCCAGGATTTCTCCAATTCTACAATTCTAACCATTACACCACAAACACCTTCAGTAAGTATCCAGGTTTAGGCCATTGTATGTGTAACATGATCATTAAGGTCCACCGATGGTTTGACTGAGGTATGACCCCGGATGAGAAACTGAAAGCTGATTGGAAGTCGGGTGTCGACCGGAAGCAGAAGTCACGTGGTAACGAGGAACAAGATCGCCCTCTTTTGCTTTTTGGCGGCATAGGGTTAAGATGCGGGTCTGCTGGTCCCTAGTTCAGAATGGCAAGATAGTTAGTACTAAGTTAAAAGGTACAGGAATATAACAGTGTCCTCCCTCTCTTTCTCTCTGCCTTTCCTCCTCTCCGAACAGAGCCACGACATGAGCCTGAAAATAAAAGCTAAGCCCTTGTGACGATATATCTCACGTGTTGTACTTTTTTTATCAACAAGTCGACCGCAGCGTAACAAATACCTTTTTAGTGCCGTGAATTTGGAGGCACATTGACAGGCCCTGCTATACTACACTGCTGTTAGTTGCAAAAAGCATTATGTCAACTTTGATGTCTTGAGCTGGGAATCCAGATGAATCATCATTTACCCTAATAGGCCACAGTCCCAAGCCGATTATCGTTCAGTTCTGTTGTAAAAAGTCACCAGAAATTGTCCTTATTAGTAAAATAAACTCACCCCAAAATTCCAATTTTTTTTTGCGCATAGGTTTCTTGCATCAAGAATTAATTAAATAAGTTTTAAGTGAGTAAAATGTAAAATGGAAATAGCTCCGAATTCAAATTAGCCAATGAGATTACAGATTTTCTCTGGAATGTAACCATCAGCTGATGTTATCTGTGTTTATGAAATAAAAAAAAGTACTTGGAGAGCGACCCTCAAAAACGTTAAAATTATTTTGATAGGTGGTTTGGCTACGTAAATCGAAACCTAAGCCTCTTTTGATGTTTGGGACTGTAGCCTATAACAGCAAAGAGCAATCTTCATGTCTTTTGCTGAGACATAGGTATCCATCATCAGAAATGCTCACCACCTAACAATGTTTGTCATGAAAACAGACAAAACAAAGACTCTTTAATATTCAGGACTATAATTGATATAAAAATGACCCAAGAACCACACTGAATAATTTCCTTATAAAACATTAAAAATTTAATTGTGGTTAAATAAATTAATATATTAATAAGACTCTTTAATATTCAAATATTGAACAGTATAGTTTAATCTGGCCACATATATGTGTTCTGTAGATAAATTAACTATTTATTTTTAGTCAGTGTAGTCATAAAAATACATTTCATAATAATATTTTCCCCTTTAATTATTGGACAGTATCTTAATCTGCATGTGCTTAGATAATTACGTATTTTTAATCAGTGTTTTTTTTGTGTTTATGCCTCAGCTATCTTAATTGTCTTTGTTTATTCTTTATATTAAAAAGAAATGATCTACTTACCGGTAGGCACAGCCATGCCAATAAATTATTTTTTAAAAATGTCACAGCCACATGAACCTTTTTTTAACACCTACTCTGAACTCTGATTGGCTTTAGCATTAACCAACCAGATGTACAGAAGCCGAGGTCTGCATTGGCATAACTCTATTTAAAGCCAGTTGTTCTCTTAGCGTTGGACAAGACTGGTGGCGCATTAGATTTTGATCATCTCTAATGGGGTCTAACTGGCAAAATGGGTATTATGTTGAAAGACCTGAAACTTGCCCAATGAACCAGTTAATAATAACATAACTGATGATGCTAACCCTTTATTCAGTCCACGGGGGTATCCTGTTCTCATTCCACTATAGGAGTTGTGTTTATTTTTCTATGTTACTGCCACCACTCAGGATTGAACCTGGAATCTAGAGATAACTGTCACTTAGAACTGTCTTAACCTAACTACCTTATCCACTAGGCCATGTGTCCAATAGGAACATGGCCTAGTGGATAAGGAGTTAGGTTAAGACTGTGGACTGAATAAAGGTTAGGTTCAAAGTTCCGTGATGGCTCCTGATTACGACAAGAAGGTTCCCGACTACGACAAGAAAGTTCCCGAGTTTGAAAAGAAGGTTCCCGAGTCCAAAAAGAAAAAAGAAATACCTGAAGAAGGCCGGAGGGAATATTGGCCGAAACGTTGTACAGATAACAATGAAGATGAGGACAATAGTCCAAATAATGCAGATAATACTAGCCCAAACATATATTCAATTTCCTATTTAAAGGCATTGATAAATTGTCCTAAAATTACTTGCTGGAAGGACAGATCAACAGACAAGGATTATACAACATTCTACTTCAAACAGAATCAACTCTGATATAACTCCTTTCTACTTCAAGACAGGATAAACTCTGAGATCAATGGCTTTGAAGACAGATTGACAGACAAGGATTGAAATTGATACTACATCTTTCCACTTCAAGAAAGGATCAAACTTTATGCCACCATAATCTCCACTGTAAAAATACTTTCAACTACAGCCCTAAAATAGCCACACACATCATTACAGCATCTAACTAACAAAAGGAGGGGGTATTACTTTTACTAGTTAAAATCAGAAAGAGGCTATGTTAAGATACAACATTCCTCCTATACATTGGATAGTAATTTTACAGACAAAAGTAGATTACAAAAAGTTGCCATTTTTGCACATCCCCCCCCCTCAAATTTGTAGAGCTAAAAATCGACATAACTCTGCCAATTCTTGGAATTGGAAGCTCACATTTTGGGGAATGTCTAACTTTAACATAGTCAACCCCTGTATAAAATTTCAGAAAAATTGAAAGGGGTGGGTGCCATGGCCTGGATGATTTGACATGGTTTGACCCAATAATAATAATAAACTAGGAAAAGCAAAATCAATTATGATTGCATTAGTTTTACAGATCAGTATTGAATATGGATAGAAAGATAAAACCTCTTGATACTAGAAAAAAAAATTATTTTCATTTATTACTTAATTTATTTTTTATTTATTTTGATACTTAATTTATGCAGGGAAATATTTCCTGCTGTTAATACTGAGTGTTGAAGAGAAAATAAAAGTTAATTTTAACTTTTATTAAAATAGAATTAATAAAGAATGAATCTCTGCTAGATATAAACTAGGTACGCCAATTGTGGCATCATAGTCGTATTTTACAAAATAAATTTACCCTCCCCCCGATTGAAAAAAATTATCAAAAATCAGGAAATAATCAGATTTTAATGAAATTTTTATCATTGATTTATCAATGAATGAATTTTATAATGCACCAGTTATTTTATTTCAAAACTTACTGATTTTTTTAATGCCATTATAACTTTGACCCACTGCTTATTTTTTTTGGTACAAAATATCGGAGTTTAAAAGTTTAACGAATTACAGTATAGATAAAAAGACAAAAAACTGAAGGTAAGAATAGAAAAAAAAAAAAATTTTAAAGGAGCATTTTTGATAGAAAATAAGTACTGAAAATCTGAAAATTGAATATTAAAAAAAAAAAAGAAAAAATTTCAGAATTCATGAAATATAATTTTCTTTTGGATTATCTGTGAAAAAATTATTTGTTAGATTTAGGGTGGGGGTCTAATTTTTCAACAGGTTTTTCTCTAAAAATATTTATTCTTAATATTTTGAGATAAAGACTCCTCCTCAGAAATTCTTGAAGCTTGGAGGGCAAATCAGGTCTTAGGCTTCATCTTTCTCGCTCTCACTCTCATCATTAATCTCTATCTCTCTACTCTTCATGTGGATTCATTCATATATTAGTATCATGAAGCCGTATTTATCCACAATAGACATAGAAATGAACTGAATGAACACAAATCATTTAAAAATATCGAGATTGATGTTCACACAGTCTCTAAATACTGGTGAGACATATTATACCCAATGACGAAAATAGAAAACAGAGTCTTGAACTCATAATATACAGGCGCTCTCTTATATACAAAATATATATATATTTCTAATTGATAAGAGAAAGTAGTATTTCAAATATTCGACAATCCCAGCTACTTATAGCACAAAATGACGATATCTCATTTTCCGTAATTACCATATTAACCATTGGGGTAAATGGTATAGACATAACATAGTCGCCCTTCTCAATACTTATCACTAGTCTGAATGGGTTGTAGATAAATTAGTTCACTATAACCTCTACTCATATTCTCTTTGTAGATAGAGAATTCAATTGGACGATGAAAAGTACAATATACGCCCCTATTGAGTTGTATCTGGAAAAAGATTTCCTTGACATTAATGCAATAATCTAAGAAGAAACACACAATTAAAAAACACATCTCAATCCGAAATACTCAGTAATGTAATCAACTATTCAACATGTTTAGAGAACGTGCAAAAACTAGAAAGCCAAGTGTGAATGTATTTGTGACACAGATATGCATAGAGTGAATACCACCGATACTCAACCTAAACACGTATATTTGTCCCTCGTGAATAAGTAGTATGCATATTGTTCGTGGGTATTATAAAATATTCATTATTTAGCTTGTCACTTTAAACTACGCTTACAGCATAAGCTCTCTATTCAACCTAATACTGTCATATACTGTTCAGATTAGGTAATATTCATATAATAATGAGCTAGTGATATAATTACTAATATGCAAATTTTATAATAATAGTAATAAATAATTGTATTAACACTAATTGGCTTTTAATTTGTAATGAAAATTTATTGCTCACGCTTCTATTATTAGCAATTACTGTTGAAATCAACAGATAGAAAAGCTTATCTATTTAAATTTATCTTCTACATTCATATATATATGTTTACAGTCAATATTAGCTAGAACCTTACGTTTTGGAAGAAGCTCAATCTGCCCCCCCTTCCAAGGATGGGCCACTCACTGGTTCGAGAAAATATGGAAAATGAATATGCGTGCGTTCTCACAACTGAACACTAACGTGAGAATTATGAAATCCTTGAATTCTCCATAGTGAAGTTTTTCTTGTCGCGTAATGGCGCGCGAAGACTTCCCTTATACTGAAATACTGTTATCTATACTGATATGTTATGTGAATAGTACTCTGCTTGATCATATTTATCTTATTATAATTGTACAATCCACGTGATCCTTAAATCTAGTTACTTGAAATTATAATTTCTCAAGTCATCTCTACGAAACAATCCCATCGAATGGAGTATGAAAAGAATTCACGAAGTATCATATATAAGCACAGTAAATGACACCTTGCTGACGTATAAACATTCTGGATGGGTTAATGCGATTTTCCTCTGTAAATCTGAGTTTCTCTGCAATCTCATTCGAGAATATCGAGCTTTTCAAATTACTTTTTTATAGATCTAAATCCGTGTACCAACCTCAAGCTGACCATTAACTCTCTATTATGTATGGTGAGAATGAACTTTGTATTAGCATCGTAATAGCTAGCAGTTTGTGTGCTGTAGGTGAAGGGAAGGTAACTTTTAGATCAACCCTGGAAAATAGTGGTTGAGATATATCGTATGTTAGAGAAGAGCGTAGAAGTAACCCAATAGTGGGATCCGGAGCTCGTGAATCATGTAGTCTTTGAGAGGGTTGTAGTCGGTAGTAACAATTACCTTATTGATATGTACCAATGTAAATATGCTAATGAACGCAAATGGAGAAGTCTAGGCCGCCGTATTTCGCAAGAACCTATCCTTCCTCATCTCACATTGATACCTGGAGTGAAAACCAATTAGGTCTACAAAGAAAACACGTGCGGTTGGTTCGGATACGGTCTTTCTGGTCTTACCCTTCACGATCCAATCTGCCTTGGTCATTTCACTTTTAACCTCTAATGAAATTGTTAATGCCTATATGCACCTTTATGTTCTCAGTTGCAGCTTCTCTGCTCAATACCCTCTATAGTGACCTAATAATAATTGCTTTATGTGGGTAAGCAATCGTCGCTCTGCTTGGCATGTAAAACTGGAAGAATAATCCAATGAAAAAAAAAGAAGCTAAAATAAACATGGCATGTGTTCTTATTGTGTGAATGACCATTGCAGAATTGTTACATTAAGATTTCTCGCTTGTTATTCTCTGTTCTCTATAAATGAATATGTGCTAGAAACGGGTGTTTGTGGAGTGTTTGTATGTTAAGAATGCATGCATAACATTAGCGTGTACTTCAAGGTTTAGTTATATAGGCACTTATGGTATAAATATAGTTCGTGTACGACATCGATAATAACTCAATTCTATAGGTCACTACAACTTATGATATTATATATAGCCAAGAATATGCACCCTCTGGGCTGTGTGGAAAGTTTGTTTTAGGGTTTTTTAACTAGTATCGTTATTTAGAATCGCTAGATTATTAAAAAATTAAAGAAAGAAAGAAACATAGATCTAAATTTAAACAAAAACAAGAATATAAGAAAAAGATGTAAAATATATTATAGAAATAATATATTATGTAAAATATGGTGTTATAATAAGATAAAAAGTAACATAAAGATACACGCAGTAAAGATATAGAAAGACAAAAGAAAGAATGACTATCGCAATAAGGGTTGAGAGAGAAAATACAAACACACAATAGGTATAGGAGATAGGGATAAGGACAACGCCAAGAATAAGATAAGTTATATAATAAACACCAGATATAGAATAATTGAATGATAACTACAGAGATATAGAAACAAAGTGATAAGTACAACTAGAAGAACCAGTGAATGAAACAGTAAAATATAATAAGAAATCAATATATCATATACAGTATAGGAATAGCGCACTATGAAAGAAAGCACAACAATTGGAAAAGATAAAAGAAACTGAAGGAAAATAAAGTTGAAAGAGCTTATGTAGTATAGAAAGGTACTTAGAAGCAGGAAAGTGGAGAAAAGGACTTAAGATACGAGAGAGAAGTGAATTAAAGAAGAACTGTAAAGAACGACAGAATGCAATATATGTACATAGGAGGTTAATAAATTTCTAGCACTGAATCTATACTGATTCTATTGGACAAAAGCATAATGATGTTAAGAACACAGTAAAAGAAAGGAAAGCAACTTAGATAGGTTGTAACAAGCACTTCCTGCTCACTCCAGTTACAACGGAATATAACCTTAAATGCCTTGTAAATAACATGTTGTATTGTTTGTTGGTAATAGTATATGTACGTACAAAGAACGCCAAGAATTAACGCCACAACAAAGAAGAGAGAAGTAACATAGACAAATGAGAAGTAGTATGTAATGGTTAAAACGATATGAATTCACTATACTTAATAAAAAGACAAGAAAGTATAATGTGTAATGATAAGAGAGAATGAGAGAACGCAAATACGCAAAGAAAGATAGAGCATATAGTAATTACAACAGTGAAAGATAAAGAAAGAAAAGAAAACGATAGCAAGGCGAGTGGGAGAAGCCTGGTATAGAGTGTTTTAAATCAGTAACTCAGTTGATTATAAAATACATAAAATGTGTTATTTTTTATATAATTAACTGTGTTTATATTACATAATTCAGAGATTTATAACACATACACATTCACACACAACACACCCAATGGCCCCTCATACTTGGCGTTGGTAAAGATTGTTTCTTTAACTTGTCATTAAAATATGAATGAAATATCAACATAGATGTAAGAGAACAATGGCTAACAAACTCCTAAAAAAGAGTATTAATGAAATGATTATTCTCTAATCCAACAACTATGCATTACAATATGAATATTTTTAACTAGTTTCCCGCTTTGGCTTTGTTCTGGATAGATAATAATCATAATATCACTCTAGAAATATAAGAATTTTATTTATCTAGAGAATATATGCAGTATAGTAATAAACATAATAAATTGTTATAGTTGACGATCAATAGCACCAGTACTTTTTTTGCACAATTCCTCTTAAGGAATTTTTATTAGACCACTGCATTATATGATATTAAAACCCACCAGTTATGCACTAGTAACCACACTAATATACTCAGTGATATAACCTTTTTATCTTGTGTATTTATGCCTGCTTGAGATATCTCTTCTTTGAGAGCTTCTGTAAACGCTTATATATACGGTGGACATAGTTTGTTGAGTCTCCGCATTAATCTCTAATCTCTGATATTGATTGTTTCTATCCGAGACATCTTCTAGTAGGAAGACCTATCTGACTTAAATGTATTGCTTGTTATTAAATGGAGTAAAATCATTTTGTTTTCTCACGACACTCTACCTTGCAATATGAAATTTAAAACCTCCAAAATTAGCGTGTCCTTCATACTTCTCAAATGATTTTTACTCTAACTAATTAGGATAAATAAACTCACCACCGTTTTGCATGTGTCCACTTCACTCACCACTAGCAACCACAATGAGAATGAGGTGTGTGAAAAACTAGGATAATCGTTAAGTAGATATAAATACAAATAGTTTAAGGAGATGTAAAATGATACTTATCGAGACTTTTATTCTTTCCATATGTATCTTATATAAGTTTCTTATTCTGTATGAACAAATTGCTATATCAGCATACTCTAATAAGTTAGCATAGTTAAACATTGTGTCTTGATGTAATAACTAGTATTATAGATCCAACACTCAATAACACAATTTTATTAATTTTTGGTATTATTTCACATGCTATAAATCACCAAACATCTGGTTAGTGAATGCTACTTATGAGCTACTGTAGACCGGGGGCATATTTACTCAGCACCTAAAACCATTGTTAACTACCTCACACACAAAACGCAGTATCTCCACACTTATATACTAACATAATTTATTGAGTAGACTGTGTGTTTTGAGAACAATAATTAAAAAAAAAAAAATTAAAATAATATAACATATTTTCATATTAAATAAGAATTATCAACAAGTAATAGTCATATTTTCGATACTATAGGTAATATTTAGAATGATTAGAGTAATAAAGTACGTTATATTATTTGCTTAATTGATTTCTAAGGCATAATATAAAAGTGTTCTATTTAAAAAATTATAGGTATGCGAGGATATAAGGAACGTATATACTCTTAGTATTTCGAGTGCCTAAGTCATTTTTGTTATATATCTTTCTAACTCTGTGTTCTACCACCAATTTTAAGTATAGTCAGACACGCGTTTGTGCAGCTCAAATTCATACACATGCAAGTTTAAAAGGTTTATATTTTTATTTTATAAAAAAACCCTTAAGTGTTCGACTAAGGATAGATTTCTTCTCACTCTGAACTTATTTGGTAGTCTATTTATTTTTTCTTACTCGGTTATATATATATCTATTATTATAAAATAGTTTGTTATTTATATATATATATATTTTTCGACTATAAAAATACGGAAAGAATTTAGATTTTTGAATAATGATTTTGAAAATTAAATATTTTGTGACAGTATTATCAGTTCTATAAAAATATTATATATAATAATAATGAGCTCACGTACTACAGTTAAGAAGTAAATATATTATTTATAAATTGTATATATATATATTTATTAATTGTTGTAGATTCTTTAATGTATAATTATTTATTTTGTAACTTAAATATAATATTTTTTTATTTTTTTTGCTCAATTTTCGTGAATATATTAATGAATTACAATGTTAAAAAATTAAAAACTAGTAAGAAAATATCAATTAATAGTTTGAAAATTCCGGTATTTTTCAGGGGTAATCGTTTTCTAATATGTGTGAGTTTTTTTTTTGTTTTTTTGGGGTGGAGGATTGTCGTGCAGGATTTTGTTGATTACCTTTAGTTTTTCAAAAAAGATTTTCTAATAATTCATAATACTTTATAGTTCCATCAAAATACTTGCACATATTTCAAAAAATATTTCATTTTACATTTTTCTCATCAAAAAGTCTTTGTGACAAAAACCCTTTCTTTTTTTAAAGATAAAGCGTTTGTCTAAAAGTTTTTGGCAAATCTGATATTTATATAAAGAAAGACAAAGGTAGGTAGATAAAGAGATATGAAACGAACGTCTTACTTACTTTCTTTTTGTTTTCTTTTGTCCCGTTGTTTCTTTACTGTAATGAAATATTAAAGAAAAGGTGAAAGATTGATTTTTAAATAAAATGATATTTTCTTATTGAATTAATTTTAAAAATAACCATCGTTTTTCACGATGTTCGTTTTCGACACAAATCAAGGGAGATAATTCCCAGTTACGGTTGAAAAAATAAGACAGCTAACGAAAAATTAATATTTTTTCGTTTCATTATTATTTAGCAAAAATCTGTTCAAAATTATAATAAAAAATTAATCTTGATAATCATAAATATTTATTTAAAAGCATCTCATTATTAAGGCCTTAAAGATTGGCAAATACTTCTTTTGGTCTCCTTGTAGCTGGTTATAGTTAGTTGAATCATTCAACTATATCAGCTACAACTTGAATGTTCCACTAGTAATTTAGTGTTTTAGTTTTAGGCTTGCGGAAAAAAATCAGATGCTGATTTTTAAACCATAATGATGGTTGGCTGGTTGGTTTTTTATATAACCCTTGGTTTATTTTGTGCCAATAATGTTGTTTTATTTCATTTTGTTGGTTATTTTTAACTCAATTTTTTTAAGCACATTTTTTCTATTTAACCCATAGATGAGACCCTACTAGGTACTACCACTCCGGGTCTAAGTGGACCTGGGAGTAATGACATGAAGGTATATTCCCAACTCCCCATAGCTCCAGAATTGGAACTTCACTACTAGATGTCATACCCAGGACACCACGACCCTCAATCACCGCCTTCAGCACATATATGATAAAGATGGAAGCGCATTGGGTAATGGTTAAAGTCATGGAAAATGGACTCGTCGCCCCAAGTTCAAATCCTGGATGTGGTAATTGCATTTCAACTTAGCGCTAATACCTTGGGAAAGTATGAATCTTGCTCTCCCTCCAGCTATGGATAATAGTAGGCAGACTTGCTATAAGGGTTAATAGGGTTGGGACAATCATCATATAGGTGCTAGGTTTGAGTTATTATATAACACAAATAAAGATATCTCCCAATTCACAAAATACACTAAAAAAAACACTCTCCCTCCAGCTAGGATAATAGTTAGGGCAGACTGGGCTTTTTAACCTTGATTAGGGCAACCAGTCTAGGAGAAGGAAAAACTCTGAATTCAAACTTGTTGAACTCCGCTTAAGAAATTGACCTTGTGTCACATCTTGCTTGTATGGAGGGGTTGGTAAATATATATATGATAAAGAGGTTTGGAAGTTTGCTATAAGGGGAATAGGGTTGGGAAAATCATATAGGTGCTAGTGTTTGAGTTTATTATATAACACAAATAAAGATATCTCCCAATTCACAAAAATACACTAAAAAACACTCTCCCTCCAGCTATGGATAAATAGTAGGGCAGACTGGGCTCTTTAACCTTGGTTAGACAACTGGTCTAGGAGAAGGAAAACTCTGAATTCAAACCTGTTGAACTCCGCTAAAAAACACTGATATTCCACTCAGCTGCTAAGAACATCACCAGATATGAACAAGGACCATATCTTTCTACAAAATGAAAAATGTGGCTCTGTGCTCTCGGATCTGCACATCCTGAGATGGAATTATCAGATAACATTGAAAGGGCCATTTTTCAACCAATCAACGACCTTCACAGTCAGACCAAGGAGATGTGAAATCTGATCCCAGCCAATCGACTGTGGCTGTTTAAAAAACACAGGACGTTCCTCAGCCAGGGAGTTTTGACAGGAGACAAGGCGAAGTCAACATCGCTGACCAAACCATGTCATATTTCTTTCACCTCCTTCTCTGAGATACCAACAGTCACATACCAACCCTGACATCACCTTGAAATGCGGCGCATGCATTAAGCACCTTCATCTCACTTCTACGCCAGACACCAGAGATATCATATTTCATGTATCAACTCCGCACACTCCGTGACCACGACCTGAACAACGACTTCACAATCAATGACCACCACATAATTCTTCACTAACTCCTTGTGGACGAGCAGATTCCCAGCCCCCACGAACAAAACGAGTCCGGATATGTGTAGCCAGTATGAGAGGGAGGAGTGTGGCAAGTGACCACGGAAATTGAACTCGTCACCTCTTCGTTGCTGAAATGCTGGTGAAATTCCATACGAGCAGTGCAGAGTAACCCGGATGTAAAGTCTCGTCGTGAGGATTGACACGTGTTGATGAATGTCGAACGTGCAATTCAGAGTGAGGAGCCCGGATGAAACACAGCAATGGAATATTTAGGGACCTGCCCTCCCAGATCGGCGAGAAAGTCTGCAGTAGCATTTTGGCTGTCGAAATGAGTGGAAGAGAGGATATAGTTGGATAGTGCTAGTGAGAAGACTAGAACTGCTGGGAGAGCAAAGCAATTATGACGACTACGACTGTCTGATAATCTGAAGGTCCCTGGTTCATTCCCGGGTTTCAGCACCACTGATAACCTGAAGGAAGCAGTTTGCTAAACTCCTCAAGTGGCTGTATATATTAAATTCATTATATTTAATACAATATATTGAACGTTGACCTGTGCTTTTTTTTTCCCCTTGCAACCATTCACTAGATATAACAAGTTGACCAGCCAATTGATCAGAGGGGCCCTCTCTGACCACTCGTCTAGCCTAAGTAAGTCGTCATCACTTACTGAAACAAATCTAATATACATGACAAATATTAAGTCTCACAGTTCCCATTGACTGTGCACTTGGGGTTAGTTTATGATAATGATAAATTTCTGTATTAAATAAAGCTAATTTAAACATGCCCACATAAATACTTTCTATTCAAAGTTTTAAAAATTCTTTAATTCAGTCTGTGCATCAATTTAAAAAATGTCAACCAGTGCACAACTTCCAAAAGTTTGAGAAGCACTGTGCTAAAGTATATAATAATATTCAAAAGTCAATATTCACAGTGGGTAATTCTATATTAAATCATCCAGGCCATGTCACCCATCCCCTTCAATTTTTCTGAAAGTGTGGAGTATGTTAAAGTTAGCCAAATCCCAAAATTTGAAATTCCAATTCATAAAACTTGGTGGAGTTATGTCAATTTTTAGCTCTCCAAATTTAATGGGGTTGGCAAAAAATGGCGACTTTTTGTAACCTATTTTTGTCTGTAAAATGGGTTCTAGAGCTTCCCTACTACTAAAAATTGGTTTATAAAAGTATTTTTGTCCAAGGAATCCAGAAATGTTAAAAAAAAGTCTTAAAGTTAAAGTGAGCAAATATCAAGCTATCTTTTTGGTACAAATAATGTTCAATATATGTGAAATAATAATAGAAAAAATTGTTGTTGTAGACGCATTGCTACATCGGGATATTGATCTTGCTATGAAAAAACAGGTTTGAATTCAGAGTTTTTCCTCTCCTAGACCGGTTGCCTAATCAAGGTTAAAGAGCCCAGTCTGCCCTACTATTTATCCCTAGCTGGAGGAAGAGTAGGATTCATACCTTTCCCAACATTATTAGCACTAAGTGAAATGCAATTACCACATCCAGGATTTGAACTCGGGGTGACAAGTCCATTTTCCATGACTTTAATCATTGCACCACATGCTTCCAATGAATGGGTATATAACAATTTACCTGGAAATTTTGGATCAATCATCTTAAATTCTGTATCTAATTGTTTGTTTCAAGTGATGACTGAACGCAATCGCTATAATCAATTTCTTCAATCGCAAAACTCCCCACTCGCAGTATTTTGCCAGCAACACTCACAGTAGTCCTTGCTCAATCCGTCAAAAATTCACTTGCTCAAACATGTCTTACTTTACTTTAAGAAGATCAAAACACGACAGACTATTGTGTATGAAAGTAGGATTTAAATAATAAGTATTAGTAAATGCCCTCCCCACAATCTTACATCCAGGCTCATCACCCACTGCCTGACTCGTGTGGAATTTGCATATTCAACAGAGGTGACAGTAGTCTGCCTATGAACCACACCTCATGACAAAGAGGCTGCGAATTCAATATATCAAGTCAATCTCTACACTTCCACTTCCCTCGTACAGGCCAGACATATACGGACTCGCTTAGTCCTTGGAGGTAGGGAAATCTCAATTCTACATACCCCATTTCGTCCATTCACCTCGTGTTCTCTGTCACGGTATGAGATGGATTTAAATTTGGGGCTCAATTTACAACCAAAATATGATGCTAAACATGACATTAACTTAGTGACTGTGTTTATTACAATATTACTCTATGTTTTAATGGATAGAGCTGACTCAACTGAAATTGTTTGTTTCAAGTGATGACTGAACACAATCACTATAATCAATTTCTTCAACTGCAAAACTCCCCTCTCGCAGTAGTCCTTGCTCAATCCGTCAAAAGTTCACTCCCTCAAACATACGTCTCACTTCACTTTAAGAAGATCAGAACATGACTGACTGAGGTGTATGAAGGTAGGACTTAAATAATAAGTAAATATCCTCCCCATAATCTTACATCCGGGCTAATCACACACTGCCTGACCCATGCGAAATTTGCATATTCAACAGGGGTGACAGTATTCTGCCTACGAGCCACTCCTTGCAACAAGGAGGCTGCAAATTCAATATCTCAAGTCACTCGCTACACTCCCTGCCCCTTGCGCAGGCCAGACATATACGGATGCGCTTAATTCTTTGATGTAGGGAATTCTCAATTTCACAATCTCCATTTCATTTCTGACACTCGCCTTGTGTTTTCTGTCACACTGTGATATGCAAATTTATGGAAATACTTATATTTTGTCACAAATTTAATTACATAAAAATTAACAAGATTTTTTTTTAGAGATGAACGGGTATATAACAATTTGCATGGAAGTTATGGACCAATCATCTTATCTTCCGTGGTATTCAAATTAATGGAAATACTTATATTTTGTCACAAATTTAAGCACATAAAAATTAACAAGATTTTTTTTTTCAGATTGATAATGTGGTTTTATTTTAGAGAAAATCATACAAATTAAAATCCTGTGGAATAGATGAAAGATACAGAGTTTCTAAACAGACAGCATAAAACAAGTATCTGTTAATAGCAAGTCCTCAACTTGATTGAAAGTGAATTTTTGATATTCAATAAGAATCAGTATCAAGACCAATTAGTTCCAAACATTTTTTTCTTTGATTTTTCTTTGATTTTTTTCTCACGATGCCCAGGTGTTGTTTCAGGTGTGCAGGAAGGTTTCATGTGAAGTCTTGCCCGCAGAATCTTATGCACAGTGGATTTGGAAAGCCTCAGCTCTAGTGATGCTTGTCTTAATGATTTTTTTGGACTTGCTGTAAAGACTTCTTCTACAGATGCTATACATTCTTTGCTGACACATGGTCTACCAGACCGTGGCTTATCATGGAGAGAGCCCGTTTCTTTGAACTTCTTCATCCATTTGGCAATAGAATTCCTATGAGGTGGGTCTTTACCATATTCTGCTCTAAACTTTCTTTGTACAGCAACAGTAGATTTCAGTTCAGCCAACCATTGCACACAGTTTATTTTTTCTTCCATTGACTGTGAAGCCATATCATAAGTAATTCTGAAAAAAAAAAAAGAAAGAATTTTTAAAAATATTGTGTAAAAAAAAAAAAAACTAAGTAAATACCTTTACTCAAAACTAGATACACTAACCTTTCTAATACTTAAAATTAAATTTTTTTTAAAATGTTAAAATCAAAAAAAAAATTTTTTTGTTTAAAATTTAAAAAAAGATTTTTTTTAAATATTGTGTAAAAAATACTAAGTAAATACCTTTACTTAAAACTAGATACACTAACCTTTCTAAACTTAAAATTAATTTTTTTTTAACTTAAAAAAATTTTTTTAAATAATTTTTTAAATATTAAGTAAAAAAAATACTAAGTAAATACCTTTACTTAAAACTAGATATACTAAAAAAAAATTTTTTTTAATTTAAAAAAAAAATTTTTTAAATTAAAAAAAAAAGAATGTTTTAAAATATTGTGTAAACAAATACTAAGTAAATACCTTTACTTAAAACTAGATACACTAACCTTTCTAATACTTTTTACAGATTTTTCTAAGCCCAAATACTTAAAAAATTATAAAGTCTTTGAAGTGCACGCTGATTTTATGGACAATCTTTGATCACAAATTTAAGCACATTAAAATTAGCATGCTATTTTTAGGAATGGCTGTATGGTTTTATTTCAGGATTTCATTTCTAACAAATTAAAATCATGCAGAATAGATGAAAGATACAGAGTTTCTTAACAGTGTACAATGAGTATCTGTTAATAACAAGTCCTCAACTTGATCCAAAAGTGATGCCTGGTATCCCATGCAGATTGGTACTCAGACCAACTAGTTGCAATTTTTTTTTCTGTCAGTACCCAGGTGTTTCAGATGCACTGTTCTGAGGGCTACTAGAGAATACAATAATCTTCCAGAGTCAATCATCACAGTACCAAATACTAATATATTAAAAAATGACAATTGGGTAATTTCATGTTAAATCATCCAGAAAAAAGTAAAATTGTCACCCAGCCCCTTCAATTTTTTCCAGGTGTGAATGATGTTAAAGTTAGAAAATCCCCAAATTTTGAGCTCCCAATTCCAAAAATTGGCAGAATTATTTTGATATCTAGCTCTCCAAATTTGGTGTTGGTCGCAAAAAATGGTGGCTTTTTATAATCTATTTTTGTTTATAAAATTAGTTCTAGAGTTTTCCTACTTCTAAAAATTGGTTTATGGATGACATGGCCTGGATTATTTGAGATCGAATTACCCAATTACAAAACTATCATTAATGAAAAAAAACAAAAAACAGAGCTCTAAATGGAGACAGATGAAGAGAGACTTCCTAATGGTACCAATGCACATGCTTCACGATGTTAAGGTTTTTCTCCATAGTGTTTTTTCATGTATCTTTTCAAGTCTGACTTCTGTGCATATGCTGATCCACACACTTCACAAGAAAATAGTTCCCTCCCTATGTGTATTCACATGTGTATTGTCAATCTGGTTTCTTCCCCATGTGTGTTCACACGTGTCTTTTCAATTGGTAACTGAGTAAAGATTTTGTATCAGAAATTTCACAGGCATATGGTTTCTCCCCAGTGTGCAATTGAATGTGAATTTTTAAATTAGCACTGGCTGCAAATGATGATCCCCACACTTGACAAGAAAATGGTTTCCTTTCAGCGTGTACTCACATGTGGATTTTTGAAGTGGAAGTTTGTACAAATGCTATTCCACAAATTTGACAAAGAAATGGTTTCTCTTTTTTTTTTTCAATTTTCCTTTAAACATTTTTTAGAGATCAAGGGGCCCCTTCATGGGGCTAACACTTGATTTCTTTATGCATAATATTTACATCTAATTTTGGAATGGAGGATGTTATTTGATCCTCAAATACTATTTTCTTCCCTCTGCTCCACTTCTCAAATCCTGAATAAGTGAAACAACAGAGGATAATTTTCTTCTCCTCAATGGACCACTTAGCTATGTTATAGTTTCTATTTTTAGTGGTCATTGATTGGTCTTGTCGGATTTCAGCATCAGTATTAGGCTGGTCTGTTGGGGTATCCAGCTTAGTGTTGTTACTTGTGGTAGCAGCACTAGAAGGTGCACTGTTAATTTCCTTATCATTTAGCCCAATGCTTAGCTATGACAAGGGGAATATTTAGTCAGGGTTTACTTCCAAGGGGAAGTATCCTCATGCCATATACTGACAAACCCTTGTACAGAGAGATTGAAGACATTCAAGGCAGTGTCCAGTAGGCTTTTCCAATTCTCACCCATCTGTGTGTTTGCATGTGGTCTTTTAAATGTTATCCCTCTGCAAATGCTGATTTACACACTTCACGAGAATATTGTTTCTCTCAAGTGTGTATTCTCATGTGTATTTTCACAAAGTACTCTTTGCAAAGACACACACTTCACAAGAATATGGTTTCTCTCCCATGTGTGTTTTCATGTGTCTTTTTGGTGTTTAAATGTTTGCAAACACTGTTCTACATTCTTCACAAGAGTAAGACTGCTTTTTACTGAAGTTTTTCATGCTTAATTAAGAATGTAATTTTAATAACTGATAACAATAAGAGATTTCTAGTTACTTGTATGTGACTATTTAAATATGAAATTTGATCTACACACCTTGCACAAATATATTTTCACACTGATTGCTGTTATTTCCAATTTGTTATTCTCCTCTCCAATTGATACCTACAAATAAAGAAAAGGTATTATGAAATAAAACAAGATATTAATGATTTATTTGAAATGATATAAATTATAATTTCATTTCTTTTACAGTGAACTGTAACATATCTCATCATTCATATTAAGCCCTTAATATTTTCACAATATTTTTCAATAAACATCATTAAAATGAATTAACAACAGTAACTTTCATATTTGAAAAAATATTAATGATTTGAAATTAAAAGTTTAGTATTACTGATAAAACATTAGAAAAATGTTTATATTTTAACATTTGAACAAAACCAAAACAAAGGTCAGAATGGACCTAGGAGTAATGGCAAGGAGAGAGTATTCCACACTCCCCAGATCTCCAGAACTAGAGCCTCACCATCAGATGCAGATGCTTTTGGGAGGGTTCTTACCCCTTTGCAGGAGCTACAAACACTATATTCTAAACCCCCTTGAAATGTCATTAATGATATTTTTGCAATATTGTTTAATAAACATCAATAAAACAAATTAAGTCTATGGTGGATGTAAGGGCTGTTTGATGTTTTTGTATTAAGGTCACCAGTTTGAGGTCAATAATCAATAAAATATTCAAACATTTAAAGACACCATAAAACATTCAATTACTGCAGGCACATGGCATAAATAACAAGACTCAATATTAAAACAAACAACTTGTATTGAGTAAAAAGTTTACAAAAGGTAACGCATAATACTGAGCAAAGTTCTTTCAGTACTCTTGTGTACAAAATGTTATTTTGTTTTTTAAAAGTTCATTATAACATGTAAGAAAATATGTTATAAGTTATGAAGTGAGAAAGAAAGGGTAAGAGTTCAAAGTCACACGGCAGTCAGTAGTATTGCTGATCTCATAAAAGGTTGATAAAGAGAGATAGATATATGTTCATACCTTCTTATAAGTGAATGTGCTTTGTCTTACTTTAAAGTGACGTGGATTTAGTTAGACGAATAATTTCTTTCTGGCTGGGATCCGAAAAGTTGTTTTTTTATAGTCTGAGGGTAGCCCCAAAAGGAGTCTATTTGACAGATTTCCTTTTAGGCGTGAACGTCTCTGATTGGTTGAAAATGTACAAATTTTTATTTTAATTTTCTTCTTCTACTAGGGTGTGCAATCCCATGCGCAAACTATAAATTTTTGTCATTTGACTTTTGTTCGTCATAGTAAGAACTTCCGGTCTGCCACAAGTCCATCAATTTTTACTTTTGCAAAAAATATATATTGATTTGAAACTAATAGTTCACTATTATTGATAAAATCCTAGAAATATTTCATATTATGTATTGTTGGCTTCCTTCCATCGGTTAAAGATGATGGCATAGTGTCCAATTTTTTTTAACTGCATCTGTGCAAGTGGCTGAACAGGCCAATTTTAAATAGCAATCTCTGGTGCAGTGACTGCATACAAACAATGATGCTTGCTGGGCTTCTTGTTGCTCTCCTTCCTTCTGGCTCTCTTTGCTGTGATGGCTTCTTTCCTCCCTTTTTCACTCCTTTTCATGCATTGTTTGACAAGGAGGCACCAGGCCTCTTGGTTTTATACTCCAACCTCTCATGTGCATCAATTAACTAATCACATTTTTAATGTCATCATTTAAGTAACAAGTAGTTCACTGCAGACAGTATGTCAATATTGGGTTCATTACGTAATTCTCTAATGTAAAAATACCTGAATGAGCATCTAGCTCATAAAGATAGAGATACAGATGAGCTACTTTCTGGAGTAGTACTCGTTGTGTTGCTGGGATGCCATCCACACACTCTGTTCACCACACGACCAACTTGTCCTTCGGGGGGTCCGGTGTGCTTTGGCCACTGGACTGGTTGTGTTGAATTAATAGCGTAGATCCCAGGGGGCTATCCCTCCAGGCCATACCTGCCCCCTTGACTTAAAGGGGCAGGGCTGGGTTTATTGCCCGGTGCCTGAGGCGCCCCCCTTGAGGGGGAATGCCGAAGATATCGACGCAATTTTTGTTCTTTTCCACCCATGAGTTTCGGCTTGTGGGTGGGCCCACGTTAAAACGAGGCCTTGTGCTCAGCCCATACAAGTGGAGTATGAGGCAAATACCCACTCTGTTCACTGTTGTTGGTCATAGGGGAAACATAGACAGGAGATTCAGAAGCTGACTGTCGGTCAGAGTGGGATAAGAAATTTTCTTTGATGTTGTAGAGATTTGTGTTGAGTGACCAGTATTCAGTGTTGCAAGCTGAGTCAGTTCAGAGAATCCAAACTTGGTAAATGACTTAAATAACAGGTTAGCATATTTCACTTGAGTATCTGGGCCAAATGCATTCCTAGGATTCTCATTGGCTCCTGTTATCCATACATACTCAATACTTGACTGTGTTCTGGCAGTTGGTACTGAGTGAATTCAGTTACAGTGACATCTTATTGTCAGGTGACTACACACTAGTCAGTTTTCCTCTGAAGGTGAATATGATGTTCATTCTACAGATGTTTATGTTGCAATAGTGAGAAAGTAGCAGCCAGGTCCATGTTGCAGTGTATCGGTCCCCCATACACACAGCCAGGATGAACTATTAGGTTGTTACAAAAATAATGGCCGATTGAAGTGCTCGGTTTTGAAATGTCATTTTAACATTTGTTGTTTATTTCAGGTGAATTTTTGCATATATAATAATTGATGTGTGCTCAAAAATAAAATTTAATTTATTTTCAGATAGAAAGTATTTTTGAAAAATAGGGGCCTTCAAAGATGAACATGCATTACAACCGTTGTCATAAAGGATCCACTTTTCGTCACAAGTGACTATTCGGTCAAGAAAGGGGTCATTGGTGTTATGCAAACTGAGCATCGATCACACTTCAAACCGCCTAAGTTTTTGGTGCTCATTGAGCTCATGAGGAACCCATTTATCAAGCTTTTTCACCTTTCCAATACTCTGTAAATGGCGGGAAACTGTTGCAATGCTGACACCAAGTGTCTGAGACATTTCTCTGACACTCTGTCATGGATTTTGCTCAACAACTGCCTGCAATTATCCATTGTCAAGACTGCATGTCCATCCTCTACATTCTTTATTTTCAAAACTCTCATCTCCACTGTGGAATTTCTGAAACCACCTTCGTACAGTCCGATCACTTGTGGATTCATCTCCCCATGCTTTGTTGATATTGGCAGCAGTTTCGGAGGCATTATGCCCAAGCTTGAACTCATGCAACATAAGAAGGTGAAGGTCATGTTTAGGCATGTTCATCTTTGAAGGCCCCTATTTTTCAAAAATACTTTCTATCTGAAAATAAATTAAATTTTATTTTTGAGCACACATTAATTATTATATATGCAAAAATTCACCTGAAATAAACAACAAATTCTATGTTAAAATGACATTTCAAAACAGAGCACTTCAATCGGCCATTATTTTTGTAACAACCTAATACTTCTTGTTTTTTTTTTTTGTTTTTTTGTGTAGCTGACTTGTGATTTATATGGTTTGACTATATCGGAAATCTAATAGAGAATTATCTTCCCCTTGCGCTAGGGGGCAAATCACCAACATACGATGTTGGCGCCAGAATCAAAACCTTCACTTATCAGGGAGCAGTTACCGAGGAGAGACACAAAAATAAACGCTCTCACTACTTGTCTGCAGGCCGTCGACCTGGATGGAGGCATTTTCCAACAGCATACTTTCTGAAGGACATTTCGACAGCACACTTATCAGAAGGCTGAGGACCTAAATAGTCAACTTGAAGAGGGCCCCATCTACCGTCATTTAAAAGAACAGTTACCCAGGCGAGAAGCTTCTAAAATAGCATCCCCTACTTTTACTTATTGGATGAGAACCAACAAAAGGATGCGTCTCTACAGAACTCTACAACCACAGTGACCAGAATACCCTTGCTAGTGCCACTTCTCCAACGAATAGTATTTCATCCCACAGATAAGTCTTGTAGCAAATGCCATTAAAATTTGCAACAACATTTCTGTACCTTTTGATAATACATGAGTCTATAATTTATATTCGTGTTTCCTGAGGGACGTGAGCCTCATTCCTCGAACTGGGTTGAAATGAGAGGAGCTGCAAATGATGACATTGTAGTAACTGTGTTGCACTGTCATTATGCTACATTGTTTTTGTCTAATCATGTAGATCAGGGTTTGATAAAGTGGCTTGTTCCTTTGTTTGTGCTTAACCAGGTCATAGTCACCTGGTGGTAGTATAGAGGGAAGGGTCCTTCTCTTATAGTCATAACATGTTTTGTTTACTCATGTGGACATCAATAGAGATGTTTGTATGGGTTTGTTTCAGCCATAATAGAGAAGTTAACTTAATACTGGATGCAATTTTAATGCTTAACTCTTTCTTTCCGCAATCAGTGACACAGCAGTCCATATTTAGAAGAAATGTAAACCTTTCATTAACTTGGCTTAACCAGCTCTTTCCTGTAGTCAATCGCAAAATAATCAGTCCTCGCTCCAAACATAGAACAGCCTCTGCCAAATTTGCCTGGGTCGTTTCCTCATTGGGGCCCTGCACTCTTTTACATCAATTTGCAGATCCCTTATCTTCACAATTTCTTCCTCCCCCTTTACTCCCCCCCTCTCTGCTATTCCCCTTTATGTACCTAGAATTGTTTTTGTGCACCCCCTTCTGCTAAAGAAATCCTTCTATCATGGTATTGATGGACAGAACATTTATTTCTCCACCTCACTCACTCTCTCTCCACACACACACGCACACACACACACATATATATATATATATATATATATTGGAGGTATCATGGTATAGGTGGACAATTGGGATTTCAACTTATGTGCACCTGGTCTTAGGTTCTTCAGGTTGTAAGATTGTTGATTCTGGTAGCTGTGTGGGAGATTGTGGTTGCATGAGGGTTTCGGTGTTATTATACAGAGGTGGGATGTGTGTTGGTTTGGGCAAGTCTACCTTAGTGTCTTCTTCTTCCACATGTTCCTCTGAGCATGCCTCATGCCTTGGATTGGTTTGAAATGAGAAGAGTTGCGAGTGATGACATTGTTGTGACCACATTGTGCTGTTATCATGCTGTGTTGTTTTTGTGTAATCATTTAAGGAAGGGTTTGATAAGGAGGTGTCAGCTTGTTCCTTCATTTTTGCTTCACAAGGACATAGTCACCTGGTTGTACGATAAAGAGATGGGTACTCCTCTTGCAGTCAGTGTATTCACACATCTTTTGTTTACCGCTGTGAGCGGCATATTGAAGTCAGTTAGTCTAATGAAGCAGTGTCCAAGTTGTTATTTATAGAAATCAAGAATGATCCATTCATGAATTTGGGTGATTCCATTCCTTGAGTTCTGATTGGCTGCTTCATTTGAATGATATTGTGGAGTTTTATAAATACCATGTCATTCTGCAGTAGACTTTGCAACTATTCGGGTTTGTATTGGGTTACAACCGTTTGTTGCCATGTCTTCCCAATTCGACGGTAATTGGAACTTTGATTATTCTTCAGTCATGAATGGAGATGTTTGGGGGGTGAGAGGTTCAGGGCATATTTACCAGTCATTTTAAATTGACATTTTCTTTTTATATTAATGTTTTTATACAACTTCAATGTTCTGTTAATTTCTTTTTACCTATAATGTTGTCTCTATTTCCTCTGCCTTTCATTCATTTTTTTTTCATTCACATGCAGCATATTCACCAATGAACCTACATTCAGATTGAGTCTCAACTAAAAAGACCAAACACCAAATAACTAAACACCCATACATATGATGCCATAAAAAGAAGTAAAAATATCAACAGAAGAGCAACATTATACATTATTTTACCATTTTTAACTTAAAAAATAAGGCATCATTACAAACAAATATATAAACTGTTATAAAAAAGAATAAATAAATAAAATCTAATTCTTTAAATATCTTTAAAAATATCAAAATCATTCAGTTTCAATTTCATTAAATGAGTCAATTTAAGAAAAACATTGACAACAATTTTTTTTTTTTTAAGTTGGTTTCAGAATTTTGAGCAGAAACATCTTTCAAAAGAAACTTATATTTTACAGTTTTAAATACCAAATTTTGGCTAAACTTACAAATCGGTCGGAAAATTAGGGTGACCCAGAAAAAACAGAACCCACAAATTTTGTAATAAAACTGTTAATTTTAACTAGGGGGGTTTAGGGTTAGGGTCAGGGTTAGTTTAATGGGAAAATAAATAAATAATTTGGGTTCTGTTTTTTTCTGGGTCACCCTAATTTTCCGATCGATTTGCAAGTTTAGCCCTAATTTTTTTTAATTAAAATCCGATAATTAGCTAATTTTTCTTTAAAGAAAAATGCATTTAACAGGTGCGCGTTTTTGTAACTACCTATTTTCATAAGAATACAAATTAAACCTCTAAATGCAAAAAACAACAAAAAAAACAAAAAAATGAAATCATTTTTATTTATTTTAGTATTTAATTTATGTAGGGAAATATTTCATATTGTTAATACTGGGTGTTGAATTGAAATTAAAAGTTAGTAAAAGAGATACTAAAAGTTCGACGAACTTAGTTCGTTTTAACTTTTATTAAAATAAAATTAATAGAGAAATAAGGAATCTGCATGACAGAAACATGTGAATGGAATAAAAAATGTTTATTGTATATCTTGTATATTCGTTGGAATCTTAATGAATATTGTAATAATCATTTATTTCTTAGAGAGTTGATAAATTACAGTTAATGAATAAAATAAATATAATAAAAAAAAATATATAATTAATTAGGACACACAGGACAGGACTTTAAAATTCCTGAGGCAATCGTCTGAAGTGCAAGATTTTCGGGTAATTTTTATTGTTGTCATGAAGGAGTTTGTCGATTACATTAGATCAAAAAAAGAACCTAATTCAAAACAATACACAGATTCTATTGTAGATGAAAACACTTACACATTTCAAAAATATTTTATCTTACATTTTTCTAAAAAAAAAAAAAAAGCCTTTGGTTTGTCATAAATTTGTTAAACAACAAATAAAACGTTTGCGTAACGTGTAAGATGAATTTAAAGTGAACGTTATACTTACTTCTTTTTTGTTTTCTTTTGTCCAGTTTATTTTCTTTATCGTAATGAAATTGTAAATGAACTATTATTTTCTTGTTGAATGAAATTTTAAAACAATCATCGTTTTTCATCGATGTTTGTTTGTTTTCGATACAAATTCAAGGGAGATAATTCTCAGTTACGGTGAAATAATTAAGACACCCTACTTAAAAATTAATATTTTTTACATTTCATTATTATTTCGCAATATCTGCTCAAATTTATAATAAGAATTTAATCTTAATATTTATAAATGCGGAATCAATAAAAGTATAAAATCTTTTAAATAGAAGTCATCCAAAATATGTTAATATTTGTCCCTGTCCCTGTCCCATTAGGGAAGGTCGATTTTGGAACTGGGGTACAGCTCTAATAGTGATATTTGGGGTTTAACATGATAAATAACGACACAAAATATTTTTTTCCAAATCATTACCAATTTTTGAGGAAACGAATTTAAAGGCTGAAAATTAAGGCTCAGGAATGTGGCTTCCGTGCGTGATGTAGGGAGAATTTACCGCAGTCGAAAGATTATGTACTGTGGAGGAAATAAATGTTTAAATATCATTTAAAATTTATCTTTTTCAATTGAAACTTTCTTTGATATCAATAATTTATATTAAAAAATAAGCATTAAAAATAAAAAAAATATTTTACTTGTAGAGACGAAATGGAGATTAACTGTTTGTTTTGGTTTACTAAACCAAAACAAACCAGGTTTAGATTTGTTTTGGTTTGAGATTAAACTGAAAAAAAATCGCTTTTTTTTCCTCTCTAACATTCAGGATTTGTTATTTTTCAATAGGAAAAAAGATAATTAATTATAATAAAACGCCATAAAACTAAGATTTTTTTTTTTCGTTTTAGTCAAAATAAAATAAATATAGTTTGTTTTACTGTTCTCGACTTTCGTAGATGCTGTTATTCGTCTACTGTTTGTTTTAAATTGTAAAAATAATTAGTATTTTTATTTTCATGCAAGATACTTGATTATTTGAAAAGAAAGGAAAGAAAAGGTTGTTAATCTACATCAGTTTGTATTTTAAGTGACTTTAATTCAAACAAAACAACAACAAAAAAACGCGAGTTTTGTCTTTCTGCGATGAAGTTGTCTTTTGGTAAGTAATACCGGTTCTTTTTTTCTATTTATTTTGTTTCAAATTAAATTTTCTCTTGAAATTATTAAAATACGATTATGTTCCAGTTTTATAGTGAAAAGTGTAGCTGATACTATTTTATACACGAAACTTTAAGCTACCTAAGGGAGTGTGTATGTTTTAAGAATAATACCCAACTTTTCGTCTGCCTTAATTTTAAAAAGGAATTAAAATTAATTAAATCGATTATTTAAGGTCAAATTTTTGTCTAAATTGAAAATTAGTATCATAATGAGCATCAGTAAAAAAAAAAAAAAAAAGAAAAAGTAAATAATATTATGCATGTAATTTATTTTAATACATTTAAAACATTTTTAAGTCAATTTGCTGTTGTAAAATCCGTGTTTACAAAACAAATTTACCACTTGATTGAAAAAGAATTACCAAATAACTAATGCATTATAAAATTAATTTATTGATAAATCAACACTGAAATTTCATTAAAAAATCGGTTAATTCTCTGATTTTTTGTAAATTTCTTTGAAACGGAAGGGGGTTTATTTTGTAAAAACACTGGTTTTCTACAAATTGGATATAGTGTGTTTTACACAACCTCTCACGATGAAAAAAAAAAAAGAAAAAATATATTTCCTTATAATTTTTGGATTATTTAAAATCAATTTGATTTTTGAATTTACCATAAATTAGTGGCTATTTGGAGGAGGGGTGTCCTGTCTTTTCATGCCAAAATTTAGCCCAGCTTAATCCTAACACAACCAAACCCAACTCCTTACCATAATTGTCAGGCTTTTTTATATGAAAATGGAAGATAGCCCAAACAGTTTGATTTATAATTTTTCATTTATTTCTATTTTTATTTTCAGATAAAAATGTCTGTAAAAAAGACATTCAGTTTTAACCCGCAGTAGCAGTTCCAAAAAATTTTCTGAGCACCTTGTCTTTTGGATAAGACTGAACTCCCAACTTTACGACAAGTTATCCAGTTTAGTTATTTTCTTAAAAAATACCTATCCCCATTTGAAAAATTTTGAGATTTCCAAATTGATTGCAAAGGAAATAATTAGTATTTGGCAAGCAGTGAACCCACAATTGCCTTTGTTAAGGGAACATTATATAGGGAAGAAGGTGGGTATATTTTGTTCAAGAAGGCCAAACAGGTTAACAGAAAATCTCTCACAACGCAAAGTGAAAAGAATGGAGGAACAGCTGGACAGATTATTTGATATTTCATCATGTTGCTGTAAACTGCCCGTCTTAAGATGTGATGACTTTGCTGTGAAGTGCAACAAAGAAAATTGCCAAACAAGGCACATAGTTTGCACTTGTCCTCCTAACAAGAAGGTAATCTTAATTCTATGCTTGATTGTTTTTTACTTGTTTAATTTGAAACAGTTCATGTCTCGATTTTTAAAATTTAAATTTACCTCTGATAATATTCCTTTTTCTGGTAAATGATATGATATTTTCCTTAATATTTGTCATGTATGCTAGACCTGTTATTAAACACATGCAAATTTTGAAATTTCAGGTTCCCATTGAAGAGAGGGAATATATAAAAGATCAGAGAGAGAAAACAGGTCCAAAAGGCAGTTTCCAGCTGGGACCTATGACAAGGATGCTGTCAAAAAATACAAAGACAAAATTTCAGTGGATGCAGAAAGGTTAGACAGACAGCAACAAGATTCTTCATGTGTTGCATCCTCGACGTCTGATATTTTTCAACAGACGTCCACCAGTGAAGAAACCGTGGATGACAGTTTTTGAGCCAGGGAGAATGTTGAAGGGTCATTACAGTCTTTTAAAAGTCCAAAGATATTCTGTGGAACTTATTAGGGGTGATGTATCATCAAATATTGGGGCTTGTCTTGCTAATGCCTTTCTGTTAGATCTACAGGATATGGAATTTCTTAATCCAAGTATTCCGTTAAAAGACATTATTTTAGACTAATCTAAAATAGATAGGGAAAAAGCAAGAGTAAAGGTAGCTAGCTATCAGAAGCATATTCAAGATTATGACAATCTCATCTGCATTGGAGTTGATTGCAAAGTGGATAAAGACACTTTGCTATACAATGAGATTGAAGAGAATGGTATGAAAAAAAAATTAAAAAGAGTAAGGGACCAGAGCGCCACTTAACATTTACAAGAGAGATTGGCACTTCAAATAAATATCTCACCCACCGAGTCATACCCAACATTGGTGCAACTGGTATTCATCTAGCTGAGGATGTTGCTGCTGTTCTAGAAGAATACAACAGTGTAAATACTGTTAAGGCAGTTCTGATAAACAATACCAGTAGAAACACTGGTTGTAAAGCAGGGATGGTGACAGCTCTGGAGAAAAAAATAAAAAGGAAGGTGCACACAATTGGCTGTTCGCTTCATCAAAATGAACTTCCATTCAGAGCGGTATTTAAATCTATTGATGGAACTACAAGAAGTCCAACAACTTTCACTGGCCCTTTGGGGAAACTTTGTGAAAGTAATTACCATCATTTGCCCCAGGTAAAATTTGAATGTATCAGTGGCCCTCTGGATAATTTGTATCTCCATGCAAAGGCAATGGATGACCTAAGTGGTGACCACCGACTACTTCTTGAATATGCTGTAGGTATTTCTCGAGGTAAAGTGAACACTAGATTTGCTTCCTGGAAGATTGGACCTCTGAATCAAGTAAGATGGCTAACTTTAGCTATCAGGTTAATGTGCCTATGGACCAGAAGTGCATATCCACCAAAACTCTCAGATGAATTACGCAACATTGTCCAATTTGTCATACAAGTATATGCAGTTAGTTGGTTTGAAATAAAAAGGGACAATAATTTCTATAACCAACAATTGTATATCTTTGATATGATCCAGAGAATAAAGCAACAGTCAGCTGAAATCCAGAATGTTGCATTAAAAAATTTACAACACAATGCTTTTGCTTTACTTCCGGAAAACATTTTGTTGTCAATGTTGAAGTCCAATGAATTGGAGGTGACAGAAGAGGCCATAAAAAAGATTTTGTCCATTCGGTAAGTTAACATTTATTCATACCTAATTAGTTATGTCAATTTGCAAGAATAATTATAAGTTTTATTCAAATTACATTGCAAAAATATAATCAAGTTTGGATAAATTTTCTTTCTTTTTTTTTTCAGAAGTAGTGAACCGCCAAAGAAAAGATTGAAAAAAATTACTTCAATCAATTTTGAAGCTACACACTGGTCATCTCTGATTGACCTCTCACAAAGAGGGATTTGTGAACCTGCAGTTCCAGAAGATTTTTCCACAAATGAACTCTTAGAATCTCTACTGAATGGAACAGAACTGAAATTTCCAAAATTACCTGCCCACTCACAAGGTGTGGAAAGAGCTGTTAAATTAACAACAGAAGCTTCACAGATTGTGTATGGACAGGAAGTAAGGCACAAGCACATTATAACCAAATCATTGTGCCTGCATTTTCCTCGAAAGGAAAATACACAGAACAATTCAGTTCTGTTGTTACATAATTTATATAGTTTAGGAGCTTTTAACACAATTTTCAATAAAAAATGCAAATTTAAAACATTGAATATATTTTCCATTCATTGTATGTAATGAAAAATATCAATTTTATTTGGATTTATTATTGAAATAATAAAATTTTGAAGTCATTTTGTCATCAAAATCCTGCGGAAATGGGGTATTTGTGTATATTTTTGCTGACGATCTTTAAAATGAAATGCTCAAATGAGTTTTAAAGTTAGGAATCTAATTTTTGCTGTCAGTTCTTATAACACCAAACCGCAACTTTCGCCATCAAAGCTGTATTGAATTTCCAAAAAAAGTGACAAATCAACCTGCCCTACTGCGCAGGAGGTTGTCATCCCTCACAGCACAGGAGGAAGGTGTCCCTCGACAATTATGTTACACAATCTTTTGGGTATATATTTGTATTACAATTTCCAATGACACACATTTTATTGCCTTACATATGATTTAATTTTACTTTGTTTTTTTTTTCCATATTCTCCCATGGCTTCAAGTTCGTCAAAACATCGAGGATGCCTCAACAAGGCCAATTTGAATTCAGCATACCCAAATTAGTAAAAAATACCTATTCACATTCTTGCCTCAGACAAAAAATATTTTTTTGTAAACCAGTGTAATTACACATTTTTTTTCTTCTGGACAAATCTGGATATTTTATTTTTATTTTTTGAATGAGTGCAAAGTAAATGTTTTTTTAATGAAATTTTATTGATTCCGTATTAATAGATATTAACATCAAAGAATTGAACAAAAAAATATTACAAATTTTAGCAGATCTTAATTTTCATGAATATTAATAATGAAACGTAAAAAATAGTCATTTTTAAAAAAATTTTTGTAGTTTCTGTTCAATCGTAGCTACTGTGAGATAATTATTTCCCTTGAATATATTTTTTTTTTAACACCTTAAAAAAGGTGTTAAAATTAAGCCGCCCCAGGTTTTTTATCAACAAGTAAATGTAAATATTTTAAAGTGGGCGGGGGGGGGGTAAAACATTTACATTTACCTGCCGAGAAAAGACTGGGGGGGGGTAAATATCGCTTTCATATCGCATTAACTTTTTGGGGAAAATCCCTTCAAACAGCTAGGGAGTTAAATAGTAGCATGCATCGGTTTTTCAGCAGTCACCACTTAGCATTTTTAAGGGCAGGAGGCCAGGATGCATTATATAATAATAAACTTTTTTGTTAAATGAAATTTCAAAATAGTAGTCATCTTCATCAACATTTTTTGACAGAGATTCAAGGGAGATAATTATTAAATAAATAATTTTTTTTTTTAAAAAACATTCATGTTTTTTCAGGGTAGTCAACTTTACTACCCCCACCTATCTTTTGGGGAGCAACATATTTTTATGGTTAGGCCTTTTTATAACCCAGCTTTATAAAAAGAGTAACTGTGAGTTCTTTAAGCAAGAATAAAGCAAGTCAACACCCTCTGATATCAGGGTAACAACTGAATTTTATTTGAGAAATGTGGCACCCGTTGGTGTATGTGTGTGTGTGTGTGTGTGCATGTTAAGTATTATATTTGTGTATATTGATGACCGGTAGTGAGTCAGCCTTATTTATGAGGTCAAAACACAATGAAAAACCAATCATAAGTAATAGGTATGCTCAATTTATAGACATCAATTCTTTAAAAATATTTTTAAATGTTAATAAAGATTGGAAAATTACCTTTTTACTGTTTTCTTTCATCTTTGATATAAAGAACAATTCTGAGTTTATATTTTTAAAAAAGAAAAAAAAACAACAGATTTCTGTTACATATAACGTATGTTTTTGAATTTTAAATAGTCCGTAGAACATCTGCTTAGGAATCGCAAAGTTCTGAGTTCGGTACTTTTATGGTTAGGCTTTTTTATAACCCAGCTTTATAAAAAGGGTAACTGTGAGTTCTTTAAGCGAGAATAAAGCAAGTCGACACTCTCTAATAACAGGATAACAACCAAATTTTATTTCAGAAATTTGGCACCTGTTGATGTGTGTGTGTGTGTGTGCATGTCAAGTATTTGTGTATATTGATGACCTGTAGTGAGTCAGCTTTATTTATGAGGTCACAACACATATATATTGGATATTCATTTAAAAGAGAAAAGACTGAAGGAGATGAAAAATAATTCTTTTAATTGACTGGATTTGAAGGAAAATAAATACTAAAAATTGAAAAATTAAACTTCAGACTTTTTAAATTATTCTAATATAAAAAGTAAAGTCAGTATCAGCCAATCAGCGAGGGGGTCTATCCCCTTTTCACTAGTGCTAGACCAAGGAGATTGTTTTTAGCATCTGAGGTGGAGCACCACACCTACAATTAGCTTCTCACTTTACTGCACAGATCACTGTGCTGCTCATACGCTGAGTTGGCAAGGGCTGGTATCGAACTAGGAACCATGTGGTTTTTAGCCGAACGCTCTACCATGAAACATAATTTTCTTTTTGATTATCAGAAAAATAACTATTTTTTTCCGCTTAAAGTAGGGCCAGTTTAAACTAAGATTTAAATTAATGTTCTGACAAAACTGAACATGCTATCAAATACATTATTTACTAATCTGAAAATATAAATTTTAATGTTAGAAATTTGGATTATTCGGCCTATTGTCCTCATCTTTATTGTTTTAACTACACTATTTCTCTGAATTTTTAGATGAAGTTTGATAATTTGTATTATTTTTATTATTCGGCCTATTGTCCTTATCTTTATTGTTATCTACAATATATCTTTGAATTTTGAGATGAGGTTTGATAATTTGTATTATTTGGATTCGGCCTATTGGCCTCATCTTTATTGTTATCTACACTATTTCTCTGAATTTTTTAGATGAGGTTTGATAATTTGTATAATTTGTATTATTCATAAAATTAAATTATTCATAAAAAATGATAGAATAAATTCTAGTATGAAAAAGAAAAGAAAATAGAGTGGAAAAAATAAATTCGACTTGTTGAAGAGAGGGGGGGGTCAACAATGTCGTCGCCGTCACAAAATCTATAGTACAAAATCTGTCGTCGTCGCAAAACCACCAACTCAAACATCTTCAGCAAGCAGCTGAAAAATCGCAACTCCTGCTGTCGTCACCCCACTTCTACTTATACAATTTTTCTTTCAACATCCGGGTGTCTGCACCACACGCACGAGATTCTCGAGCCAAACCCGACCGCTGGAATCATCATAGCCATCATCCGGGCACCTGGCGCTTACATCCGGGACTGCAGCTTCTAGACTTCGGTGACAATGTTTGCATTCTGAAGGAAGCGGGTTCGATTCTACAGTCCGACATGTCAGGCAAAGCCTAGCCCGCTTCCTTCGAGAATACGGCAGGCCTTGACGTTCGCCACTCACCTCGTGTTCTCTGTCACATAAATATAACTATGGAAGGATCTATCAGTAATATTCATTTTAGAGAATTTCAATTTGTTTTTAAAATAACTGATACATTCATAAGTCAACACTGAAAATTTTATTAAGATCAGATTTTTATTCCCTGATTTTGGGTAACTTTCTGTTTTTATCAATCAATAATGATTCATGAAAAAAAAACTATGAAAAAAAAACTATGAAAACTATGAAAAAACTATGAAAAAAAACTATGAAAAAAAACTATGAAAAAAAAAAACTATGAAAAAAAAACTATGAAAACTATGAAAACTATGAAAAAAAACTATGAAAAAAAACTGAAAAAAAAACTATGAAAAAAAACTATGAAAAGAACTATGAAAAAAACTATGAAAACTATGAAAAAACTATGAAAAAAAAACTATGAAAAAAACTATGAAAAAAAACTATGAAAAAACTATGAAAAAAACTATGAAAAAAACTATGAAAAAAACTATGAAAAAAACTATGAAAAACTATGAAAAAAAAAAAAAAAACTATGAAAACTATGAAAAAAAAAAATATGAAAAACAAAAAAGTTATTCATCTAGTGTTCCATAGGTTTCAAAATATTTAGCAGGAAAAATTATTTTGATAAAGAACACAATTACTTTGTCACTGGAACAATAAAGGATACTGACCCTTTTACTGCCAACTGGCCACGAAGAAAAGGATGGCATGACAATTCTTTACTGATGTCATTATATATATAGTCATCCACAGACACAGACACATGCTTCGACTTATCAAGTTTCTTCAGTGTGGCTAGACATTGTAAGCTACCTACAGCTGGGAATGAAATCCGATCGGTTCAGCATCAGTCAGACACCTTAACCGCTAGGTTATAGTCACACACAGGATGCGAAGGTAATTTTAACTGTTTTTAATACACACATCTCTATATATGTAAAGGCCGCCATATATATATATATATATATATATATATATTTATTTATTTACCAACCCCTCCGCACGAGCAGGATGTGACACAAGGCCAATTTCCTAAGTGGTTCTCCTAGACTGGTTGCCTAACCAAGGTTAAAGAGTCCGGTCTGCCCTACTATTTCTCCATAGCTGGAGGAAGAGTAGGATTCATACTTTTGCCCTAAGTGAAATGCAATTACCACATCCAGGATTTGAACTCAGGGCGACGAGTCCACTCCCTATGACTTTAACCATTACACCATTTGATAAACACAGTGAAACTGTACAAGGAAAAACAAATAATATTTAATGATGGATACTTTTATAATTTTTAAAAAGAAATAGGAAATCCTCAAAGAAATGTGAAAGCGCTTACCTTTGTCGCCTATCCCGACCAGTGGCATAAAAACTCTAAAGGCTCATCCCTGACTTACCGTTCCCCTTTTCCGGTTAGGGTTTATAGACCGCAGAAACCAGTGGTCAGCACCAAATGGTAATAAACCCATTAAACTACTCTAAATTGAATACTGTGGTTGTAGTTAATTTTTATAAATAAAAATAACTATATAAAAATAAGACATTATTAACTGGTTGGTTTAGCAGCAGTTTTAGATTTAATGAAATTACAGTTTAATTCATGTGTAAACTGGCTTGCAGGTAACAACAGAAGAGAATTAGTCAGGCAGTCAATGTCTTCCCACAGCAAGGTCATCAGGGATCAAGTCTCAAATAAGCACCCCAAATCATCAAATTAATGAAAGGTTCACATTTAAACTCATGATTTGGGGTGCCTATTGGAGACTTGGTCCATCATCAGCCACACAAGCCAGGAAGGTGAGACTAGTTTGTGACGTTGGACAGACGGATCTTCAGGAGGTTGGAAATGTGCTAGACCAGGTAGACAGGAAGCAGCTGAAAAAGGTTGATAGCGACATTTCAGGACTGAAAGAAATTCATAATTAACGAGAAAAGACTTTCACAGTGAAAAGGACATTTTGCTAAGCTGTTGCCACAACATTTGGAACTATAGCTAAAAAGAGGATCGTGGCTGGCTGGAACATGGACAGCAGAAGCAGGATCATAGCAAGCTGGAACATGGTCAACAAAAGGCTGGATCATGGTCAGTAGAAGACTGGATTGTCATCAGGCAAGATCGTGGTCAGCAGTAAACTGGGTTGAGTGTTGGATAGATCATAATAGAAAACATGTGACCATATGATCCAGTCTTCTGTTGATACTGTTCCAGCCTGCCATGATCCTGCTTACTGCCTGCACTCTATCCAGCAGCAGGCTGGAACACATGCAGTTTGCAAAAGAGTCAGGGGATTACCACAAGAATGTCATCAGCAGAATCAGGATCACAGTCAGAATAACCAGATCAGATGCAGGCTGGATCATGGTCAGCAGAAGACAAGATCCGCAGGCTGGATCATGGTCAGTACCTGTGTTGAGGAGGCCAAGCCATGGAATAGGTTACAGCTCGAACTGCTGGGAAAACGATGTTTCCTGGGACACAGCCTGAAGGAGTGTAGCTATTTCTGGCTAAACTTGCAAATTGTCATCAAAAGTAAAATGGAAAATTTTGACAATGATTTGCAACACATCAAACTAAATTTTTTAAATTAAGATTAATTTTAAAAATCCAATTCAAAATACTTGACTTTTTTTTTAGGTAAGTCAGGTTAGTAATTGTTTTATTTCATTTATTTAACGAATCTTGAAATGTTTTCTAACCTAAAATATTTATGTGTAGTTTAGAAAATATTTCAAGATTCATTAAATAAATGAAATAAAACAATTACTAACCTGACTTTAGTTTGATGTGTTGCAAAATCAAAATTTTCCGTTTTAGCCCTATTTCCTTGCATTCTCCTGTCATGATCCTGCTTACACTGAATACCTCTAAGTCCACAGCATCCAATGCTGTGGACTTAGAAGTGTTCAGCAGAAACCTGCAGGAACATGCAAGGAAATAGCTGACACTCAACCACTGGGAAAACAATGTTTTCTTCAGCCACAGCCTGGGTACTGAGGATCTGTTAAATGCTTTACTTTTATAATTATTTTATTAGCCATTACTCCCAGTCAGCTTTTGATATTGGTGAAGGAAAATTCTCTTTGTCAGGTTTAGAGTGCATTCCACCTTAATCAGGTTTAAACACTCTTTATAAGTGTCTTTTTGGTATTACAAGTAACCTGTATCTTTTTATTATTAGTCAACTAAATGTTCATGCACCTCCTGGTCACTATAAGTCTTAATTCTTAGTAGTAGTAGTGTCACTAATATTGAGAATGTTGGTGCCGCCGGTTTGATGGTAATGAGAAGAACGGTGGAATATGAAGGTTGCATGCAGTTTTTGGTGGCTGGTAGTGGGAAGAATAGTCAAATAAAAAGGTTGTATTGTGTTAGTATAGCATTCAATTCTAAGGCTAACAGCAACAAATAAATAAAATCAAAACTTAGTTTAATTCTAACAATTTATTAATTAGCAAATAAAATGATGAGTAACAATATAAAAGTCCTTCCTGTGTATAAAGTTGAGTTTGAGGGACTTACTGGTGTGCTGGTGACGATATCTGGTATCTTAGGGTGATTTCTTGGAGAGGTTTTAAAGTCACTGCCTTGTGGGAACTGGTCCAGGGTCTGTCTGTGGGCATTTTGGTATTTTGCGCCCAAACTTCTTGGCTCATCATGTGATTGGTATATCAAATAATAGAAAGCCTCTCCCTCATTTAACTCCACACAAAGGAATTATCATTTTACTGACCCAACAGTTGCATATATTTTTGAACATCTGGTCTCATCATGTGATTGGTATATCCAATAACAGAAAGCCTTTCCCTCACTTAACTCCACACAAAGGAATTACCATTTTACTGACCCAACAGTTGCATATATTTTTGAACATCTGGTCACATTCTGATAACTTTGTCAATAATTTTTTTTCCGTGTGTTTTGAATAAAAACAAGAATTACTTGGCTATAAAATTATCAACAAGTTGGTGATTTTTCTGCACATAGAGTATTTAATGTTTTTGTTATTGATTTCTAAGAAACTGTTATAAGTTTTTTAAAATCATAATAACATTGTCTAGTTATCTGAATTAAAATGGAGAACACCCAAACAATGTGTGAAGGGTTAAAGTAGCCATTTTTTATTGTGTATGTCTGTCTACCCAGTCAAAGGGCAGTAACTCTTAAGGGTTCAGATAGAGTTCAACTACAGAAACATCACACACGTTTGTTCTAATATGTAATTTACTTCAAACAAAGAACTTGTTTTCATAATTTTTGGCCAAATTTAATGTCTAAAATTAATTACATATGTAATATTATTTTGCTTTGTTACTGATGCTCATTATGTTACTATTTTTATCTAAAATCAAGATTTAAGCATAAATAATTAATTCAATTAATTTTAAATAATTGTTTTAGTGAAAAATTGTCTTTTTGTAGTCTCTAGTTCAAACGTTTGTTTTTTTGTTTTTATTTTTAAGGGATTTGGAGAGGTCTTTAATTGCACTAATTTTTTTCTACAGAGGCCTCAAGAGAGAAAAATTTAAAAGAGAAAGCACTCTTGAACTTTCTTCAACTGTTTCACTTTCATTGTTTTTTGTTGTTTTTTTTTTTTTGGTGTTCAGTAAATTTTTTATACCTTAAGAAAAATCTTAAAATTAGGAGTGTTCCAATTTATGTGGTACCATGAATTGTTGACAGACTCTGTAGCTGAATAGTTGTCTTTGAGATCAAAGAGTGGAAATTTACCAGTAATGGTTATAGCTCTCTGACATCTAGAGGCACAAATCTCATGTGTCACATGATTAGTTAGTATTAGTTTTTTAGTTTCAACCTGACATTGAATCAGAGCAGACATGCTATTGAGAGGTTGATTCTCATCTGTGGAGCAAATAGAATGGGCTAAAAAAAAAAAAGCTTGATCAAGAAATAAAAGTCTTGTGTTCATTTAATTAATTACAATGATTAGAGTTAGCCCAAAAGAAAGCAGTTGTATGTCAAATTACTTATTATGCTCTGTTCATATCTAAGTCAGATTTTTGCCCTGATGAGCTACTAAGCGAAATTATTAGTACTTACATCTGACTCATTAGGTTTAACTATTATTTGTTCTCTCTTAGGTATCAAGCACTTTTACATTGTAGCTTTAGACAATCTTAACGATTTATATATATATTTTATATATAATTTTTTTTTGTCTTTTGGCCAAGTGTTATAGTGTTAATCGATTATTTTTCAACCTTTTCTTTTTCATTTTTTCTCCAGGTGAAGTTTGGTAGTATATTTATACTAAAAAACTATCCCGGGTTTTTTTTCTTACCACAAGAGTTTACTAAGAAGATTATTATATTATATTATATATATATATATATATATATATATATGCAAATAAGAAAATTTATGCAAATAGAATCTCCTATTTTATACATGTGCTGAGCAAGTCTCTGATTGGCTGATGCATATCCCAGGGCCATTATATATAAATTTCTGAACTATTTGTTAAATTACACAGAGCGAATCATGAAAGGAGGCAGCCTAATTACAGGTTGGGGTTACCATTTGAACAGATATTATGTTTCAAAATAAAAAAAGGGGGGGGTAACTGTCAAGCCTCCTTGGGATGGAAAGGACTGTTGAAAGGCTGCACAAAAATATATCTTCAACCAAAGAAAACTAAAATAAAAATCCAAGTCAATTATATTTCTTTAGTATATATATATATATATATATATACAAGTTGAATACAGTTCTTGGTTATAAGTCGTTTGTAACAAATCAGTTCCTTCCCTCACTTATTCTATATCTGTGACAAATAGGGTATATCTATTTATCTCTAACTGAAAACAATATCTTACATGAGAGGCTGGTACAAGGTCTTTGGTCAAGAGGTCTCTCAGACTGGTGTGTATTTTAGCAGTGACTAAATTTCGACTCTGCTGGTTCTCAAAATTCTCAGCTTAAATAAAAGTTTCTCTCTTGAGTGTAAATTGGTTTTCATACCCACTCCACCCAAAATAATTTTCAAAAACATAGTTCTTTCCAAATTTGGAATCAGTCTCTGCCACGCTCACTCCAGTTAATTATCATTGTCATTTCTTACTGCCATTATTAGGGGTTGGCTGCACAAACCAGAATCTATCCTAGAAAATGAGTTCCATAAAATTCACTGGGATTTTGGGATACAGATAGCTTATCCAGTGTTGGTTGGCCAGAAGACCAGATCTTGTGTTAATTAAACATTTGTTATGAGAGAGGATATTTTTCCTACAAGAAAGTTGGACTGATCCACTGAGAAGACATAAAAGATACAGACTAGATGAGGTTAGTCATAGTAGCTAGTCTTGCTAACAGAGTATTCATTTACTGTTGTTTTGAAGAACTGCACATTTAATTCTATTCATTATATCACCTTGTGCAAAAAAGGTCATAAACCAATTTGTTAGCTTTTTGTGATTCATGTTGTTTATTGATAACTCAGTCACAATCAGGGCTTGACATTAATGCCTTCCGGGGACGATAAAAATTACATCTGGGAACGATCAATATGTCATCTGGGACAGTAAAAATTTTTCCTAAAAGTTACTACTTCAAATATTGGCCGTCCAGTGATTGCCAAATGCTGACCTCAAAATGAGGCTACGGCCGCGGGTCTATTCTCAAAGCCATGTAATGAATAATGTAGAGGGAGATAGTTTAAAAGGACCAAATTATGTACTACTAACCCTTCCTTTTTCTTCTTCCAAATCCTTAAACACTGTAAACAAGTAAAAAGTTGTTTTTTTAGCTCAAAACACACTAGGAAATGGAATTTTTTGTCCAAATATCCAGAATTATCACTGCTTCAGCTTTTCTTAATGTTTTATTACATGTTATTATGCTACTGATGACTGACAAGTATAGATGATGCTAATGAATTAAACAAAAATATTTTGATTTTGGGACGGTCTAAACCCATTCGGGACGGTTGATAATTTTTGTTCGGGACGATCGTGAAAAAAGTTAGTGTCAGGGCATGATCACAACACAGATGAAAAGAACTTCTTATCTCGAGGATTTACGGATCTTGCCAGAGAACTAAAAATGCTGTGGAACATGAGGGTGAAGGTGTTAGCAATTGTAGTTGTGTCTTGGAATGGTAACCAGTCTTGCTTCTCTTCAAATTACCAGAAAATTCAGGAATCCGAATCTTTCTTTTATCACATTTCGAAAACATTCTGTCATTGTCTATTCATTCACACTTTGTCAAGATTACCCTGCTGATCTATTAAAACCGAACTGAATTTTCAAGTCACCTTAATTTCTCATCTCATTTCAGATAACTATTATAATATTAATCATTTTTTAAAATAAAATATCAGATTTTCTCATCTGATATTCCTTTGTACTTTGTCACAAATAAAAATTGTATTCTCTTGTTTGTGTTTAAATATGGACTTTTAAATCTGATCCCTCTAAAAAACTGTGCTGTACACACTTCACAAGAAAGTGGTTTCTCTGCTATGTGCATTTGCATGTGATCTTTTAATAAGAATGCTCTGAAAGGGCTGCATGAAAAACTTCACAAGAAAATTGATTTCTTCTTTTGTATTTGATTTTTATCCATTTTTAGAGACCAAGGCAACCCTTTTTGGGCTAATTTTGATTCTCCTAGATTTTTAGCAAATTGTTGTTTGAAATTGGAACTTTTGTGTAAATGTTGATCCACACACTATCACAAGAATATGGTTTCTCTCCTGTATGTGTCGCATGTGCACTTTTAAAGCTGAACTGTCTGATATGCTGTGCCACACACTTCACAGAAAATGTTTTTCTCCTGTATGTTTCGCATGTGAACTTTTAAATGAATTTTGTGCAAAGGCTGACCCACACATTTCACAGAATATGTTTTTCCTCTGTGTGTGTTCGCATGTGAACTTTTAATTGGGATCTCCCTGAAAATGCTGATCCACACACTTCACAAGAAAGGGTTTCTTCCAGTATGTACTAGCATGTGTGATTTCAAATTGGAACTTGTTGCAAATGCTGATCCACACACACTTTGCAAGAAAATGGTTTCTCTCTATTGTATGTTTTTCGCATGTGGACTTTTAAACGTGATCTTAATGATATTTTGCTCCGAGCACACTTCACAAGAATATGGTTTCTCCCAGGTTGTGTTTTTATGATGTCTTTTCAATTAACTCTCCTAAAATGCTCGATTGACATACTTCACAAGAATATGGTTCTCACCTGTAGTGTTCGCATGTGACTTTTAAATTGGAAGTTTGTGCAAAGGCTATCCACACACTTTACAAGAAAATGGTTTCTCCCCGGTATGTGTTCGCATGTGGTTGTTTAAATTCTTCGTCTAAGTTAATGTTGATTCACACACTTCACAAGAATATGGGTTTCTCCTGTGTGTATTCGCATGTGACCTTTAATTGGATCTCTCTGAAAATGCTGCTGCACACACTTCACAGAAAATGGTTTCTCACCTGATATGTACTCGCATGATTTTTAAGCTCTTTCTTTGTC
>CM042151.1:90895445-91116421 GCA_023376005.1 Doryteuthis pealeii
AAAAAAACCAACTTTTTACTTGTTTTACAGTGCTTTTAAGATTTGGAAAAGGAAAAGGAAAGGGTTAGTATAAACTAATTCGGTCCTTTTAAACTAATCTCCCTCTATCATTTATCATTAATGGCTTTGAGATAGACCCGCGGCGCCGTAGCCTCATTTTGAGGTCAGCTTCGGCAATCACTGGCGGCCAATATTGGAATGTAGTACTAACTTTTAGGAAAAATTTTTTACTGTCCCAGATGACAAATTGATCGTTCCGATGTATTTTTATCGTCCCGGAAGCATTATGTCAAGGCCCTGATTTGTGACTGTAGTTATCAATAAACAACAATTGAATCCACAAAAAAGCTAACAAATTGGTTTATGACCTTTTTTGCACAAGGTGATATAATGAATAGAATTAAATATGCAGTTCTTCAAACAACAGTAATGAATACTCTGTTAGCAAGACTAGCTACTATAAACCACTCATCTAGTCTGTATCTTTTATGTCTTCTCAGTGGATCAGTCCAACTTTCTTGTAGGAAAAATATCCTTTCTCATAAACAAATGTTTAATTAAACACAAGATCTGGTCTTCTGGCCAACCCAACACTGGATAAGCTATCTGTATCCCCAAAATCCCAGAGAATTTTATGGAACTCATTTTCTAGGATAGATTCTGGTTTGTGCAGTCAACCCCTAATAATGGCAAGTAAGGAAATGACAATGATAATAAACTGGAGTGAGCGTGGCAGAGACTGATTCCAAATGTGAAAGAACTATGTTTTTGAAAATTATTTGGGGTGGAGTGGGTATGAAACCAATTTACACTCAAGAGAGAAACTTTTATTTAAGCTGAGAATTTTGAGAATCAGCAGAGTCGAAATTTAGTCACTGCTAAAATCCACGCGGTCTGAGAGACCTCTTGACCAAGACCTTGTACCAGCCTCTCATGTAAGAATATTGTTTTCAGTTAGAGATAAATAGATATACCCTATTTGTCACAGATATAGAAATAGTGAGGGAAGGAACTGATTTGTTACAAACGACTTATAACCAAGACTGTATTAACTTATATATATATATTATATATATATAACTAAAAGAAATATAATTGACTTGGATTTTTATTTAGTTTTCTTTGGTTGAAGATATATTTTTGTCAGCCTTTCAACAGTCCCTTTCCATCCAAGGAGGCTTGACAGTTACACCCTTTTTTATTTTGAAACATAATATCTTTCAAACGGTAACCCCAAACCTGTAATTAGGCTGCCTCTTTCATGATTCGCTCTGTGTAATTTACAAATGTTCAGAATTTATATATAATGCCCTGGGATATGCATCAGCCAATCAGGACTTGCTCAGCACATGTATAAAGTAGGAATTCTAATTTGCATAATTCCTTATTTGCCATATATATATATATATATATTTTGGGAGAAATGTGCTTATGAAGTCGAACCTATTTTTGAAATTAATTCATTAATAATTAATTAGGCGGGATTTAATTATTAATGAATTAAATTTCAAAAATAGGTTCGACTTCCATTTAAGCACATATTCTCCAATATTTGTCGGCTGAAATAGCCATATCACAAACATCGTCTGTTTGTTTACATCTCATATATATTATGTATATATATATATAATATAATATAATAATCTTCTTAGTAACTCTTGTGGTAAGAAAAAAAAAACCCGGTGAATAGTTTGTTAGTATAAATATACTACAAACTTCACCTGAAGAAAAATGAAAAAAAGAAAAGGTGAAAAATAATCGATTAACACTTATAACTTGGCAAAGACAAAAAAAATTATATAAATATAAATATATTATATATATATCGTTAAGATTGTCTAAAGCTACAATGTAAAAAGTGCTGATACTAGAAGAACAAATAATAGTTAAACCTAATGATCAGATGTAAGTACTAATAATTTCACTTAGTAGCTCATCAGGGCAAAATCTGACTTAGATATGACAGAGCATAATAGGATAATTTGACATACAACTGCTTCTTCTTTTTGGGCTAACTCTAATCATTTGTAATAATTAAAGAACCACAAGACTTTTATTTCTTGATCAACTTTTTTTTTTTTTAGCCCATTCTTATTTGCTCCACAGATGAGAATCACCGCAATAGCATGTCTGCCTGATTCAATACAACTATCATGTGACACATGAAGATTTGTGCCTCTAGATGTCAGAGAGCTATAACCATTACTAGTAAAATTTCCACTCTTTGATCTCAAAGCAACTATTCAGCTACATGGTCTGTCAACAATTTATGGTACCACATAAATTATAACACTCCTAATTTAAGATTTTTCTTAAGGTATAAAATTTACTGAACACCAAAAAAAAAAAACAAAAAAAAAAACAATGAAAGTGAAACAGTTGAGAAGTTCAAGAGTGCTTTCTCTTTTTAAATTTTCTCTCTTGAGGCCTCTGTAGAAAAAAATTAGTGCAATTAAAGACCTCTCCAATCCCTTAAAAATAAAAAAAAAAAAAACAAACGTTTGAACTAGAGACTACAAAAAAGACAATTTTTCACAAAACAATTATTTAAAATTAATTGAATTAATTATTTATGCTTAAATCTTGATTTTAGATAAAAATAGTAACATAATGAGCATCAGTAAAACAAAGCAAATAATATTACATATGTAATTAATTTTAGACATTAAATTTGGCCAAAAATTTATGAAAACAAGTTCTTTGTTTGAAGTAAATTACATATTAGAACAAACGTGTGTGATGTTCTGTAGTTGAACTCTATCTGAACCCTTAAGAGTTACTGCCCTTTGACTGGGCAGACAGACATACACAATAAAAAAGGGCTACTTTAACCCTTCACACATTGTTTCGGGTGTTCTCCATTTTAATTCAGATAACTAGACAACGTTATTATGATTTTAACACTTATAACAGTTTCTTAGAAATCAATAAAAAACATTAAATACTCTATGTGCAGAAAAATCACCAACTTGTTGATAATTTTATAGCCAAGTAATTCTTGTTTTTATTCAAAACACACCAGAAAAAAATTATTGACAAGTTATCAGAGTGTGACCAGATGTTCAAAAATATGCAACTGTTGGGTCAGTAAAATGATAATTCCTTTGTGTGGAGTTAAATGAGGGAGAGGCTTTCTGTTATTGGATATACCAATCACATGATGAGCCAAGAAGTTTGGGCGCAAAATACCCAAAATGCCCACAGACAGACCTGGACCAGTTCCCACAAGGCAGTGACTTTAAAACCTCTCCAAGAAATCACCCTAAGATAATACCAAGATATCGTCACCAGCCAACCAGTAAGTCCCTCAAACTCAACTTTATACACAGGAAGGACTTTATATTGTTACTCATCATTTATTTGCTAATTAATTAAATTGTTAGAATTAAAACTAAGTTTTGATTTTATTTATTTGTTGCTGTTAGCCTTAGAATTGAATGCTATACTAACACAATACAACCTTTTTTATTTGACTATTCTTCCCACTACCAGCCACCAAAAACTGCATGCAACCTTCATATTCCACCGTTCTTCTCATTACCATCAAACCGGCGGCACCCAACATTCTCAATATTAGTGACACTCTACTACTACTAAGAAATAAGACTTATAGTGACCAGGAGGTGCATGAACATTTAGTTGACTAATAATAAGAAGATACAGGTTACTTGAATACAAAAAGACACTTATAAAGAGTGTTTACAACCTGATTAAGGTGGAATGCACTCTAAACCTGACAAAGAGAATTTTCCTTCACCAATATCAAAAGCTGACTGGAGTAATGGCTAATAAAATAATTATAAAAGTAAAGCATTTAACAGATCCTCAGTACCCAGGCTGTGGCTGAAGAAAACATTGTTTTCCCAGTGGTTGAGTGTCAGCTATTTCCTTGCATGTTCCTGCAGGTTTCTGCTGAACACTTCTAAGTCCACAGCATTGGATGCTGTGGACTTAGAGGTATTCAGTGTATGCAGGATCATGACAGGAGAATGCAAGGAAATAGGGCTAAAACGGAAAATTTTGACGATGATTTGCAACACATCAAACTAAAGTCAGGTTAGTAATTGTTTTATTTCATTTATTTAATGAATCTTGAAATATTTTCTAAACTACACATGAAATTTTAGGTTAGAAAACATTTCAAGATTCGTTAGATAAATGAAATAAAACAATTACTAACCTGATTACCTAAAAAAAAAAGTCAAGTATTTTGAATTGGATTTTTAAAATTAATCTTAATTTCAAAATTTAGTTTGATGTGTTGCAAATCATCGTCAAAATTTTCCATTTTAATTTTGATGACAATTTGCAAGTTTAGCCAGAAATAGCTACACTCCTTCAGGCTATGTCCCAGGAAACATCGTTTCCCCAGCAGTTCGAGCTGTAACCTATTCCATGGCTTGCCTCCTCAATACAGGTCTACTGACCATGATCCAGCCTGCGCTCGATCTTGTCCTTCTGCTGACCATGATCCAGCCTGCATCTGATCTGGTATTCTGACTGTGATCCTGATTCTGCTGATGACGTTCTTGTGGTAATCCCTGACTCTTTTGCAAACTGCATGTGTTCCAGCCTGCTGCTGGATAGAGTGCAGGCAGTAAGCAGGATCATGGCAGGCTGGAACAGTATCAACAGAAGACTGGATCATATGGTCACATGTTTTCTATTAGATCTATCCAACACTCACCCAGTTTACTGCTGACCACGATCTTTGCCTGATGACAATCCAGTCTTCTATTTGTTGGGCAGTTTTCTGATATAAGGCATCATGTAAATGTTACTTCATACTTATAGACTCGCCTATAACACGTGACCTGAGAAGGATTTCTATTGTCCAATCACTGGCACTGCTGCTCCTGCTTCTGCTGTATTAATAGACATACCACTCTGAGTTATTTCATTGACATTTGGATTATCTCTGACGAAGGACTTACAAGGAATACGTTAACACTGGATTCTTACTGGCTTGCTTACTTATTCATTACATCTGGAACGAAGGATGGCTGCCAGATACTCAACACTATTGACCATGATCCAGCCTTTTGTTGACCATGTTCCAGCTTGCTATGATCCTGCTTCTGCTGTCCATGTTCCAGCCAGCCACGATCCTCTTTTTAGCTATAGTTCCAGATGTTGTGGAAGCAGCTTAGCAAAATGTCCTTTTCACTGTGAAAGTCTTTTCTCGTTAATTATGAATTTCTTTCAGTCCTGAAATGTCGCTATCAACCTTTTTCAGCTGCTTCCTGTCTACCTGGTCTAGCACATTTCAAACCTCCTGAAGATCCGTCTGTCCAACGTCACAAACTAGTCTCACCTTCCTGGCTTGTGTGGCTGATGATGGACAAGTCTCCAATAGGCACTCCAAATCATGAGTTTAAATGTGAACCTTTCATAATTTGATGATTTGGGGTGCTTATTTGAGACTTGATCCCTGATGACCTTGCTGTGGGAAGACATTGACTGCCTGATAATTCTCTTCTGTTGTTACCTGCAAGCCAGTTTACACATGAATTAAACTGTAATTTCATTAAACCTAAAACTGCTGCTAAACTAACCAGTTAATAATGTCTTATTTTTATATAGTTATTTTTTATTATAAAAATTAACTACAACCACAGTATTCAATTTAGAGTAGTTTAATGGGGTATTAACCATTTGGTGTTGACCACTGGTTTCTGCGGTCTATAAACCCTAACCGGAAAAGGGGAACGGTAAGTCAGGGATGAGCCTTTAGAGTTTTTATGCCACTGGTCGGGATAAGCGACAAAGGTAAGCGCTTTCCACATTTCTTTTGAGGATTTCCTATTTCTTTTTAAAAATTATAAAAGTATCCATCATTAATATATTTGTTTTTTCCTTACAGTTTCACTGTGTTTATCAAATGGTGTAATGGTTAAAGTCATAGGGATGGACTCGTCGCCCTGAGTTCAAATCCTGGATGTGGTAATTGCATTTCACTTAGCGCGAATACCTTGCAAAAGTAATGAATCCTACTCTCTCCAGCTATGGAGAAATAGTAGGGCAGACCGGACTCTTAAACCTTGGTTAGGCAACCAGTCTAGGAGAACCACTTAGGAAATTGGCCTTGTGTCCCATCCTGCTCGTGCGGAGGGTTGGTAAATATATATATATATATATATATATATATGGCGGCCTACATATATAGGGATATGTGTATTAAAAAGTTAAAATTACCTTCGCATCCTGTGTGTGACTATAACCTAGCGGTTAAGGTGTCTGACTGATGCTGACCGATCGGATTTCATTCCCAGCTGTAGGTAGCTTACAATGTCTAGCCACACTGAAGAACTTGATAAGTCGAAGCATGTGTCTGTGTCTGTGGAGACTATATATATAATGACATCAGTAAAGAATTGTCATGCCATCCTTTTTTCTTCGAGGCCAGTTGGCAGTAAAAGGGGTCAGTATCCTTTATTGTTCCAGTGACAAAGTAATTGTGTTCTTTATCAAAATAATTTTTCCTGCTAATATTTTTAAACCTATGGAACACTAGATGAATAACTTTTTTTTTTTCATAGTAAACATCTTTTATTGATTGATAAAACAAAAGTTACCCAAAATCAGGGAATAAAATCTGATCTTAAATAAAAATTTTCAGTGTTTGACTTATAAATGTAGATTCTATAGTGCATAGTTATTTCATTTAAAAGCAAATTGAAATTCTCTAAAAATGAATATTACTGATAGATCCTTCCATAGTTATATTTATGTGACAGAGAACGAGGTGAGTGGCGAACGTCAAGGCCTGCCGTATTCTTGAAGGAAGCGGGCTAGGCTTTGCCTGACATGTCGGACTGTAGAATCGAACCCGCTTCCTTCAGAATGCAAACATTGTCACCGAAGTCTAGAAGCTGCAGTCCCGGATGTAAGCATCAGGTGCCCGGATGATGGCTATGATGATTCCAGCGGTCAGGTTTGGCTCGAGAATCTCGTGCGTGTGGTGCAGACACCCGGATGTTAAAGAAAAATTGTATAAGTAGAAGTGGGGTGACGACAGCAGGAGTTGCGATTTTTCAGCTGCTTGCTGAAGATGTTTGAGTTGGTGGTTTTGCGACGACGACGGATTTTGTGCTATAGATTTTGTGACGGTGACGAATTGTTGACCCCCCTCTCTTCAAAGTCGAATTTATTTTTTCCACTCATTTTTCTTTTCTTTTTCATACTAGAATTTATTCTATCATTTTTTATGAATAATTTAATTTTATGATAATACAAATTATACAAATTATCAAACCTCATCTAAAAAAATTCAGAGAAATAGTGTAGATAACAATAAAGATGAGGCCAATAGGCCGAATCCAAATATACAAATTATCAAACCTCATCTCAAAATTCAAAGATATGTAGATAACAATAAAGATAAGGACAATAGGCCGAATAATAAAAATAATACAAATTATCAAACTTCATCTAAAAAATTCAGAGAAATAGTGTAGTTAAACAATAAAGATGAGGACAATAAGGCGAATAATCCAAATTTCTAACATTAAAATTTATATTTTCAGATTAGTAAATAATGTATTTGATAGCATGTTTCAGTTTTGTCAGAACATTAATTTAAATCTTAGTTTAAACTGGCCCTACTTTAAGCGGAAAAAATAGTTATTTTTCTGATAATCAAAAAGAAAATTATGTTTCATGGTAGAGCGTTCGGCTAAAACCACATGGTTCCTAGTTCGATACCGCCCCGCCAACTCAGCGTATGAGCAGCACAGGGATCTGTGCAGTAAAGTGAGGAGCTAATTGTAGGTGTGGTGCTCCACCTCAGATGCTAAAAACAATCTCCTTGGTCTAGCACTAGTGAAAAGGGGATAGACCCCCTCGCTGATTGGCTGATACTGACTTTACTTTTTATATTAGAATAATTTAAAAAGTCTGAAGTTTAATTTTTCGATTTTTAGTATTTATTTTCCTTCAAATCCAGTCAATTAAAAGAATTATTTTTCATCTCCTTCAGTCTTTTCTCTTTTAAATGAATATCCAATATATATGTGTTGTGACCTCATAAATAAAGCTGACTCACTACAGGTCATCAATATACACAAATACTTGACATGCGCACACACACACGCATCAACAGGCGCCAAATTTCTGAAATAAAATTCGGTTGTTATCTTGTTATTAGAGAGTGTCGACTTGCTTTATTCTCGCTTAAAGATCTCAGTTACCCTTTTTATAAAGCTGGGTTATAAAAAAGCCTAACCATAAAAGTACCGAACTCAGAACTTTGCGATTCCTAGGCAGATATTCTACGGACTGAGCTAAACCAATCTATTTAAAATGCAAAAACATATGTTATATGTAACAGAAATCTGTTTTTTCTTTTCTTTTTTTAAAATATAAACTCAGAATTGTTCTTTATATCAAAGATGAAAGAAAACAGTAAAAAGGTAATTTACCATTTTAAAATATTTTTAAAGAATTGATGTCTATAAATTGAGCATACCTATTACTTATGATTGGTTTTTCATTGTGTTGTGACCTCATAAATAAGGCTGACTCACTACCGGTCATCAATATACACAAATATGCTGGGTTATAAAAAGGCCTGACCATAAAAATATGTTGCTCCCCAAAAGATAGGTGGGGGTAGTAAAGTTGACTAACCTTAAAAAACATGAATGTTTAAAAAAAAAAAAAAAATTATTTAATAATTATCTCCCTTGAATCTCTGTCAAAAAATGTTGATGAAGATGACTACTATTTTGAAATTTAATTTAACAAAAAAGTTTATTATTACATAAATGCATCCTGGCCTCCTGCCCTTAAAAATGCTAAGTGGTGACTGCTGAAAAATGTTGATGAAGATGACTACTATTTTGAAATTTCATTTAACAAAAAAGTTTATTATCACATAAATGCATCCTGGCCTCCTGCCTTAAAAATGCTAAGTGGTGACTGCTGAAAAATGTTGATGAAGATGACTACTATTTTTGAAATTTCATTTAACAAAAAAGTTTATTATCACATAAATGCATCCTGGCCTCTGCCTTAAAAATGCAAAGTGGTGACTGCTGAATAACCGACGCATGCTACTATTTAACTCCCTAGCTGTTTGAAGGGATTTTCCCCAAAAAGTTAATGCGATATGAAAGCGATATTTAACCCCCCCCAGTCTTTTCTCGGCAGGTAAATGTAAATGTTTTACCCCCCACCCCCGCCCACTTTAAAATATTTACATTTACTTGTTGATAAAAAAACCTGGGGCGGCTTAATTTTAACACCTTTTTTAAGGTGTTAAAAAAAAAAAATATTCAAGGGAAATAATTATCTCACAGTAGCTACGATTGAACAGAAACTACAAAAATTTTTTTAAAAATGACTATTTTTTATGTTTCATTATTAATATTCATGAAAATTAAGATCTGCTAAAATTTGTAATATTTTTTTGTTCAATTCTTTGATGTTAATATCTATTAATACGGAATCAATAAAATTTCATTAAAAAAACATTTACTTTGCACTCATTCAAAAAATAAAAATAAAATATCCAGATTTGTCCAGAAGAAAAAAAATGCGTAATTACACTGGTTTACAAAAAAAATATTTTTTGTCTGAGGCAAGAATGTGAATAGGTATTTTTTACTAATTTGGGTATGCTGAATTCAAATTGGCCTTGTTGAGGCATCCTCGATGTTTTGACACACTTGAAGCCATGGGAGAATATGGAAAAAATTAAATCATATGTAAGGCAATAAAATGTGTGTCATTGGAAATTGTAATACAAATATATACCCAAAAGATTGTGTAACATAATTGTCGAGGGACACCTTCCTCCTGTGCTGCGAGGGACGACAACCTCCTGTGCAGACTGCCAGTGCACTACTGGCTGTTGATTGAGACGTGTTGGCTACGCTTAACTGCCAAAATCTGTCTTGATATATAGCTTTATATATATAATGTAATGCTATCACTTACATTTATTGCATAATAACTAAAAAAAGAGGACATAAGTCACACAATATTAGAAATTAACCCTGAATGCCTTTATGTACAGTATGTGTAAAAAATGTACAGTATGCACATCTAAAAAAACTAGAGGTGATGAGTAAAAACGGATTTCAAATCTGAATTCAGCACCCCCAAATTATGTTAAAACAGCTATTTTTGTGCTTGCCTCAATTTCTTTGTAAACCAGTGTTATCAGATTTTAATAAAAATTTTCAATATTTAAAGCTCAGGTTTCTTTAAAAAGACAGGTTTTGTCAAATTTCTGAAGACATAATTTTTTCTATTGTTTTGTCGCATCAACAAAGATAACGTCATAGATGTATTTTACAAAATCAATTCAACCCCCCTTTTTGACCCCCCCCCAAAAAAAAAAAAAATCAGGAAAATATCTGATTTTAATGAAATATTCAGTGTCGATTTATCAATGAATGAATTTTATAATGCATCATTTATTTCATTTCAAAACTTTCTGATTTTTTTCTTGTAAGCAGATATTAAGCACATAAGAAGTAACAAGCCTTTTTCTTTTCAGAAGGGCAATGTGATTTTATTTCAGGAAAATCAAATAAATGGAAAAACATGTGGAATAGACAAAGATACAGAGTTCCTATGAGTGTCATCACCTCAGCTAAATAATGGATCATTTCATTATCATAAAAAAAGAAAGGGAGGAAAAGTACATGTTACACTGGAAACATAATAAGAAAGAAAGAAAGAGAGGGAGTTTTGGATATATAGAAAGAGGATAACAATCTGTTTCAGTAAACATAATGAAAAGATAAATGAAGGAAACAAAGAAAAAAGAAGAGTTAAATCAAGATTATTATACTTTTTACATATTGAACTATATGCTATAGCTCTTAAGTAACTTATCAAACATTGTATAATTAAATTATAACTGTGGTATATTCACAGGTCGTGCTAATATATATATATATACATATATATACCACACACACACACACACACAACCTTGAGGTTTGTTTCTGCTGTCGTTTATCGCAAAAGATTTATACACACATACACGCAACCACACACCTAAAAAATGCACAATGCTTTCATTTCGATACACACACTTACACCGTCCCATACTCACACCATAAAAGACAATATTTGACGTCATATTTCAAACCGTCTCCTTTTTTCAAACCTCAAAAAATTTTTAACAGACTGAATAACAAGGACTACTACTTGCTTTTCTCGTTATTCTGTGATAAAAAATTACTTATTACCTTCCATATACCAACAAATGCCCTGAAGATGATCTAATTAATAGATCGAAACACTGCAGCGTCGGCCAAATAACCCCCCACCATTTAACCCATTAAAACCTGTGTTTTTTCATTTTTTCTTAATATACTACACCACACATATATATTATATTATATTTTATAATAATGATTGGAAGGCAATTACAATGCGTATAAAATAAACAAAAAGATGTTTTTGTCTTATCGATTTCAAAGTAAACTTTATTTTCAGAGACTGTTTTCAGAAAACAGTCTCTGAAGATAAAGTTTACTTTGAAATCGATAGACAAAAAACATCTTTTGTTTTTATTTATATGCATTGTAATTGCCTTCCAATCATTATATATAATAACATACTTAACAATGCTTCAAGCAAATTACCAATTACTATATATATATATATATAATATAATAAATATTATATAGTTTCAGATGATAGCTGATTGGTTTCATGTCATGTCATTTGTATCTTACAGCATTTTAGGGAGAAACAGTAAATCTATAATTATTTTAATAAAAACTTGAAACTTGTGAGCATACATTAAGCACATAAAAATGAACAAGCATTGTTTTAGAATGGCAATGTGGTTTTATTTCAGGAAGTTGAAACAGATTAAAATCAAATGGAATGATTATCATCAACATAAACAGCTGCCATGAATATTTACTCCTGAAGATAATGTGTAGATACAAGGATAATTTTTTAACTACTTGAAATGTATCCTTTTCAGTACTTCATTCCAACATTTAACAATTGTTTCAAGCCATAGATACATTTTTAAACATTCTAAAATCCAGGTATGTGGGACCATGTCATAGGCTTTTCTGAAATCGATCCACGCTATTGCAATATTTTTCTGGCTATTTTTTACTTCTTTAAGAATGTACTGGTCTATATACAGTAAATCGTGTGTTCCTCTTTTTCCCTTGTGGCATCCTTTTTGTTCTTCTGGGAAAAGGTTACGCCAATTGAGTGAAAAGTATATTTCTTCTTTTATAACAGCAGTCAATATTTTCCACATCATGGGTAGACAAGTAATTGGTCTATAATTGCTGGGGATGTTTCCTTTTTGAGGGCCTTTCTGGATTAGGGTAGTTATTCCTTTCGTCATCCATTCGGGTACTTCTGTTTCTTGTAGACATCTGTTCAGTTGCTGGGCCATTCTTTTTTGGATAGAAGTAAATTTTTTGAACCAGAATCCATGTATGCCATCATGGCCTGGTGTTTTCCAATTTGTTACTTTCTTGAGTACCGATTTGAGTGTAATTAGTTGAAAATATGACTCAGTGATTGTGCACAACTTTCCAGATTTAGTATCTCTAGACACACTCACTAGGTTATTTATATTTACCAACCCCTCCACACAAACAGGATGCAACACAAGGTCAATTCCTTAAGTGGAGATCAACAGGTTTGAATTCAGAGTTTTCCTTCTCCTAGACGGGTCCTACTATTTTACCCATAGCTGGAGGGAGTGTACAATTCATACCTTTCCCCATAGGTATTAGCACTAAGTGAAATGCAATTACCATGTCAGAATTTGAACTCGGGGTGACGAGTCCATTTCCCATGACTTTAAACCATTAGACCAAATAATAAATACTATATATAAATAAGATAATAGGACCAGCCAATGAAATATGACCATTACAAAGAATCATCAATAGAAATAAAGTGAGGGATTGTCATGGATATCTGTGCTGCTAGCATGACATAATGATGATGATTAATAATAATAATAATAATAATAATAATACCTTGCTAGAGAACTGAAAAAATTGTGGAATATGAGGGTGATGGAATACCAAAGTAGTTGGGACACTTGGAACAGCTCCCAAAAGCGTAGAAAAAAATAATAGAGGAAATGGAAATCAGAGGAAATTGAGACCAGACAACAGCACTGTTGAAATCAGCTGGAATACTCAGGAGAGTCCTAGAGACCTGAGGTGACTTGTCACTAAAATCTCAAGTGAAAAACTCAGCTAATGCTGGTGTGAAAAACTACACATTATTATTAATTATTATGTTCAGCATTCAACACCAGACAGTGGGTCAATGTAACAATAAGAGATTGCTTTCATGACGAGCCCAAGACAATGTGCCGGACTGGTTGCTTCCCTATATGCACCGAGCCAACAAAGGATCCTGCTACTACCATAAAGGTACACCCCATACTGTCCAGTTACTCAGATAAAAAATCTAAATAGGGACGGATGAAGGGGAACTCTTAAACTATAACTCTCTAAAGATACTGAAGCACATTCTTCCCAACATTATGTTTTTTCTCCATATGTCTTTTCAAATGTGTTTTCTGTGAAAATGCCGCTTCACACAGTTCACATAAAAACGGTTTTTCTCCAGTATGTTTTAGCATGTGCACTTTCAAGTTCGATCTCTGTGAAAATGCTGATCCACAAACTTCACAAGAAAATGCCTTCTCTCCGTATGTGTTCGCATGTGTTCTTTAAAGTGTTATTTTGAGCAAATGCTGATCCCAAACTTGGCAAGAAAATGGTTTCTCTCCTGTGTGTGTTCGCCATGTGGTCTTTTAAATGTGATCTCTCAGCAAAAGCTGATTCACACAATTCACAAGATGTGGTTTCTCTCCAGTATGTGTTTTCACATGCTTGTCAATTTTGAATTCTGTGAAAATGCTGCTCCACACTCTTTGCAAGAAAAATTGTCTCATTCCTGTGTGTATTCGCATGTGGAACATTTAAATGTGATCTAAATGAATATGTTGATCCACACGCTTCACAAGAAAACGATCTCACTCCTGTATGTGTTAGCATGTGCTGTTTTAAACTGCCACTGTTTGTAAATGTTGATCCACGACTTGACAAGGAAATGGTCTCTCTCCTGTTGTGTGCGCATGTGGACTTTTAACCCTGATCTCCGTGAAAATGCTGATCCACATATCACAAAAAATGGTCTCTCCCCAGTGTGTGTTTGCATGTGGTCTTTTTAATGTGATCTCTCAGCAAAGCTGCTCCACATGTTTCACAAGAATATGGTTTATCCCAGTATGTGTTTTCATGTGTCTTTTCAATTTGAACTCTCAGAAAAGCTGCTCCACACACTTCACAAGAATGTGATTTCTGGCCCAGTGTGTATTTTCATGTGTCTTTTCAATTTTGAACTCTCTAAAAACGCGCTGCTCCACACACTTCACAAGAATATGGTTTATCCCCAGATGTGTTTTCATGTGTTCTTTTCAGTTTTGAAATTCTGAAATGCTGATCCACACTCTTCACAAGTACATGTTTTCCTCTCCAGTGTGTGTTTTCATATTTTTTATTCTAAATTTTGAATATGCAACAATGACTGCGATCCTGTGAAGATCAAACATAGCATCATACAGTAGGAAGAGCCTGCATAACCATTACAACTCAGAAAAGTAATATTTTTAAAGAAGGATTTGTAAATTATTTTTTTTTTTAGTATAGAGGTTATAATTTTATTTCAATATTTACTCCCAATCAATGATTATTTAAGAATGAAAGAAATCAAAGCGTACATTATGAATGTGATGAAATGGGAAATATTTGTCTCGATGTTTGTTAAGCTCTATCGTTGAGTGCATAGACTTGGGCAAGAATTGATGCAATAAATCATTCATATTCTGTTTTCTTTCATGATATCTTTCTTTATTTGCAGGTATAAGTAGAGAAGAATAACAATTTTCAAATTTGAAATAACATCCGCAATATGAAAATATTGTGTGCAAGTTGGGTAGATCTGCAGTTTTGACACATTTCATATTTATATAGTGTATACAATCAGATGTTAGACCCCAAGATGAAAAAAACAATTTACTTGTAAAGTGTTTGGAGCAGCATTGTTGCATAGTTTAAAATTTAGAATAAAAATATGAAACACACACTGGAGAGAAACATGTACTTGTGAAGAGTGTGATCAGCATTTTCAGAATTTTCAAAACTGAAAAGACACATGAAAACACATTCTGGGTAAACCATATTCTTGTGAAGTGTGGGTGGAGCAGCGTTTTTAGAGAGTTCAAATTGGAAAAGACACATGAAAATACACACTGGGCAGAAATACATTCTTGTGAAGTGTGTGGAGCAGCATTTTCTGAGAGTTCAAATTGAAAAGACACATGAAAAACACTACTGGGGATAAACCATATTCTTGTGAACATGTGGAGCAGCTTTTGCTGAGATCACATTTAAAAGACACATGCAAACACACTCTGGGAGAGACCATTTTTTTTTGTGAAATATGTGGATCAGCATTTTCACGGAGATCAGGGTTAAAAGTCCACATGCGCACACACAAGGAGAGAGACCATTTCCTTGTAAGTCTGTGGATCAACATTACAATAAACAGTGGCAGTTAAAAAGCACATGCTAACACATACAGGAGTGAGATCGTTTTTCTTGTGAAGCGTGTGGATCAACATATTCATTTAGATCACATTTACAATGTCCCATGCGAATACACACAGGAATGAGACAATTTTCTTGCAAAGAGTGTGGAGGAGCATTTTCACAGAATTCAAAATTGACAAGGCATGTGAAAACACATACTGGAGGAACCCAATTCTTGTGAATTGTGTGAATCAGCTTTTGCTGAGAGATCACATTTAAAAGACGACATGGAACACAACAGGAGAGAAACCATTTTCTTGCCAAGTTTGTGGATCAGCATTTGCTCAAAATAACACTTTTAAAAGAATCATGCGAACACATACGGGAGAGAAGGCATTTCTTGTGAAGTTTTGTGGATCAGACTTTTTCACAGAGATCGAACTTGAAGTGCACATGCTAAACATACTGGAGAAAACCGTTTTTATGTGAACTGTGTGAAGCGGCATTTTCACAGAAAACACATTTGAAAAGACATATGGAGAAAAAACATAATGTTGGGAAGAATGTGCTTCAGTATCTTTAGAGAGTTATAGTTTAGAAGTTCCCTTCATCCGTCCTATTTAGATTTTTTATCTGAGTAACTGGACAGTATGGGGTGTACCTTTATGGTAGTAGCAGGATATTTGTTTGGCTCGGTGCATATAGGGAAGCAACCAGTCCGGCACATTGTCTTGGGCTCGTCATGAAAGCAATCTCTTATTGTTACATTGACCCAGCTGTCTGGTGTTGAATGCTGAACTAATAATAATATAATGTGTTAGTTTTTTCACACAGCATTAGCTGATAGTTTTTCACTTGAGATTTAGTGACAAGTCACCTCAGGTCTCTAGGACTCTCCTGAGTATTCCAGCTGATTTCAACAGTGCTGTTGTCTGATTGGTCTCATTCTTCTCTGATTTCCATTTCCTCTATTATTGTTTTTTTTCTACGCTTTTGGGAGCTGTTCAAGTGTCCCAACTACTTTGGTATTCCATCACCTCATATTCCCACATTTTTTCAGTTCTCTCTAGCAAGGTATTATTATTATTTATTATTATTATTATTAATCATCTATCATTATGTCATGCTAGCAGCACAGATATCCATGACAATCATCACTTTATTTCTATTGATGATTCTTTTGTAATGGTCATATTTTCATTGGCTGGTCTATTATCTTATATTATATATTAGTATTATTTATTTGGTCTATGGTTAAAGTCATGGGAAATGGACTCGTACCCCCGAGTTCAATTCTGGGACATGGTAATTGCATTTCACTTAGTGCTAATACTATGGGAAAGGTATGAATTGTACACTCCTCCAGCTATGGGTAATTAGTAGGACCGGTCTAGGAGAAGGAAACTCTGAATTCAAACCTGTTGATCTCCACTTAAGGAATTGACCTTGTGTTGCATCCTGTTTGTTGTGGAGGGGTTGGTAAATATAAATAACTAGTGAGTGTGTCTAGAGATACTAAATCTGGAAAGTTGTGCACAATCACTGAGTCATATTTTCAACTAATTACACTCAAATCGGTACTCAAGAAAGTAACAAATTGGAAACACCAGGCCATGATGGCATACATGGATTCTGGTTCAAAAATTTACTTCTATCCAAAAAAGAATGGCCAGCAACTGAACAGATGTCTACAAAGAACAGAAGTACCGAATGGATGACGAAAGGAATAACTACCCTAATCCAGAAGGCCCTCAAAAAGGAAACATCCCCAGCAATTATAGACAAATTACTTGTCTACCCATGATGTGGAAAATTTGACTGCTGTTATAAAGAAGAAATATACTTTTCACTCAATTGGCGTAACCTTGTTCCCAGAAGAACAAAAGGATGCCACAAGGGAAAAAGAGAACACACGATTTACTGTATATAGACCAGTAATTCTTAAAGAAGTAAAATAGCCAGAAAAATATTGCAATAGCGTGGATCGATTTCAGAAAAGCCTATGACATGGTCCCACATACCTGGATTTTAGAATGTTTAAAAAATGTATTTGGCTTGAACAATTGTTAAATGTTGGAATGAAGTACTGAAAGGATACATTTCAAGTAGTTAAAAAATTATCCTTGTATCTACACATTATCTTCAGGAGTAAGATATTCATGGCAGCTGTTTATGTTGATGATATCATTCCATTTGTTTTAATCTGTTTCAACTTCCTGAAATAAAACACATTGCCATTCTAAACAATGCTTGTTCATTTTTATGTGCTTAATGTATGCTCACAAGTTTCAAGTTTTTATTAAAATTTATAGATTTACTGTTTCTCCCTAAAATGCTGTAAGATACAAATGAATGACATGAAACCAATCAGCTATCATCTGAAACTATAATATATATATATATATATATATATATATATAATAGTAATTGGTAATTTGCTTGAAGCATTGTTAAGTATGTTATTATATAATAATGATTGGAAGGCAATTAAATGCATATAAAATAAAAACAAAAAGATGTTTTTTGTCTTATCGATTTCAAAGTAAACTTTATCTTCAGAGACTGTTTTCTGAAAACAGTCTCTGAAAATAAAGTTTACTTTGAAATCGATAAGCAAAAAACATCTTTTTGTTTTTATTTTATACGCATTGTTGCAATTGCCTTTAATCATTATTATATAATTATATATATAATTATATATATTGTGTGTGTAGTATATTAAGAAAAAATGAAAAACACAGGTTTTAATGGGTTAATGGTGGGTTTATTGGCCGACGCTGCAGTGTTTCGATCTATTATTAGATCATCTTCAGGGCATTTGTTGTATATGGATGGAAGGTAATAAGTAATTTTTTATCAAAAGATAACGAGAAAGCAAGTAGTAGTCCTTGTTATTCAGTCTGTTAAAATTTTTTGAGGTTTGAAAAAAGGAGACGGTTTGAAATATGACGTCAAATATTGTCTTTTATGGTGTGAGTATGGGACGGTGTAAGTGTGTGTATCGAAATGAAAGCATTGTGCATTTTTAGGTGTGTGGTTGCGTGTATGTGTGTATAATCTTTTGCGATAAACGACAGCAGAAACAAACCTCAAGGTTGTGGTGTGTGTGTGTGTGTGTGTATATATATGTATATATAATATATATATTAGCACGACCTGTGATAATACCACAGTGTATATTTAATTATTACAATGTTTGATAAGTTTACTTAAGAGCTATAGCATATATTCAATATGTAAAAAGTATAATAATCTTGATTTAACTCTTTCTTTTTTCTTTGTTTCCTTCATTTTATCTTTTCATTATGTTTACTGAAACAGATTATTGTTATCACCTCTTTCTATATATCCAAAACTCCCTCTCTTTCTTCTTTTTCTTTCTTATTATGTTTCCAGTGTACATGTACTTTTCCTCCCTTTCTTTTTTTTATGATAATGAAATGATCCATTATTTAGCTGAGGTGATGACACTCATAGGAACTCTGTATCTTTTGTCTATTCCACATGTTTTTGTCATTTTATTTGATTTTCCTGAATAAAATCACATTGCCCTTCTGAAAAGAAAAGGCTTGTTACTTCTTATGTGCTTTAATATCTGCTTACAAGAAAAAATCAGAAAGTTTTGAAATGAAATAAATGATGCATTATAAAATTCATTCATTGATAAATCGACACTGAATATTTCATTAAAATCAGATATTTTCCTGATTTTTTTTTTTTTTTGGGGGGGGGGGGTCAAAAAGGGGGGTTGAATTGATTTTTGTAAATACATCTATGACGTTATCTTTGTTGATGCGACAAACAATAGAAAAATTATGTCTTCAGAAATTTGACAAAAACTGTTCTTTTAAGAAAGAACTGAGCTTTAAATATTGAGAAAATTTTTATTAAAATCTGATAACACTGGTTTACAAAGAAATTGAGGCAAGCACAAAAATAGCTGTTTTAACATAATTTGGGGGTGCTGAATTCAGATTTGAAATCCGTTTTTACTCATCACCTCTAGTTTTTTTAGATGTGCATACTGTACATTTTTTACACATACTGTACATAAAGGCATTCAGGGTTAATTTCTAATATTGTGTGACTTATGTCCTCTTTTTTTAGTTATTATGCAATAAATGTAAGTGATAGCATTACATTATATATATAAAGCTATATATCAAGACAGATTTTGGCAGTTAAGTAGCCAACACGTTCAATCAACAGCCAGTAGTGCACTGGCAGTCTGCACAGGAGGTTGTCGTCCCTCGCAGCACAGGAGGAAGGTGTCCCTCGACAATTATGTTACACAATCTTTTGGGTATATATTTGTATTACAATTTCCAATGACACACATTTTATGCCTTACATATGATTTAATTTTTTTCCATATTCTCCCATGGCTTCAAGTGTGTCAAACATCGAGGATGCTCAACAAGGCCAATTTGAATTCAGCATACCCAATTAGTAAAAATACCTATTCACATTCTTGCCTCAGACAAAAAATATTTTTTTTGTAAACCAGTGTAATTACGCATTTTTTTTCTTCTGGACAAATCTGGATATTTTATTTTTATTTTTTGAATGAGTGGCAAAGTAAATGTTTTTTTTAATGAATTTTATTGATTCCGTATTAATAGATATTAACATCAAAGAATTGAACAAAAAAATATTACAAATTTTAGCAGATCTTAATTTTCATGAATATTAATAATGAAACATAAAAAATAGTCATTTTTAAAAAATTTTTGTAGTTTCTGTTCAATCGTAGCTACTGTGAGATAATTATTTCCCTTGAAATTTTTTTTTTTTAACACCTTAAAAAAGGTGTTAAAATTAAGCCGCCCAGGTTTTTTTATCAACAAGTAAATGTAAATATTTTAAAGTGGGCGGGGGTGGGGGGTAAAACATTTACATTTACCTGCCGAGAAAAGACTGGGGGGGGGGTAAATATCGCTTTCATATCGCATTAACTTTTTGGGGAAAATCCCTTCAAACAGCTAGGGAGTTAAATAGTAGCATGCGTCGGTTATTCAGCAGTCACCACTTTGCATTTTTTAAGGGCAGAGCCAGGATGCATTTATGTGATAAAACTTTTTTGCAATAGTAAATAAGTTAAATGAAATTTCAAAATAGTAGTCATCTTCATCAACATTTTTCAGCAGTCACCACTTAGCATTTTTAAGGGCAGGAGGCCAGGATGCATTTATGTATAATACTTTTTTGTTAATTATTTAAAAGTAGTCATAGCTTCATCAACATTTTTTGACAGAGATTCAAGGGAGATAATTATTAAATAATTTTTTTTTTTTTTAACATTCATGTTTTTTAAGGTTAGTCAACTTTACTACCCCACTATCTTTTGGGGAGCAACATATTTTTATGGTCAGGCTTTTTATAACCCAGCTATTTGTGTATATTGATGACGGTAGTGAGTCCGCCTTATTTATGAGGTCACAACACAATGAAAAACCAATCATAAGTAATAGGTATGCTCAATTTATAGACATCAATTCTTTAAAAATATTTTAAAATGGTAAATTACTTTTTACTGTTTTCTTTCATCTTTGATATAAGAAAATTCTGAGTTTATATTTTAAAAAAGAAAAGAAAACAGATTTCTGTTACATATACATATGTTTTTGCATTTTAAATAGATTGGTTTAGCTCAGTCCGTAGAATATCTGCTAGGAATCGCAAAGTTCTGAGTTCGGTACTTTTATGGTTAGGCTTTTTATAACCCAGCTTTATAAAAGGGTAACTGAGATCTTTAAGCGAGAATAAAGCAAGTCGACACTCTCTAATAACAAGATAACAACGAATTTTATTTCAGAAATTTGGCGCCTGTTGATGCGTGTGTGTGTGCGCATGTCAAGTATTTGTGTATATTGATGACCTGTAGTGAGTCAGCTTTATTTATGAGGTCACAACACATATTATTGGATATTCATTTAAAGAGAAAAGACTGAAGGAGATGAAAAATAATTCTTTTAATTGACTGGATTTGAAGGAAAATAAATACTAAAAATCGAAAAATTAAACTTCAGACTTTTTAAATTATTCTAATATAAAAAGTAAAGTCAGTATCAGCCAATCAGCGAGGGGGTCTATCCCCTTTTCACTAGTGCTAGACCAAGGAGATTGTTTTTAGCATCTGAGGTGGAGCACCACACCTACAATTAGCTCCTCACTTTACTGCACAGATCCCTGTGCTGCTCATACGCTGAGTTGGCGAGGGCCGGTATCGAACTAGGAACCATGTGGTTTTTAGCCGAACGCTCTACCATGAAACATAATTTTCTTTTTGATTATCAGAAAAATAACTATTTTTTTCCGCTTAAAGTAGGGCCAGTTTAAACTAAGATTTAAATTAATGTTCTGACAAAACTGAACATGCTATCAAATACATTATTTACTAATCTGAAAATATAAATTTTAATGTTAGAAATTTGGATTATTCGGCCTATTGTCCTCATCTTTATTGTTTAACTACACTATTTCTCTGAATTTTTTAGATGAAGTTTGATAATTTGTATTATTTTTATTATTCGGCCTATTGTCCTTATCTTTATTGTTATCTACAATATATCTTTGAATTTTGAGATGAGGTTTGATAATTTGTATTATTTGGATTCGGCCTATTGGCCTCATCTTTATTGTTATCTACACTATTTCTCTGAATTTTTTAGATGAGGTTTGATAATTTGTATAATTTGTATTATTCATAAAATTAAATTATTCATAAAAAATGATAGAATAAATTCTAGTATGAAAAAGAAAAGAAAATAGAGTGGAAAAAATAAATTCGACTTGTTGAAGAGAGGGGGGGTCAACAATGTCGTCACCGTCACAAAATCTATAGCACAAAATCCGTCGTCGTCGCAAAACCACCAACTCAAACATCTTCAGCAAGCAGCTGAAAAATCGCAACTCCTGCTGTCGTCACCCCACTTCTACTTATACAATTTTTCTTTCAACATCCGGGTGTCTGCACCACACGCACGAGATTCTCGAGCCAAACCTGACCGCTGGAATCATCATAGCCATCATCCGGGCACCTGATGCTTACATCCGGGACTGCAGCTTCTAGACTTCGGTGACAATGTTTGCATTCTGAAGGAAGCGGGTTCGATTCTACAGTCCGACATGTCAGGCAAAGCCTAGCCCGCTTCCTTCAAGAATACGGCAGGCCTTGACGTTCGCCACTCACCTCGTGTTCTCTGTCACATAAATATAACTATGGAAGGATCTATCAGTAATATTCATTTTTAGAGAATTTCAATTTGCTTTTAAATGAAATAACTGATGCACTATAGAATTCATACATTTATAAGTCAACACTGAAAATTTTTATTAAGATCAGATTTTTATTCCCTGATTTTGGGTAACTTTTGTTTTTATCAATCAATAAAGATGTTACTATGAAAAAAAAAAAGTTATTCATCTAGTGTTCCATAGGTTTAAAAATATTTAGCAGGAAAAATTATTTTGATAAAGAACACAATTACTTTGTCACTGGAACAATAAAGGATACTGACCCTTTTACTGCCAACTGGCCTCGAAGAAAAGGATGGCATGACAATTCTTTACTGATGTCATTATATATATAGTCATCCACAGACACAGACACATGCTTCGACTTATCAAGTTTCTTCAGTGTGGCTAGACATTGTAAGCTACCTACAGCTGGGAATGAAATCCGATCGGTTCAGCATCAGTCAGACACCTTAACCGCTAGGTTATAGTCACACACAGGATGCGAAGGTAATTTTAACTTTTTAATACACATATCCCTATATATGTAAAGGCCGCCATATATATATATATATATATATTATTATTTACCAACCCCTCCGCACGAGCAGGATGGGACACAAGGCCAATTTCCTAAGTGGTTCTCCTAGACTGGTTGCCTAACCAAGGTTAAAGAGTCCGGTCTGCCCTACTATTTCTCCATAGCTGGAGGAAGAGTAGGATTCATACTTTTGCCAAGGGTATTCGCGCTAAGTGAAATGCAATTACCACATCCAGGATTTGAACTCAGGGCGACGAGTCCATTCCCTATGACTTTAACCATTACACCATTTGATAAACACAGTGAAACTGTACAAGGAAAAACAAATAATATTTAATGATGGATACTTTTATAATTTTTAAAAAGAAATAGGAAATCCTCAAAGAAATGTGAAAGCGCTTACCTTTGTCGCTTATCCCGACCAGTGGCATAAAAACTCTAAAGGCTCATCCCTGACTTACCGTTCCCCTTTTCCGGTTAGGGTTTATAGACCGCAGAAACCAGTGGTCAACACCAAATGGTAATACACCCATTAAACTACTCTAAATTGAATACTGTGGTTGTAGTTAATTTTTATAAATAAAAATAACTATATAAAAATAAGACATTATTAACTGGTTAGTTTAGCAGCAGTTTTAGGTTTAATGAAATTACAGTTTAATTCATGTGTAAACTGGCTTGCAGGTAACAACAGAAGAGAATTAGTCAGGCAGTCAATGTCTTCCCACAGCAAGGTCATCAGGGATCAAGTCTCAAATAAGCACCCCAAATCATCAAATTAATGAAAGGTTCACATTTAAACTCATGATTTGGAGTGCCTATTGGAGACTTGGTCCATCATCAGCCACACAAGCCAGGAAGGTGAGACTAGTTTGTGACGTTGGACAGACGGATCTTCAGGAGGTTGGAAATGTGCTAGACCAGGTAGACAGGAAGCAGCTGAAAAAGGTTGATAGCGACATTTCAGGACTGAAAGAAATTCATAATTAACGAGAAAAGACTTTCACAGTGAAAGGACATTTTGCTAAGCTGCTTCCACAACATCTGGAACTATAGCTAAAAGGGATCGTGGCTGGCTGGAACATGGACAGCAGAAGCAGGATCATAGCAAGCTGGAACATGGTCAACAAAAGGCTGGATCATGGTCAATAGTGTTGAGTATTGGCAGCCATCCTTCGTTCCAGATGTAATGAATAGTAAGCAAGCCAGTAAGAATCCAGTGTTAACGTATTCCTTGTAAGTCCTTCGTCAGAGATAATCCAAATGTCAATGAAATAACTCAGAGTGGTATGTCTATTAATACAGCAGAAGCAGGAGCAGCAGTGCCAGTGATTGGACAATAGAAATCCTTCTCAGGTCACGTGTTTATAGGCGAGTCTATAAGTATGAGTGAACATTTACATGATGCCTTATATCAAGAAAACTGCAACAAATAGAAGACTGGATTGTCATCAGGCAAGATCGTGGTCAGCAGTAAACTGGGTTGAGTGTTGGATAGATCATAATAGAAAACATGTGACCATATGATCCAGTCTTCTGTTGATACTGTTCCAGCCTGCCATGATCCTGCTTACTGCCTGCACTCTATCCAGCAGCAGGCTGGAACACATGCAGTTTGCAAAAGAGTCAGGGATTACCACAAGAACGTCATCAGCAGAATCAGGATCACAGTCAGAATACCAGATCAGATGCAGGCTGGATCATGGTCAGCAGAAGACAAGATCGAGCGCAGGCTGGATCATGGTCAGTAGACCTGTATTGAGGAGGCAAGCCATGGAATAGGTTACAGCTCGAACTGCTGGGAAAACGATGTTTCCTGGGACATAGCCTGAAGGAGTGTAGCTATTTCTGGCTAAACTTGCAAATTGTCATCAAAATTAAAATGGAAAATTTTGACGATGATTTGCAACACATCAAACTAAATTTTGAAATTAAGATTAATTTTAAAAATCCAATTCAAAATACTTGACTTTTTTTTTAGGTAAGTCAGGTTAGTAATTGTTTTATTTCATTTATCTAACGAATCTTGAAATGTTTTCTAACCTAAAATATTCATGTGTAGTTTAGAAAATATTTCAAGATTCATTAAATAAATGAAATAAAACAATTACTAACCTGACTTTAGTTTGATGTGTTGCAAATCATCGTCAAAATTTTCCGTTTTAGCCCTATTTCCTTGCATTCTCCTGTCATGATCCTGCATACACTGAATACCTCTAAGTCCACAGCATCCAATGCTGTGGACTTAGAAGTGTTCAGCAGAAACCTGCAGGAACATGCAAGGAAATAGCTGACACTCAACCACTGGGAAAACAATGTTTTCTTCAGCCACAGCCTGGGTACTGAGGATCTGTTAAATGCTTTACTTTTATAATTATTTTATTAGCCATTACTCCCAGTCAGCTTTTGATATTGGTGAAGGAAAATTCTCTTTGTCAGGTTTAGAGTGCATTCCACCTTAATCAGGTTGTAAACACTCTTTATAAGTGTCTTTTTGGTATTACAAGTAACCTGTATCTTCTTTATTATTAGTCAACTAAATGTTCATGCACCTCCTGGTCACTATAAGTCTTATTTCTTAGTAGTAGTAGAGTGTCACTAATATTGAGAATGTTGGGTGCCGCCGGTTTGATGGTAATGAGAAGAACGGTGGAATATGAAGGTTGCATGCAGTTTTTGGTGGCTGGTAGTGGGAAGAATAGTCAAATAAAAAGGTTGTATTGTGTTAGTATAGCATTCAATTCTAAGGCTAACAGCAACAAATAAATAAAATCAAAACTTAGTTTAATTCTAACAATTTATTAATTAGCAAATAAAATGATGAGTAACAATATAAAGTCCTTCCTGTGTATAAAGTTGAGTTTGAGGGACTTACTGGTGTGCTGGTGACGATATCTGGTATCTTAGGGTGATTTCTTGGAGAGGTTTTAAAGTCACTGCCTTGTGGGAACTGGTCCAGGGTCTGTCTGTGGGCATTTTGGTATTTTGCGCCCAAACTTCTTGGCTCATCATGTGATTGGTATATCAATAACAGAAAGCCTCTCCCTCATTTAACTCCACACAAAGGAATTATCATTTTACTGACCCAACAGTTGCATATATTTTTGAACATCTGGTCACACTCTGATAACTTTGTCAATAATTTTTTTTCTGTGTGTTTTGAATAAAAACAAGAATTACTTGGCTATAAAATTATCAACAAGTTGGTGATTTTTCTGCACATAGAGTATTTAATGTTTTTGTTATTGATTTCTAAGAAACTGTTATAAGTGTTTTAAAATCATAATAACGTTGTCTAGTTATCTGAATTAAAATGGAGAACACCCGAACAATGTGTGAAGGGTTAAAGTAGCCCTTTTTTATTGTGTATGTCTGTCTGCCCAGTCAAAGGGCAGTAACTCTTAAGGGTTCAGATAGAGTTCAACTACAGAAACATCACACACGTTTGTTCTAATATGTAATTTACTTCAAACAAAGAACTTGTTTTCATAAATTTTTGGCCAAATTTAATGTCTAAAATTAATTACATATGTAATATTATTTTGCTTTGTTTTACTGATGCTCATTATGTTACTATTTTTATCTAAAATCAAGATTTAAGCATAAATAATTAATTCAATTAATTTTAAATAATTGTTTTAGTGAAAAATTGTCTTTTTTGTAGTCTCTAGTTCAAACGTTTGTTTTTTTGTTTTTATTTTTAAGGGATTTGGAGAGGTCTTTAATTGCACTAATTTTTTTCTACAGAGGCCTCAAGAGAGAAAAATTTAAAAAGAGAAAGCACTCTTGAACTTTCTCAACTGTTTCACTTTCATTGTTTTTTGTTGTTTTTTTTTTTTTTGGTGTTCAGTAAATTTTTATACCTTAAGAAAAATCTTAAAATTAGGAGTGTTAATAATTATGTGGTACCATAAATTGTTGACAGACCATGTAGCTGAATAGTTGTCTTTGAGATCAAAGAGTGGAAATTTACTAGTAATGGTTATAGCTCTCTGACATCTAGAGGCACAAATCTCATGTGTCACATGATTAGTTAGTATTGAATCAGAGCAGACATGCTATTGCGAGGTTGATTCTCATCTGTGGAGCAAATAAGAATGGGCTAAAAAAAAAAAAAGCTTGATCAAGAAATAAAAGTCTTGTGGTTCATTTAATTAATTACAATGATTAGAGTTAGCCCAAAAGAAGAAGCAGTTGTATGTCAAATTATCTATTATGCTCTGTTCATATCTAAGTCAGATTTTTGCCCTGATGAGCTACTAAGTGAAATTATTAGTACTTACATCTGACTCATTAGGTTTAACTATTATTTGTTCTTCTTAGGTATCAAGCACTTTTTACATTGTAGCTTTAGACAATCTTAACGATTTATATATATATATTTTATATTTTATATATATTTTTTTTGTCTTTTGGCCAAGTGTTATAGTGTTAATCGATTATTTTTCAACCTTTTCTTTTTTTCATTTTTTCTCCAGGTGAAGTTTGGTAGTATATTTATACTAAAAACTATTCACCGGGTTTTTTTTTCTTACCACAAGAGTTTACTAAGAAGATTATTATATTATATTATATATATATATACATATATATATATGAGATGTAAACAAACAGACGATGTTTGTGATATGGCTATTTTCAGCCGACAATATTTGGGAGAATATGTGCTTAAATGAAGTCGAACCTATTTTTTGAAATTTAATTCATTAATAATTAATCCCGCCTAATTAATTATTAATGAATTAAATTTCAAAAAATAGGTTCGACTTCATTTAAGCACATATTCTCCCAAATATATATATATATATATATATGCAAATAAGAAAATTTATGCAAATAGAATCTCCTATTTTATACATGTGCTGAGCAAGTCTCTGATTGGCTGATGCATATCCCAGGGCCATTATATATAAATTTCTGAACTATTTGTTAAATTACACAGAGCGAATCATGAAAGGAGGCAGCCTAATTACAGGTTGGGGTTACCGTTTGAACAGATATTATGTTTCAAAATAAAAAAGGGGGGTAACTGTCAAGCCTCCTTGGGATGGAAAGGACTGTTGAAAGGCTGCACAAAAATATATCTTCAACCAAAGAAAACTAAAATAAAAATCCAAGTCAATTATATTTCTTTAGTATATATATATATATATATATATATATAAGTTGAATACAGTTCTTGGTTATAAGTCGTTTGTAACAAATCAGTTCCTTCCCTCACTTATTCTATATCTGTGACAAATAGGGTATATCTATTTATCTCTAACTGAAAACAATATCTTACATGAGAGGCTGGTACAAGGTCTTTGGTCAAGAGGTCTCTCAGACCGGCGTGGATTTTAGCAGTGACTAAATTTCGACTCTGCTGATTCTCAAAATTCTCAGCTTAAATAAAAGTTTCTCTCTTGAGTGTAAATTGGTTTTCATACCCACTCCACCCAAATAATTTTCAAAAACATAGTTCTTTCCAAATTTGGAATCAGTCTCTGCCACGCTCACTCCAGTTATTATCATTGTCATTTCTTACTGCCATTATTAGGGGTTGACTGCACAAACCAGAATCTATCCTAGAAAATGAGTTCCATAAAATTCTCTGGGATTTTGGGATACAGATAGCTTATCCAGTGTTGGGTTGGCCAGAAGACCAGATCTTGTGTTAATTAAACATTTGTTATGAGAGGATATTTTTCCTACAAGAAAGTTGGACTGATCCACTGAGAAGACATAAAAGATACAGACTAGATGAGGTTAGTCATAGTAGCTAGTCTTGCTAACAGAGTATTCATTACTGTTGTTTGAAGAACTGCATATTTAATTCTATTCATTATATCACCTTGTGCAAAAAGGTCATAAACCAATTTGTTAGCTTTTTGTGGATTCAATGTTGTTTATTGATAACTCAGTCACAATCAGGGCTTGACATTAATGCCTTCCCGGGGACGATAAAAATTACATCGGGAACGATCAATATGTCATCTGGGACAGTAAAAATTTTTCCTAAAAGTTAGTACTACATTCCAATATTGGCCGTCCAGTGATTGCCCGAATGCTGACCTCAAAATGAGGCTACGGCGCCGCGGGTCTATTCTCAAAGCCATGTAATGAATAATGGTAGAGGGAGATAGTTTAAAAGGACCGAATTATGTACTACTAACCCTTCCTTTTTCTTCCTTCCAAATCCTTAAACACTGTAAACAAGTAAAAAAGTTGGGTTTTTTTAGCTCAAAACACACTAGGAAATGGATTTTTTGTCCAAATATCCAGAATTATCACTGCTTCAGCTTTTCTTAATGTTTTATTACATGTTATTATGCTACTGATGACTGACAAGTATAGATGATGCTAATGAATTAAACAAAAATATTTTGATTTTGGGACGGTCTAAACCCCATTCGGAACGGTTGATAATTTTTGTTCGGGACGATCGTGAAAAAAGTTAGTGTCAGGGCATGATCACAACACAGATGAAAAGAACTTCTTATCTCGAGGATTTTACGGATCTTGCCAGAGAACTAAAAAAGCTGTGGAACATGAGGGTGAAGGTGTTAGCAATTGTAGTTGGTGTCCTTGGAATGGTAACCAGTCTTGCTTCTCTTCAAATTACCAGACAAATTCAGGAATCCGAATCTTGTCTTTTATCACTGTTCGAAAACATCTGTCATTGTCTATTCATTCACACTTTGTCAAGATTACCCCTGCTGATCTATTAAACCGAACTGAATTTTCAAGTCACCTTAATTTCTCATCTCATTTCAGATTTCAGATAACTATTATAAATATTAATCATTTTTTAAAATAAAATATCAGATTTTTCTCATCTGATATTCCTTTGTACTTTGTCACAAATAAAATTGTTATTCTCTTGTTTGTGTTTAAATATAGACTTTTAAATCTGATCCCTCTAAAAACTGTGCTGTACACACTTCACAAGAAAGTGGTTTCTCTGCTATGTGCATTTGCATGTGATCTTTTAACATAGAATGCTCTGAAAGGGCTGCATGAAAAACTTCACAAGAAAATGATTTCTCTCTTTTTGTATTTGATTTTATCCATTTTTAGAGACCAAGGCAACCCTTTTTGGGGCTAATACTTGATTCTCCTGTATGTTTTAGCAAATGTTGTTTGAAATTGGAACTTTGTGTAAATGTTGATCCACACGCTTCACAAGAATATGGTTTCTCTCCTGTATGTGTCTGCATGTGCACTTTTAAAGCTGAACTGTCTGAATATGCTGTGCCACACACTTCACAAGAAAATGTTTTTTCTCCTGTATGTGTTCGCATGTGAACTTTTAAATGGGAATTTTGTGCAAAGGCTGACCCACACATTTCACAAGAATATGTTTTTTCCTCTGTGTGTGTTCGCATGTGAACTTTTAATTGGGATCTCCCTGAAAATGCTGATCCACACACTTCACAAGAAAAGGGTTTCTCTCCAGTATGTACTAGCATGTGTGATTTCAAATTGGAACTTGTTGCAAATGCTGATCCACAACTTTGCAAGAAAATGGTTTCTCTCCTGTATGTGTTCGCATGTGGACTTTTAAAGGTGATCTTAATGAATATTTTGCTCCGCACACTTCACAAGAATATGGTTTCTCCCCAGTGTGTGTTTTTATGTGTCTTTCAATTTTGAACTCTCTGAAAATGCTGATTGACATACTTCACAAGAATATGGTTTCTCACCTGTATGTGTTCGCATGTGGACTTTTAAATTGGAAGTTTGTGCAAAGGCTGATCCACACACTTTACAAGAAAATGGTTTCTCCCCGGTATGTGTTCGCATGTGGTTGTTTAAATTCTTTCTAAGTTTAAATGTTGATTCACACACTTCACAAGAATATGGGTTTTCTCCTGTGTGTATTCGCATGTGACCTTTTAATTGGGATCTCTCTGAAAATGCTGCTGCACACACTTCACAAGAAAATGGTTTCTCACCTGTATGTACTCGCATGTGGATTTTTAAATAAGACTTTTCTGCAAAGGCTGACCCACACACTTCACAAGGATATGGTTTCTCCCCAGTGTGTGTTTTCATGTGTCTTTTCAATGTATAACTCTCTGCAAATGCTGATCCACACACTTCACAAGAAAATGGTTTTTCTCCTGTATGTGTTCGCATGTGAACTTTTAAATAACATTTTTCTTTAAAGGCTGACCCACACACTTCACAAGCATATGGTTTCTCCCCAGTGTGTATTTTCATGTGTCTTTTCAAGGTGTTATTCCCTGAAAATGCCGATCCACACACTTCACAAGAAATTCTTTGTTTTCCTGTATGTGTTTGCATATGGACTTTTAAAGATGATCTGGATGAATACTCTGCTTCACACACTTTACAAGAAAATTCTTTATCTCTTGAGTGACTTTGCATATGGACTTTTAAAGAGTTGATTTTTCTGAAAAGGCTGCTTGACAAACTTTACAAGAAAATGTTTTTTTTCTCCTGTATGTTTTAGTACGTGTACTTTTAAATGGGAATTTTTGCAATGGCTGTTCCATACATTTTACAAGAATATGGTTTATCCCAGTTGTATGTTTTTATGTGCATTTTCAATTTTGAACTCTCACAAAATGCTGATCTACACACATCACAAAAAAATTATTTTCTGTTTTAACATGTGTACTTATAAATTGTAAATGTTTCTCTCCTGTGTGTAGCTAATTGTAAATTTCAAATTTTGAACTATGCAACAAGGCTGCTCAAAATACTTCACAATAATCGTAGTTTTCTCCAGTGTGTAAAATAATTGATAAGAATAAGAGCTTTGTATCTGATTGTATGACACTATATAAACATGAAATGTGTCAAACTGCAGATCTACTCACCTTGTACAAATATTTTTACATTGGTGGATTTTATTTTAAATTTGGAATTTGTTCTCCTCTACAACTGATACCTGCAAATATAGAAAAGATATGAAGGACAACATGATACTAATCATCTATTTGCAATCATTTCTTGCCAAATAAGATAAAAAATATTATTATCTTTAATGTAATTAATGTGACACTTTGATTTTTTGCATTCCTTAACCCTCTACCTACCACTGCCATCCACAAAAAATGGTTGACAAGCTAGTAAAATTATAAAGAGGGGAAAATATATGGGGGGAAATAGATATTCGAATCAAGAAGTTCCTGCTGAGAGGGGACCAAAAACAAGCAAGTTCACAGTCTTCTCACAAGCCAGACTTTCTTTTGGTCAACACATTCTTCGTATTCATCTAGCAGCTGGAAAATCCGTCGTCATAGTCGAAATAATCTTTAACAGTTCAAAATAGCATTTTTTATTTAGTTTTGTTTCTGTTGGACTAAAATCCATTTCTTTACTGGGTCGTTCGCAAAGCTTGTTGTTGTCGTCGACTGCTTCTGCTGACTCCCAGTGCTCGACTCGCTTGTCATTTATGGACATATTTACCCAAACATCCAGGCACATCAGTCGAACCTCGTATCTGTCCAGTGCCCAAATCACATTTGTTTTTGCATGCGGGAGGATGCGAGTTCGATCCCGGCAGGCAAGACAATGTCTTGCTCCCTTTCCTTTCTCGTTCTCCATCACAAAAATATCACTGATTCTTTGTGACTAAATAGAAATTTATTCATTAAATTCATTTCTCTTAACTCTAAACTATTTTCTAAGAGCTGACAATCTTGAGCTTTTTCAGTGGGTCAGGCATTTTGATCGTCAAACGGTTTGGGGTGCTCTGGTAGATAAAGTATCAATAATTATCAATGGTGACGAAATGATGTTAAAAATGTCCTTGAAGCACTCATTAAAAATCGAAAAATTAAAATGTAAAAAAATAATAATTAATTTTTTGGAGATTTTTTTTTACTCATTTTGATAATTATTTAATTGGCTATTATCTTATAAAAGAAAAAAATTATACATCGATATTTTTCTGCTTAAAAAGGCGGGGTACATTTTCAATCGAGTTTTTCTTCAAAAAGTATACTTTGATGTAATAAAATAAGGTTTGCATTAAATAGATATTTATTTTTAGAATCTAAAAATATAATATTTTAAACTTAACATCAGACTTTTCACATTTTAAATGAATTTTATATATTAATTTTTCATAGCAAAAATACTAAATTAAAGTTTTGAAATAAAATAACTGAGGCATTATAAAATTCATTAATTGTTAAATCAATACTGAAAATTTCATTAAAATCAAATAATTACCTGATTTTTGGTAATTTTCTTTCAATCGCGAATGTTACAGTAAAATTGTAAACAAGCACTTGAAACCATTGAAAAAGGGGCAGAATGGCGGATCGCGTCGAAATTGACCAAAACAAATCCCTTTAAATGTATTAAAAATAAACTGCATATGTAATGATATTTTTCCTTTTTTTAATGATGGTCATTATGTTACTACTTATCGATTTAGACAAAGTTTGACCTTAAATAATAGATTGAATTATTTTTAATTCGCTTTTAAAACTTGTAGAAGCTGATTTTTTTGCCAGTCCCTATATTTTCTCATAGAAAAGCCACTGTAATTTTTTTTTTTTTGTTTCTATTCATAACTTCGGTCTTTTTCGAAAGAATGTTACGCCCCCAACATAAGCGGGGGGGTCAAAATTAAGTAACCTAAAAAATCAGAAAGTTTTGAAATAAAATAAGATCATTCATTGATAAATAAACACTGAAAATTTCATTAAAATCCGATAATTCCCTGATTTTTGGTAAATTATTTTCTGTATATATAAAATATGAAAATGCTGATGTTAAGTTTAAAATGTTATATTTTTAGATTCTAAAAATTAATATCTTAGGGACTGGCAAACAGAGCCTCAAAGTCATTTTTGACCAAATGACTTTAGACAGAAAATAATTTACCAAAAATCAGGGAATTATCGGATTTTAATGAAATTTTCAGTGTTTATTTATCGAAGAATGATCTTTATAATGCATTATTTATTTTTATTTCAAAACTTTCTCATTTTTTTCAGGTCACTTAATTTTGCCCCCCCCCCTGTTGGAGGCGTAAAATTGTTTCAAGTTGGTCCTTACCTGATACTAATTACAGTATAAATAAAGAGATAAAAGACCGAAGTTATGAATAGAAACAAAAATTTCTTTTTACGGTTGCTCTTCTATGAGAAAATAAGTATTGATCATCGAAAAATAAAATGTAAAAAAAAAAATATAAAATAATTTTTTAGATTTCTTTTTTACTCATTTCCATAAGTATTTAATTGACTATTATCTTATTAAAAAAAAATTATACATCGATATTTTTTCTGCTAAAAAAGGAGGGGGGGGTAAATTTTTAATAGAGTTTTTCTTCAAAACTTATTACTTTTGGACTATAAAATAAGGTTTGCATTAAATAGATATTTATTTCTAGAAACTAAAAATATAACATTTTAAACCTAATATCAAGATTCACATATTTTAAAACAATTAAATTGATTTTCAATATAATTCACATAATGTTAGAAGATTAATTGTATGGAAGACAATTAAGACCAAATACATAAAATAAGAAATATATCTTCCTCTATTCAAGAAAAGTTAATCTTTGTGTCAGTAATTTAACCGAAAGATTCAATATGTAATAAGTTAAGGTAAGTTCATTTCCTTATTACTATTTTTAATTCAATTATTCCTTTTTAATTAAATTAATTGGCCAGACATGACAATCTGGAACCCCCACCATCTAAAATTTTCGTTTTTAATTTCTGTTTTTTCCCTTCAATGGATTATTATCGATTGCACACCAATCTATCAGATTGTAAAAAAAAAATTCTAAAAAGTTCTTTATTTTTCGAGTTTTCATGGGTGCTCAGTTCCCCGTATAAGTTTATCGTAAATAGATCCCCCATATTGGAAATGCTACAAAAAAATTTTTTTTTTTCCTTCAATGGATTATTATCGTTTACACACCAATCTATCAGATTTTTTTTTAAATTCTTAAAAGTTCTTTACTTTTTGAGTTTTTAGGGGTGCTCATTTTCCTGTACGGGGAAATTCATTTTGTCAAAAAACAGATTTTACGTCAATCAAACAAGACAAAAAAGTTTAAAATGAATATGCAAATTTTATTTTCAATGAAACTAATATATTTTTTAAATTTTTCTACATACAAAAAACGGATTTTACTTGGTTAAAAGTTAAAACGAGTGTGTAAAATTTCAGTAACATTTAATAAATATGTATTTAAAGTAACGCTTTACTTATTTCTAAAAATAAATGTTTATAAGTATTTTAAAAATATTTTAAAACCATTATTGAAGACGATAAATCAAAATAAATTCAATGTAACTTTTTGTTGAAATTCGGACGATTTTTAATGTATAAAATGTATTAAAAATAAATTGCAAATTGTAATCATATTTTTCTTTTTTAATGATGGTCATTATGTTACTACTTATCGATTTAGACAAAGTTTGACCTTAAATAATAGATTTAATTATTTTTAATTCGCTTTTAAAACTCCTAGCAGATGAATTTTTTGCCTATCCCTATAATATCTACTTAATGCAAACCTTATTTTTGTTGACGAAAGTAATAAGTTTTGAAGAAAAACTCGATTGAAAATGTACCCCTTCAGAAAAAATATCGATGTATAATTTTTTCTTTTATAAAATAATAGCCAATTAAATAATTATGGAAATGAGTAAAAAAGAAATCTCCAAAAAATTAATTATTTATTATTTTTTTACATTTTATTTTTCGATTTTCGGTACTTATTTTCTCACGGAGCGCAACCGTAAAAAAATCTTTTGGCTTCTATTCATAACTTCGGTCTTTTATCTCTTTATTTATACTGTAATTAGTATAAGGCAAGGACCAACTCGAAACAATTTTACGCCCCCAACATAAGGGGGGTCAAAATTAAGTGACCTGAAAAAAATTAGAAAGTTTTGAAATAAAATAAATAATGCATTATAAAGATCCTTCATTGACACATAAACACTGAAAATTTCATTAAAATCAGATAATTCCCTGATTTTTTATAAATTATTTTCTGTAAAGGAGGGGGCTAAAGTCATTTGGTCAAAAACGCATTTTAAGCTCATTTTGCCAGTCGCTATTTTCTCATAGAAGAGCAACCGTAAAAATTTTTTGTTTTTGTTTCTATTCATAACTTCGGTCTTTTATCTCTTTATTTATACTGTAATTAGTATCAGGCAAGGACCAACTTGAAACAATTTTACGCCCCCAACATAAGGGGGTCAAAATTAGGTGACCTGAAAAAAATTAGAAAGTTTTGAAATAAAATAAAAAGATCATTCTTCGATAAATAAACACTGAAAATTTCATTAAAATCCGATAATTCCCTGATTTTTGGTAAATTATTTTCTGTAGGGGGGGAGGCTAAAGTCATTTGGACAAAAATGACTTTGAGGCTCTGTTTGCCACTCCCTAGAATAAAAAGTAAAAGTTATAAAAAGAGAAACTAAAAGTTAATCTTAATTTCTTTTAAAATAAAATTAATAAAGAATAAATCTCTTCTCGATAGAAACATTGAATAATGCAGGAATAAATACGAGGATAAAAATAAATGTTTCTTGTAAATCGTAATATCTTTTTGTTGTTGTAATATTTTAATTCTTATTGATATTACAATCAATGAATAAAATAAATACAATAAGAAAATTTAAATATAACTTTTTTTTTTTTTTAGATTCCGTATTTTATTTTTCTTCTAAGTGCAAGTTTTTCAAGTTTTTTTTTTTTTTCGTTAAGAAGTTTGTTGATTAAATCGTTCTCAAAAAAAAAAGATTCAGGTAATTCATTATAATTCTTAAATTTCATAAGAGATTAAAATACTCTCGCATATTTCAAAAATATTTAATCTTTAAAAATGCCTTTATGACATCATAAAGGAAAGCTTTTAACAAATAAGTTTAGTTAAATCTAATGTGCTCAAATGACAAAAGAATGTAAAATACTTACTAGTTTTTTTCTTCTTTTCTTTCATCTGGTTTGTCTTGTTTATCACAATAGAAAATTAAGGAAAATGAAAAGAGAATAAACTCTTAAATAAACTAATATATTTTGATAAATGAAATTTCAAAATAGTAGTCGTTTTTCATCGATATTTTTGACACAGATCCAAGGGAGATAATTATCTCACCGTAGCTAAGAATTAACAGAATCTATAAAAATAATTATTATTATCACGTTTCATTATTATTCTGCAAAATTCAGGTTTGCCGATTTTTTTTTCTCTCCAATTCTTTGGTTAAAAAACAACATTTTAATGTTAATATCTATAAATGCCGAATCAATAAAATTTCATTGAAAATATTTACCTAGGCCGACGATTAACGAAAGCGGTATCGTGCCGAACGAAAACGATCTTTCTACTGTAGGGACCACCAATCAGTTTAGGCCATCTTGAATAAAACGGAAATAAATATTTCCGAACTTTGTTTATCAAAAGTCTCGTAGAAAACAATTAAGGATCGTACGTACAGTGTTGTTACAAAGAAAAATAGTTAATTCAAAGATCAAATTATCCGATTGGGAAAAATTACATCGTTATCTTAAAAAATAAACAAACCTATCCATATTACATGCGAAAGGGTAATTTTCAGGCCACAATTTAGACAGAAAAAAATACATATTATTACCCTCTTACGGTTATGCATCTAAGATGGGTGTAACGGACAAACTGTTTTCAGTTTCAGTTGATTTAACAGTGCAAAAATGAAAACATTGTTTTTCAATCATAATTTTCATTATTTCCGTAAGCTGAAAAAAATTTTTTTTTAATCATTAGGAGTTTATTTAATATTTTTTCTTTCGAATGGAAAAAATTTGTTCAAGAAAATATTAATTTTTCTGCAAGTTTCATTGTGTTAAATATGGGGGGGGGGTACATTTACAGGGTAAAATTGGTGGTACCTATCGTACTGCTAGCAAAATGGAACAAACAAACAAACAAAAAAATTACGAAGGAAGAGATGCCTGTCAGTTTATAGATTAAAGAATCCACATGTGCAAATTACCTACTGGCATGACTCCTTTTCCTTTCTGCTACGTTTGAAATTTCTTTTTCTTGTGGTTTTACTTGAAACCAACTTTTCTTAATTTTTCCGGTTGTACAGGTTTGTTTTCTTTAGCCTCCAGTGTTTTTTTAAAATTCAACTCTTTTTTTTTCTTTCTCTGAATCTACACTTTGCGTCTTTTATTTACTAGGACTACTTTTCTTGTGGTATTCTTTCAGACTTTCTACCAGTGATTAGATCTGCTTTCGATTTTCCTTTTTTTAGGGCACCCAACTATTCTATTCTGCCTTTAAAACTACAGAACGTAATCGTCCATATGTTTTGACAGCCATTTTGTTCTGAGTGAGACGAACAAGACTTGCTGGGCATTACTGAAGAAACAAGGACGAACTCATAGACAATGTTCTCCTGTGGAAGCTAGCACATGGGAATGCCAATGCAGGCCACCCAGCAAAGACCTATATTGACCAACTCTGCACAGATACTGGATGCCGCGAAGAAGACCTGCTTGGGGCAATGAATGATAGTTACAATTGGCGAGAGATTGTTATTGATATCCATGCTACTAGCACAACATGATGATGATGATGATGATGATGATACTGTCGAAAGCCTTGGGGAGGGTCATTTATTGTACCCTCTGAACTACGAGTGAGTCTCAGCCTCAGAATCTCGTTGTAGGACGGCTATTTTATCGGAAATCTGATAGAGAATTATCTTCCCCTGTCGCTAGAGGGCGAATCGCCAGGAGAAGGTTGGCGCCAAATCCGAACCCCATTACTTATCACAGAGCAGTTACCCAGGAGAGACGTGAAAATAAGCGCTTCCAGCCACCTCACCGCAAACTTTCTAAGGCATTGTGTCAGCATACTAGAGAAGGCTGTCACAATAGCATACTACAGAAGGCTGAGGAACGAGAAATTCTGAGAGACGTCTAACAGAATACTTTCAGAAGGCTGTCGAACTGAATAGTCACCTTAAAAGAGCCACCTTTTCTAGCGCACTTCACCAAGAACTTTATTTCACATCACAGATAAGTCCGTAGCAAATGCCATTAAAATTTGCAACAATTCCTGTACTTTTACTAATATATGTCTATAATTTATATTTGTGTTTGTTTCCTTCTTTCGTCCAAATAACAACCACTACTGGAGAATAAGAGCTCCAACGAAAACCAGTAAATTCCTCTTAATTTCTATTGGTGACTGTGGAGATGTAGGCACTTATGAAATGACAGAAGGGCACTGTGTTTTGTTGTCTGAGCTACCATTATTACCCTGTCGCTTGGCTGGAATAAATGTGGTAGAGATGAAATAGTTCAGCACTTTATAGCATTCGGAATGTCTGATGTGGTACTCTTTCTCAGTTGGCTACCTGTAAACTTTGGTATGTGATACCATTTTGGGTCATCAATTTTTGTTACTATGTACCGTATCGAAAATTCAACAGAGAATTATCTTCCCTAGGGGGAAAATGCCAACAGGACTTTGGCGCGAGAATCAAACCAAACCTCACTTATCACAGAGCAGTCACTGAGGGAAGTCACAAAATAAGCGATCCCTAGACTTTACTTATCACAGAACAGTTACCAGGGAAGGACGTGAAAATAAGTGCCTCCAGCCACCTCGCCCATAACCAGCAAACCTACTAAGGCGTTGTGTCAGCATACTTTCTAAGGCTGATACAATAGCATACTAACAGAAGGCTGTTGAACGAGAAACGACCTGACAAAGCATCTTAACAACATTCCAAACAGTGACCAGAATACCCCTGTTATCAACACTTCTCCAACGAACAGTATTTAACCTCACAGATAAGTCTCGTAGCAAATGCCAATAAAAATTGCAACAAGTTCTTGTATTATTTGTCAATACATGTATTAAATTTTTATTGTAGTTTGTCTTCTTTGTCCGAACAATTTGCCTACAACTGGGAGATTCAAGAGGCTCCCCTTTAAACCCGTAATTCATCTTAGTAGGGATGAAATAGTTTGGTACTTTATAGTATTCTGAATGTCTGATGTGGTACCTGTAAACTTTTGTATATGATACCATTTTGGGTCATCGATTTATGTTACTATGTACCGATCTCATTTGTTATGATTATATCACTCAGAATAGAGGTATACAAGATCACTTACCTTACCCTTTGCTTTTTACTGTGAGGGTGATTCCTTTTGCTGGACTCATGCTGGTTAAATATTAATCTTGCATCGTTCACAGAGAGTGTTTGTAAACTGGTCTCTTCAATGGGACCCCTGTAAGATCTTGGTGAAGGAGCACTAACTCTAGTTCTTGTACTGCCCACTCAGCAACGGGCCTTTTGTTTTTGTTCTTTGATCTCAACTGTGAATTGGTGCTGCTCCAAAATCTAGCCATTCTTAATGCAGTAAAATCCAGGTGCACCAACTGTCCTTATTACAGTGGAATGCCCTTCTAATGAATGCAAATCTAACCTCAGGTGTATAAAGCCATTGCGTAGTGTTGACTGGCTTTCATCGCAAATTATACTCGCTGTCATGAAGGCCATTGTTGGCATTCTTCCATCTACTAAAGACGATGGCATAGTGTGAGTGAATGAACAGACCAATTTTTGAATGACAGTCTCTGGAGCAGTGACTGAAAACAAACAGTGATGCTTGCTGTTGTCTCTCCTTCCTTTTGACTCTCTTTTCCGTGATGGCTTCTTTCCTCTTTTTCATTCCTTTTCGTTCCTTGTCTGACGAGGAGTCACCCAGTCTTCTGCGAATGCCTACCATGTGCTGGTGTTAATGTGGCATGTATTCATGTTTCTCTTACAGACATCTTTAAAGCGCAGGTGTGGTCTTGTTACTGGTCAGGTGTCCTCCGCTAATTCGCCATACAGTAAGTCTTTGGGGATGCGGCCTTTGTCCATCCTCCTGACGTGTCCAAGCCAACACAGCTGCCTCTCGCAGATGATGGCAAGCATTTTGCTCATTCCAGCACTTCTGAGTTTGGTACTTTATCATGCCAATATATGCATAGGATGCGGCGTAGACATTTGAGGCTAGCAATTTCTCATGAAGGCCATTATGGTTTCATGAATCACAAGAATGGGTTATCGTTTTTGTTTTAGGACATCAGTGCAAAAGGATGTTCCAACTACAGTGGGGGTTCCAATATTAAATGAATTAGGACCGTATGAGGAATCTTCCATAGAGAGGCACATAGATGGTATGACTGGATATCTCCTTGGTGTGTCTGCCCATGTCTAAGACATAAAAATACCTTGAACATACTAACTTTAGTTGATTTTCTTATGGGTGGTCTACTTAATGTGAAAGACATGGAGCAGGCCAGAGAGTATTGCTTTTGGTATATTAATACACTCTCTAGAACTTTCAAAAGGCCTGTTATGCTTGACGACTAAAAGACCATCCTTTATTATGGCAGCGAGTCACAGGTATTGTTTTAGGTATCTTTTAGATTGCGGGATTTTTGTGATGGTCTGGTGCCATGAGTAAGCTGGGCGTGTATGGGGAGCAAGTTGAGACATTCAGCATGTGCCATTCTCCATATAGAATGAGTGACAAATGGCAACCTTGCGGGTTCAACCTGGGGGTGGAGTTCAACCTTTGGTCATTTGAATAAAAAAATTTCCAGTCCCTAATTTTTACATTTCTAGAAAAGATCAAAACTAGAGACTACATTAAAAAACTGATGATAAAACATTAAAAATTTTCAAAATCTAAAAATAGTTATTTGAAAACTTACAATATTTTTTATAAACTCAAGAAATAATTTTTGTTGCAGGTTTTATCCTTTTGTAGTTTTGAAAACAACATTTTTGAACTATTTTTATTCACTTAAATGCAACATATTTTCTGACATTTTTATATATTTAAAAAGTATTACTATTGATTTTTCTTTTTTGTTTACAGAATTTGTGTAGTCTGAAGGAAAAACTTTTCCACTTTTTCCTTCAAAATATCTGGATTTTCACTCTGGGGTCAGCGACAACTGTTTTAAAAACATGTCCTTGTGTTGTTATTTTTTCTTATTTTTTTAATATATCTTGTTTTTTTTTTTTGTTTTTTTTTTTTGGCTATGCAGTGCAACTCTTCTGAAATTTTTATATTTATTCACTCAAATAAAATTTTCCATTCTCACTGATGTTCTCAGTCTTTTAAACATTGGAAAACATCAGTTATACCCTTTTACTGCCTATTGATCTTGAAGAAAGGGATGACATGATGCTTCTTTATTGATGTCATTAACTTTATTTAATAAACACTGTGAAACTGTACAAGGAAAAACAAATAACATTCAATAAAAAAAATAACAGCAAACACTTTTCAAAAGATTCTTTTAGTATTCAATAATCTTACAATGGGAACAAAGTTGATTTTATATATAAAATACTTAAGTTTGTTCATATTTCTCATCAATGCTTCATTTTAGGGTCCTTTGCTTAGTGGCTTCCTTCTTCTCCTGCTGCATAGAGAGGTCCAAAATGTCTGTATTATCCCTCCAGCTATGAATAAATAGTTGGGCAGACTGGGTTCTTTAACCTTGGTATAGCACCTGGTCTAGGAGAAGGAAAACTCTGGTTAGTCAAAACTACATTGAGAACTCCTCCTCCTGAATTTATGTTACTCAGACCAATTAGTTGCAAAGATCTTTTTTCTGATTGTATCCAGGTATTTTAGATGTACTGTATCTTCTCTGCAACAAAACTATTTTGATATAGATTTTACCATGATGCACTTCTAAGTAAATATAAACAAATTAAATAAGTTTATTAATGCACAAGAAATATATGATGGAATAATTTTTTATTATAATTATTCTGTTTTTTTATCTCTCCTCGCGCACTTGTTCCATTTCTAAAGACACACGTTACAAAGACGCTGGAACTCTTCAAATGTCAAGTTCCGGGGCTCATCAGGAGTCTTGCTTTTCGGGAAATCAGACATCCATGCTCAGATAACGCAGTTGGAACTGATAACTTCCCAGCAACGACAAAACATGTTCAGCCCCTCTTTAATATATGAGGACAATAGTCCGAGTAATCCAAATAATACTAATTATCAAGACTCATCCGTAAGCTAAATAGTGTGTGTGTGTGTGTGTGTGAGTATATAAAATCTCCAAGCATCAACATTCACATTGCTGAATACTAATATATAAAAAATGGGACCAGTTAATAAAATATGACCATAACAAAAGAATAATCAATAAAAACAAAGCAGAACTTGTAATAAGGACGGATGAAAAGGAACTCTAACAAATTAACTCTCTAAAGATACTGATGTATATTGGACAATGATTTTTACTATAAAAATGCATTGGACAATGATTTTTACTATAAAAATGCATTGAACAATGATTTTTACTATAAAAATGCATTGGACAATGATTTTTACTAGAAAAATGCATTGAACAATGATTTTTACTATAAATATGCATTGCATTGGAAATGATTTTTACTATAAAAATGCATTAAACAATGATTTTTACTATAAAAATGCACTGGAAATGATTTTTACTATAAAAATGCATTAAACAATGATTTTTACTATAAATATGCATTGGAAATGATTTGGTTGGATTTTATGGCATGTCAATCGTTATTGGGTTATTTTATGTCAAAGACATTTTGTTTTATTCATTCTTGCTGGGTATTCATTTTTCTTTTCAAACTCATTTTTTATACTAATTTTTAAAAATCTATTTAACCCATAGATGGGCCCTAACAGGCACTACCATTCTGCATCAGGGTGGACCTGTGAGTAATAGCAATTAAGTAGTAGTCTACATTCCCCAAATTTGCAGAATTGGAACTTCACTAGATGCAATCTATTTGATATACTCAGGACATTAAGACCCTCAGCCACCGCCTTCTAGCATGTGTATGCTAAAAAGGGTTGGGGGTTTGCCATAAGGACAATATCATTGGGACACTCATATAGGTGCTTGATATGACCAGCTGATTGATCAGAGTGGCCTCTCCAACTGTCTCTCTAGCCTAAGTAAGGGCCAAAGCGGAATGTTGCATGTCCTGCACTACTCAACCACCAGGATTCCGTCCTTAAGCATCATGGGTCATTACCCATGTCCAACAGTTTCTTCACATTATGTTTTTTCTCCATGTGTCTTTTCAAGTGTAATCTCTGTGAAAATGCTGCTTCACACACTTCACACGAAAATGGTTTCTCTCCTGTATGTTTTAGCATGTGGACTTTTAAATGTGAACTCTGTGAAAATGCTGATCCACACACTTCACAAGAAAATGCTTTCTCTCCGGTATGTGTTCGCATGTGGACTTTTAAATTGCTACGTTTTGCAAATGCTGATCCACAGACCTGACAAGAAAATGGTTTCTCTCCTCTGTGTCTTTGCATGTGATCATTTAAATGTGATCTCTCAGCAAAAGATAATTCACACACTTCACAAGAATGTGGTTTCTCTCCAGTGTGTGTTTTCACGTGTCTTTTCAATTGTGAATTCTGTGGAAATGCTGCTCCACACTCTTCACAAGAAAATGGTCTCACTCCTGTGTGTATTCGCATGTGGACATTTAGATGTGATCTGTACGAATATGCTGATCCACACACTTCACAAGAAAATGGTCTCAATCCTGTATGTGTTAGCATGTGCTGTTTTAAACTGCTATTGTTTGTAAATGCTGATCCACACACTTCACACGAAAATGGTCTCTCTCCTGTGTGTGTTCGCATGTGGATTTTTAACACTGATTTCCGTGAAAATGATGATTCACACAATTCACAAGAAAATGGTCTCTCCCCAGTGTGTATTTGCATGTGGATTTTTAACCCTGATCTTTCTGAAAAAGCTAATCTGCACACATCACAAGAATATGGTTTCTCTCCAGTGTGTGTTTTCATGTGTCTTTTCAATTTTGAATTCTCTGAAAATGCTGATCCACACACTTCACAAGAATATGGTCTCTCTCCAGTGTGTGTTTTCATGTGCGTTTTCAATTTTGAATTCTCTGAAAATGCTGATCCACACACTTCACACGAAAATGGTCTCTCCCCTGTGTGTGTTCGCATATGGATTTTTAACACTGATTTCCATGAAAATGATGATTCACATACTTCACAAGAATATGGTTTTTCCCCTGTGTGTATCTGTATATGGACTTTTAATGCTGATCTCTCTGAAAATGCTGATCCACACACTTCACAAGAATATGGTTTCTCACCAGTGTGTGTTTTCATGTGCGTTTTCAATTTTGAATTCTCTGAAAATGCTGATCCACACACTTCACAAGAATATGGTTTCTCTCCCGTGTGTATTTTCATGTGTCTTTTCAGTTTTGAACTCATTGAAAATGCTAATTCACACACTTCACAGGAATAAGTTTTCTCTCCAGTGTGTGTTTTCATTTTTTTTTTAAATGTAAAAATGCTGCTCCAAACACTTCACAAATAATTGTCTTTTCTCCAGTGTGTACTAATAACTGATGAGAATAAGGACTTTCTACATGTTGTCATGTGACTATTTAAATTTGAAATGTGTCAAACTGCAGATCCATCCACCTTTCACAAATATTTTCACATTGGCAGATGTTATTTCAAATTTGTAATTTTTTATTTCCTCTTCAATTGATACCTGCAAATAAAGAAAAAGGTATTATGAAAGAAAGCAGGATATGAGTGATCTATTTGCTATCAATTCTTGCCAAGTCTATGGTCACTCAGCACTCACTGATAATTGCTTAACTCATCAGACACAAATATTTCCATCTTTAATCTGATGAATGTGATGCTTTGTTATGAAAAATGTTTGTTATGAAAAATGTTTGTTATGAAAAATTAATATATAAAATTCATTTAAAATATGAAAAGCCTGATGTTAAGTTTAAAATCGGTAATACTTTTTTGGTATGGTCAACTGACACTCGCTCGAGTTCGGCCTATGACATCAGCTTTAGACACGCCTACAAATTTCTATGAAAACAAAATTCTCTTCACATCATGAGTACAGCCATTGCTTAAATTATTCTACTTTTAAAATGTAATATTTTTTCACTTAGAAAATTGAAAGTTTTAAATTAAAAAAACAACTTTGAATCATGTAAATTTCTGGTTCTACAAATATTTTTTCTTTATAAATAAAACGATTCTATATCTTTATATAAATTTTTATTAACAGTTATTTTAATATTCATGAATCTACATTTTTTTTTTTTTAGAAATCAAACAAGCATTTCATGTTTGCCCTCACTTCATAAATTTTAAGAAGATTTTTGAATTAAAACTTTATTAAAAAACAAAACAAAAAATGATTTTTTAAAAAATTTCCATTACAGCCAGCCATATGTAGATGAATAATCGTAAAAGGGAAATAATATGTAATTTTTTTCTGTCTAAATTGCAGCCTGAAAATTACCCTTTCGCATGTAATACGGATAGGTTTATTTATTTTTTAAGATAACGATGTAATTTTTCCCAATCGGATAATTTGATCTTTGAATTAACTGTTTTTCTTTGTAACAACCCTGTACAATCTTTAATTGTTTTCTACGAGATTTTTGATAAACAAAGTTCGGAAATATTTATTTCCGTTTTATTCAAGATGGAGTAAACTTGATCACGTGACGTCTTTGGAGGTACCTACTAAAACCGAAGACATTTTTTTTAACTTCAATTTCACTGTTAAATTTTAATATTAAATTTTTTCAAGTTTTTATTCATTTTAATAGTAAATTTTGGCTAAAAAAAAAGTATGTCCGTACAAGAGGGTAATATAGGGATTGGCAAACTGAGCATAAAATACATTTTTGACCAAATGACTTTAGCCCCCCTACAGAAAATAATTTACCAAAAATCAGGGAATTATCGGATTTTAATGAAATTTTCAGTGTCGATGTATCAATGAATGATCTTTATAATGCATTATTTATTTTATTTCAAAACTTTCTAATTTTTTTCAGGTCACTTAATTTTGACCACCCTTATGCTGGGGGCGTAAAATTGTTTCGTATTGGTCCTTGACTGATACTAATTACAGTATAAATAAAGAGATAAAAGACCGAAGTTATGAATAGAAACAAAAATTTTTTTTTTACGGTTGCTCTTCTATGAGAAAATAAGTACCGATTATCGAAAAATAAAATGTAAAAAAAAAATTATAAAATAATTTTTTAGGAGATTTCTTTTTTATTCATTTCCATAATTATTTAATTGGCTATTATCGTATTAAAAAAAGATTTTTTCATCGATATTTTTTTCTGCTGAAAAGGGGGGGGGTAAATTTTTAATAGAGTTTTTCTTCAAAACTTATTACTTTAGGACTAAGGTTTGCATTAAATAGTTATTTATTTCTAGAAACTAAAAATATAACATTTTAAACCTAATATCAAGATTCACATATTTTAAAACAATTAAATTGATTTTCAATATAAAACACATAATATTCAAAGATTAATTGTATGGAAAACAATTAAGACCAAATACGTAAAAAGTGAATTACCTCCTTTAGGTTAGAATAGTTAATCTTTCTGTCTACTGTTTACCGAAAGAATTCAATATCTAATAAAGGTAAGTTCATTTCATTATTACTATTTTTAATTCAATTATTCATTTTTAATTAAAAATATTCAAATTCAAATTGATGTTTTCTCACTTTTTATCTTTAGATTAACAATTTTTTTTTTTTTTACTAAAATAAAAAAAATTCCACTTCCAAACATTTTCTGCGCGGACATCTAAAATTTTTGTTTTTTTTATATTTTTTCCTTCAATGGATTATTATCGATTGCACACCAATCTATCCAATTGTAAAAAAAAAAAATTCGAAAAAGTTCTTTATTTTTCGAGTTTTCAGGGGTGCTCAGTTCCCAGTATAAGTTTATCGTAAATCGACCTCCCATATCGGAACTGCTAAAAAATCTTTTTTTTTTTCTTCAATGGATTATTATCGTTTACACACCAATCTATCAGATTTTTAAAAAATTCTTAAAAATTCTTTACTTTTTGAGTTTTTAGGGGTCCTCATTTTCATGTACGGGAAATTTTTTTAGCTCTTCTGGAATACCATACACGACAGCCTAATGAATATGCAAATTTTATTTTTCAAACGAAACTAATATATTTTTTATTTTTTTACATACAAAAAACGGATTTTACTTGGTTAAAAGTTCAAACGAGTGAGCAAAATTTCAGTAATATTTAATAAATATGTATTTAAAGTAACACTTTACTTATTTCTAAAAAGAAATGTTTATAAGTATTTTTAAGATATTTTAAAACCATTATTGAACACGATAAATCAAAATAAATTCAACGTAACTTTTTGTTGAAATTCGGACGAATATTAATGTATAAAATGTATTAAAAATAAATTGCATATTGTAATAATGTTTTTCTTTATTAATGATGGTCAGTATGTTATTACTTATCGATTTAGACAAAGTTTGACCTAAAATAATAGATTTAATTATTTTTAATTCGCTTTTAAAACTCCTAGCAGACGAAATTAATGCTACTCCCTAGGGTAATAATATGTATTTTTTTTTTTTTCTGTCTAAACTCCGGCCTGAAAATTACCCTATCGCATGTAATACGGATAGGTTTATTTATTTTTTAAGGTAAGGATGTAATTTTTCCCAATTGGATAATTTGATCTTTGAATTAACAGTTTTTCTTTGTAACAATCCTGTATGATGTTTAATTGTTTTTAAAGGAGATTTTTGATAAAACAAAGTTCGGAAATATTTATTTCCGTTTTATTCAAGATGGCCTAAACTGGTCACGTGACTTAATTGGTGGTCCCTATCTAATTCAATATAATTCTTTGATTCCATGAAAGATTTCCCCATATTTTAAAAATATCTAATCTTAAAAAAAAGTCTTTATGACATCATAAAGGAAATCTTTTAAAAAATAAAACGTTCTCGTAAAAGTTCGTCAATTCTAATAATGTTTGTTTACAAAGGAGAAAGGTAGGTAAAATACTTACTTGTTTTGTTTCTTTTCTTCCGTCTGATTTTTCTTCTTTATTATAATAGAAAATTAAGAAAAAGGGGGAAAGAATAAACTTTTAAATAAACTAATATTTTCTCTATACTAGCTGAAAGGATATTGTTAAATGAAATTTCAAAATAGTAGTCGTTTTTCATCGATGTTTTCGACACAGATTCAAGGGAGATAATTTTTAGCTACGGAGAACAGTTTTTTTTTTTTTAATGTCAGTGTAATTTTTCATTATTATTCAGTAGGTACCACCAATTTGACCCTGTGCAATTTACCCCCCCCTACATTTAACACAATGAAACTTGCAGAAAAATTAATATTTTCTTGAAAATTTTTTTCCATTCAAAAGAATAAACATTAAATAAACTCCTGATGATTTTTAAATTTTTTTTATCAGCATAGGAAAATAATGAAAATTATGATTGAAAAACAATGTTTTCATTTTTGCACTGTTAAATCAACTGAAATTTAACGTAGCTAAAAACAAGTTACGATAAGAGGATTTTTTAAAAATTCTATGAAAAATCAATTAATGGTCCGATTTTCACGAAAATTCCCATAAATGTTTACCATTGGATGTAAATACATCTGAAATAGTTTTTTTCTAAAATATATTAGGGGAAATATTTTTTACGATGTCTATCACCCCCCCCCCTATTTTATTTTATGAGATAAAAAAAAATGATGTGGAAAAAAAATTTGGTACTTTTTTTCTATAAAGATAAGAGTCTGAATAACTATATCAATGAAATTGTATAACGTATCGAATTATAGTTTTTTTAGGAAAAAATAATGAAATCGGAAATAAAAAGTGCAAAAAAAATGTCATAATATTAATATTTGAAAACTTTTTTTTTCTTATGTAATTGGTATAAAAAAAAATTTTTTTTAAGAAATTAATTTTTACGAGATTTTCAATCTTTTGTGTGATTAAATATTTTTATTTTCTGCGTGAAATAAATTAAATTTTTTTTTTTTTCCTGTGGAAAAAAATCAAAATTTTCACGGATATTTAAAAACATGAATTTTAGAATTCAGGTGGTCCGATCCGTGCTCGATTAATATTTTAAAAAGAATTTGTAATTTTTATTGTTGAATAGTAATATGTGATTCTTAGAATGTACGGAAGAGCAAAACTGACATATGACGAGACGCTTCTCGGTAACTAAAGTTTGTTTTTCTGAGCGTAAAAAAATATTTTATTTAACTTTTACGACCAATTAGAATAAAAATAATATATTGAATGATTGTTTTATCACTTTTTCTCTTAGAAAAAATATTCAAATTTTCATTTTATTTTCGATTTTAAGAATTAATACTAAAACCGAAGACATTTTTTAACGTCAATTTCACTGCGAAATTTTAAGATTAAAGTTTTTCAAGTTTTTATTCATAGTAAATTGTAATATTAAAGTTTTTAAAGATTTTATTCATTTTAAATTGTAATATTAAAGTTTTTAAAGATTTTATTCATTTTAATAGAAAAAATTTGGCTAAAAAAGTTTGTCCGTTACACCCATCCGTACTTAGATGCATAACTGTAAGAGGGTAATAATATGTATTTCTTTCTCTCTAAATCGCGGCCTGAAAATTACCCTTTCGCACGTAATATGGATAGGTTTGTTTATTTTTTAAGATAACGATGTAATTTTTCCCAGTCGGATAATTTGATCTTTGAATTAACTATTTTTCTTTGTAACAATCCTGTACGATCTTTTTTTTACGAGATTTTTTATAAACAAAGTTCGGAAATATCTATTTCCGTTTTATTCAAGATGACCTAAACGGTCTGGTGGTACCTATTATTCAGCCTAGTTAAAATCTTATTATCTATAAATGCTGAATCAATAAAATTTCATAAGCATCTACTTTGTACTCATTCAAAAAAAAAAAAAAAGAAGATTTGTCCTGAAGCAAGAAAATACTTTTTTGATAGGTATCACCAATTTTGACGCTATATTAGCTATACCCAAAATGAGTCTAAAAAAATTTGCACTTATGATTACCACAGGAAAAATAAAACATATTTTAAAACCCTAATTATATTTTTCTTAATATATTTTTTATTTATCTATTTATTTATTTATTCTAATATATCAATTCTATATAGCTACTGGCAAAATGAGCCTAAAATGCGTTTTTGACGAAATGACTTTAGCCCCCCCCCCCCTACAGAAAATAATTTACCAAAAATCAGGGAATTATCGGATTTTAATGAAATTTTCAGTGTCGATGTATCAATGAATAATCTTTATAATGCATTACAGATTTTATTTCAAAACTTTCTCATTTTTTTCAGGTCTCTTATTATTGACCCCCCCCCCCTTATGTTAGGGGCGTAACTTTTTTTTTTTCAAGTTGGTCTTTCCGTTTTCTAATTACAGTAAATAAAGATATAAAAGACCGAACTTATGAATAGAAAAAAAAATTACGGTGGCTTTTCTATGAGAAAATAAGTTCCGAAAATCGAAAAATAAAATGTAAAAAATAATAATTAATTTTTTGGAGATTTCTTTTTTACTCATTTCGATAATTATTTAATTGGCTATTATTTTATAAAAAAAAAAATTATGCATCAATATTTTTTCTGCTTAAAAAGTGTGTGGGGGGGGGTACATTTTCAATCGAGTTTTTCTTTTTCGAAAAAAAAAAAAAAAAGGTTTGCATTAAGTAGATATTTATTTCTAGAATCTAAAAATATAACATTTTAAACTTAACATCAGGCTTTTCATATTTTAAATGAATTTTATATATTAATTTTCCATAGCAAAAATACTAAATTAAAGTTTTGAAATAAAATAACTGATGCATTATAAAATTCATTAATTGATGAATCAATACTGAAAATTCTATTAAAATCGGAGAAATCTTTTTTACAATCGCGAGTGTTACATTTGAATTATAAACAAACGCTTTAAAAACCCTTGAAAAAAGCGTTAATGGCGGATCGCGTCGAAATTGACCAAAACAAATTGTTTTAAATCTATCAAAAATAAACTGCATATGTAATGATATTTTTCCTTTTTTAATGATCACTATGTTAATACTTATCATCTTAGACAAAAGTTTGACCTTAAATAATAGATTTAATTAATTTTAATTAGTTTTTAAAAAGCTAGTAGCCGACAAAGTTGGGTATCTCTATGCTATATAGATGTATTTAACAAAATCAATTTAACCTCACTAAAAAAAAAAAAAAAATTTACCAAACTTCAGGGAATAATCCGATTTCAATGAAATTTTCAGTGTTGATTCATCAATGAATGAATTTTATAATGAACCAGTATTTTTATTTCAAAACTTTCTAAATTTTTTCACTTCACTTAACAACTTTTGTGGACTGCATATTTGAAATGGAAAAAAAAAAGATTACATTTAAATAAATATCAACAAGTTAGTAATTTTTCTGTCCATAATGTATTTATTGTTTTTTTGTTATTGATTTCAAAGAAGAAACTTTTAAGATTGTTTTAAAATCTTGATGAGAGGATTTGTTTTGAGTGCATCATAAAACTTCACTTGGACATTTTTAGGGTGAATTTAATCATTTAAAATGTATCAAAAATAAATTACATATGTAATATTATTTTGCCTTTTTTTTACTGATGCTCATTATGTTACTACTTTTCAACTTGGTTGACGTACCCCTTTTCAGACCAAACAATCACAAGTTCACAAGTTTTGGCATCAGAAATTGAAGATAGAAATATTCCTCTTTTTTTAATCAGTATCTCATGGAGTCTGACGTAAAAATTGTCACTTCCAATAATTCAGCAGAGATAGAAAAGGGCCATTGTAAGTAAGATAACTTACCATAAACCTTAAGGACTCAGATAAGAAGACTTGTATTCATTTATATTAATAGGCAATGTACATTTATGTTTATGTTTTTCAGTCACCTTAGAAAAATGTATCTGTTTGGCTTGTCAGGTTTTGCTTGAACCAAACTAAAGAAACATAGCTGCCATTGACAGGTGGCTTTATAGGGTGTGGTCTTATTCTGTCTCATTTGTGGCACGAGTGTGAGGGCACTTATGCAAATTAGGCCCATAAGAATGAGAGGACAAAAGGAGCTGATCATGGCATGTTAACAGTGACAAGATTCATATGAAAGAGGACTACTGTGTGATTGTTGCAAAAAATAATTTTTGTAGCATGTTTTATCTTTTTGTAGTTTTAAAAACAAAATTTTCTTCAAATTAACACAAAAAAGTATTTTCTCCGATTCAATTGAACTATTTTTATTCCCTTAAATATTCAAGTGAATTTTAACCACCTGGAAGGTAGCATGTTTTACACAATATGTTTGTCATAGATAAAGATTTATTTACTCTATGTAAAAATGTATGTGCAATTTTGTGCAACATATTTTCTGAGATTGTTATAAAACGTATTACAATTGATTTTTCTTTTTTGTATACAGAACTTGTATAGTCTGAAGGAAAAACATGTTTTTTCCACTTTTCCCTTCAAAATACCTGGATTTTCACTCTGGAGACAGCGACAACTGTTTTTAAAAACATGTCCTTGTGTTGTTATTTTTTCTTCTTTTTTTTTTTTTAGATATATATCTTGTTTTTTTTGGGGGGGGGGGCTATGCAGTGCAACTCTTCTAAAATTTTTACATTTATCCACTCAAATAAAATTTTCCATTCTCACTGATGTTCTCAGTCTTTCAAACATTGGAAAACATCAGTTATACCCTTTTACTGCCTATTGATCTTGAAGAAAGGGATGACATGATGCTTCTTTACTGAAGTCATTAACTTTATTTAATAAACACAGTGAAACTGTACAAGAAAAAACAAATAACATTCAATAAAACGATAACAGCAAATACTTTTCAAAGTAATAGAAAATCCTCAAAGAAATGTGAGATTGCTTACTGTGTCCCCTATCCCAACCAGTGGCATAAACTCAAAAGGAGCTCGTATGTGACTTCCCCTTACACTTTTCCGGTTAGGGTTCATAGACTGCAGAAACTAATAGTTGGCACAAAATGAGATTTAAAAAAAAAACCATTAAACTACTCTAAATTGTATACTGTGGTTGTAGTTAATTTTATAAACAAAAAATAACTATACAAAACTAAGATATAATTAACTGGGCGGTTTAGCGGCAGTTACCCGTATAAGTCTAGGCTTTGAACGTACCTATCTAAGTGTTATCCATGCCTTGACATTGAGATGAATGAAGAAACTTCCGTGCATAGAAGAAAGGTACATGGCAGACTGCAAGAATGTGAACAGACCAATTGTGTAATACAGGGTGTTATCTATATGATTGTAATGGAATAAAAATAAAGTGTGTGTTGCCTGTAGTATGGTTACCTGCATGGAGGGATACTGGTTGTCGCTAGCAACAAAAAGAACCTTTATTTGGTAGGTATATCCTGTCTGTCGGAATTTTAAACTCGAGGTTGTCTCCTCGGAATAAAATTAGCACCCTATGTTGTAAAAGGGCCCGACTTTAAAACAAACAAAAAAAGACCAAAATGTTCTCAGAAAAAATAACTGCTGTAAGCCTAAAAAGAAACAATTTATTAGCTAAGGAGCCTTGTAAGAATATTCCACTCGCGGATATCCACGGACTTCTAAGTAACAAAAAATAACAAATTAATTTTGAATAAAAAAATTAAAATACAAAGAAACCAAAAAAAAAAAACACAAATATTAAAAAGGTAAAAAAATATAAAAATCACTTTTTCCCTTTTTTTTCTTTTTTCTTTTCAAATCTGACCAGTCACATAATTTTGCAGTCTCAGACTACTAAATAAAAGTTCTTAGAAAGAGAAAATTCTCATGAAGATAAGAAACAGTTCCTTTAAGATGAGAGTCTTTTACAGCCAAGCTGTCGAAAGGAGGAAATACCAAAAGTCTTTAATACCAATTCTTCAAGGGTTGAAGTTCTTCTTTAGGACCGTTTTGTCCCAATTTTTTCTTTCTGCAACGGTGTGTCTTCGCTGGCAAGCAAGAATTATCAACCTTAGATAATTCTTTGAGTCAAGCTGAATGCTAGTACCCCGGTTACAGCAATAAAAAGGAATACCAACTGTCTTCAACAAAGGATATTTCTTTCATAGAAATTTCACCATCCCATTGCCAAAGACTCTCAGGAAAATCGAACCTGCACATAGTGCCAAGGGAAAAATCCACCATCTTTGACCAACCATCCCTGGCACATCTTCTTCCACCCGGTTTCGACTGGGGGTCCGGTGAGCTTCGGCCGCTGGACCGGTTAGGTTGTAATAATAGCGTCGATCCCAGGGGGCCATCCCCATAGGCAACACCTGCCCCCTTGATTTAAAGGGGCAGGGCTGGGTTTATTGCCCAGTGCCTGAGGCGCCCCCCTTGAGGGGCAATGCTGACGGGATCGACGCAATTTTTCACCTGCCACTCCATGAGTCTCGGCTTGTGGGTGGTCCCACATAAATAGGGACTTGTGCCTGACCCGTACAAGTGGGGGTACGTGGAAAATATCATCCCTGGCACATCTTCTTAGCTGCTGCTACATCTCACCAAATCTTCCCAAAGAGGCCGGGTTGGCACCAAAACAGGGTTTAAATAACATTCTCCTCCTGCTACTACCATGCTGCTGCTGTTACTTCCTAGCAAAAAAGCAGCAGCAGCCACCAAGGTCCGTAACTCTAACTAAACTTTTTATTTTCCTTTTAAAAATGTCCATGCACCGATGTCAGTAGGTAACCTTATATAGGGTTAACTTTTTCCTAGTTTTGTTATCAAGTCTATTGATGTAGCATTGTGGTCAGTCAATAATACCAAAACCATAGGAAATGACAGGTATTGCAAGTTGGTTTATGGCAGTTATTTTGTTTTTTGCTGTTAATCCTGATTTGAGAATCTTTTTAAGGTGGCTAATATATTCCTTTTCTGCCTTTTCTCTCATCTATCCATGTTCAATCATCACATTCTCTTCAATGCCATGGTATTCATTATCCAACTTCAGATGTTCTGCTGTCACTTTTTTTACCTTTATTATATGCATTTAGCACATTTTTTTTATATCCAAACTCCATGCAGATGTCTTCTGTGAAATTTGAAGTGGTGATAGTCTATCTCCCTGAAAAATTCCTCGTTTGATCCTAGATTTTCTGGTCTGGATTTTTCCTTCCAAGTGATTCAATATTATTGTTGTTTGCCATCTGGCCATTTGTTTCTGAAGGAATAATCTTATGTCTTCATGGACATTGTATAGTTCCAAACATCGGAGTATCCAGGAGTGGGACACACTGTCAAATGCTTTTTTATAATCGATCCATGCTATAGATAAGTTTCTTTGCCTCTTCCAGCAATCCTCCAGGATGGTCTTGTTTATCAGTAGCTGGTCCTTTGTGCCAAGTTTTTTTCTGGCACATCCTTTCTGTTCATTTTCAAAGTAATCACCTTCAGCTAGGTGATTATACGTTGCATCCCCGTAGGCCACTTGTATGTTGTTGTAAGGCAGCAGATTGGTCTGTACTTATTGGCAAGATGGGTCTCTTGGTTTTTAGGTAGGAGGGATGTATTTCAAACCGTGAGCCATTCAGGTAGCTCTTCTTCAACCTTAAGGATTCATGTGAATGCCTTGGCATAGTGTTCGTGGAATACTGTCAACATTTTTAACCAGAAATTTGGTATGTTGCCAATTCCTGGGCTTTTAAAGTGGCTGAAGTGAGCTACTTACTTACATCTTTAACTTGCCCTTGTTGGCCTCCTTTACACATCTATCCATTCACCCTTTCAGTAAACCATCCTCGGATTCCTATTGACAGGAATGTGGTCTCTTTCCAGTGAGTGTTTTCACATGTCTTCTCAAGTGTGAATTCTGTGAAAATACTGCTCCACACTCTTCACAAGAAAATGGTCTCACTCCTATGTGTATTCTCATGTGCTGTTTTAAATTGCTACTGCCTGTAAATGCTGATCCACACACTTGACAAGAAAATGGTCTCAATCCTGTATGTTTTAGCATGTGACGTTTTAAATTGCTATTGCTTGTAAATGCTGATCCACACACTTCACACGAAAATGGTTTCTCTCCTGTATGTGTTCGCATGTGGACTTTTAAATCGCCACTTTTTGCAAATGCTGATCCACAGACCTGACAAGAAAATGGTTTCTCTCCTGTGTGTCTTCGCATATGATCATTTAAATGTGATCTCTCAGCAAAAGATAATTCACACACTTCACAAGAATGTGGTCTCTCTCCAGTGTGTGTTTTCACGTGCCTTTTCAATTGTGAATTCTGAGTAAATGCTGCTCCACACTCTTCACAAGAAAATGGTCTCACTCCTGTGTGCATTCGCATGTGGACATTTAGTTGTGATCTGTATAAATATGCAAATCCACACACTTCACAAGAAAATGGTTTCAATCCTGTATGTGTTAGCATGTGCTTTTTTAAACTGCTACTGTTTGTAAATGCTGATCCACACACTTCACACGAAAATGGTCTCTCTCCTGTGTGTGTTCGCATGTGGATTTGTAACACTGATTTCCGTGAAAATGATGATTCACACAATTCACAAGAAAATGGTTTGTCCCCAGTGTGTGTTTGCATGTGGATTTTTAACCCTGATCTTTCTGAAAAGGCTAATCCGCACACATCACAAGAATATGGTTTCTCTCCAGTGTGTGTTTTCATGTGTCTTTTCATTTTTGAATTCTCTGAAAATGCTGATCCACAAACTTCACAAGAATATGGTTTCTCTCCAGTGTGTGTTTTCATGTGTCTTTTCAATTTTGAATTCTCTGAAAATGCTGATCCACACACTTCACAAGAATATGGTTTCTCACCAGTGTGTGTTTTCATGTGCGTTTTCAATTTTGAATTCTCTGAAAATGCTGATCCACACACTTCACAAGAATATGGTTTCTCTCCCGTGTGTATTTTCATGTGTCTTTTCAGTTTTGAACTCATTGAAAATGCTAATTCACACACTTCACAGGAATAAGTTTTCTCTCCAGTGTGTGTTTTTTTTTTTTTAAATGTAAAAATGCTGCTCCAAACACTTCACAAATAATTGTCTTTTCTCCAGTGTGTACTAATAACTGATGAGAATAAGGACTTTCTACATGTTGTCATGTGACTATTTAAATTTGAAATGTGTCAAACTGCAGATCCATCCACCTTTCACAAATATTTTCACATTGGCAGATGTTATTTCAAATTTGTAATTTTTTATTCTCCTCTTCAATTGATACCTGCAAATAAAGAAAAGGTACTATGAAAGAAAGCAGGATATGAGTGATCTATTTGCTATCAATTCTTGCCAAGTCTATGGTCACTCAGAACTCACTGATAATTGCTTAACTCATCAGACACAAATATTTCCATCTTTAATCTGATGAATGTGTTGCTTTGATTTTTTTTCATTCCAAAAATAATCATTGATGGTGAGGAATGACATGTTATCAGGAATCAGTTCTTTCTAAAACTCTAATCACTCACTGATAATTGTTTTAGACATCAGACAGAAATATTCACATCTTTAATGTAATTAATGTGACATTTTGATTTAATTTAACAAGTAGTTGATTATAGATAGTGTGTCAGTGTTGGGTTCATTAGGAATTTTTAGGTTTTTCTTATACAAAAGCATCTAGCTAATGAAGATGGTCAGTAATAGGCCGTAATTCAGAGGCATCAGTGTATAATCATGATACATTATCATCTAAGAAAATTAAATAAAATGTAAGAATAACATTGAAAAATATTCATACCAATGCATAGATATAAAATCTTGGGTTGAAATCATCCTGTTGGTGAAAAGACTTTTTTTTTTTTTAGAAATCAAAGATTCATTTCATGTTTCCCTTCACTTGATAAATTTTAAGAAGATCTTTGAGTTAAAACTTTATTAAAAAACAAAACAAAAAATTTTTTTTTTTTTAAATTTCCATTACAGCCAGCCATATGTAGATGTATAATCGTAAGAGGGAAATAATATGTAATTTTTTCTGTCTAAATTGCCCTTTCGCATGTAATACGGATAGGTTTATTTATTTTTTTAAGATAACAATGTAATTTTTCCCAATCGGATAATTTGATCTTTGAATTAACTGTTTTTCTTTGTAACAACCCTGTATGATCGTTAATTTTTTTTTTTTTTACAAGATTTTTTATAAACAAAGTTCGGAAATATTTATTTCCGTTTTATTCAAGATGGCCTAAACTGATCACATGACCGTTTTGGTTATACCTAGTAATTAGTATCAAACAAGGACTAACTCGCCAATATTTTACACCCCCAAAGTAAGGGTGGTCAAAATTATGTGACCTGAAAAAGAATGAGAAAGTTTTGAAATAAAATAAATAATGCATTATAAAGATCATTCATTGATAAATAAACTCTGAAAATTTCATTAAAATCTGATAATTCCCTGATTTTTGGTAAATTATTTTCTGTCAAAAACGCATTTTAGGCCAATTTTCGGACTACCTAGTATAGTAATTTGTTTTTTTTGTTTTGTTTTGTTTTGTTTTTAAAGCAAAACGAAATAAAAAAAACAACCTTAACCCCCAAACCCAATTCGCAAAAAGTTCATTCATAGACTGTAGTTAAACTGTCATGGGGGACCGCCAAAAACTTTCCGTTTTAATTTTCCGTCCAATTTGCAAGTTTAGCCTTTGTAAATATGTCTATATTAATGTCACAATTGGTGGTACATACATTAAGGACAGGGACCCTGGGACGATTCTAATACCACAGCTCCATTTTATTTATTATAGAATCGATATATTACAATAAGTAAAAACATAAGAAAAATATAATTAGGGTTTTAAAATGTGTTTTATTTTTCCTGTGGTAATCATAAGTGCAAATTTTTTCGAGTAAGTTTTTTAAAAATTTTCATTTTGTCACGAAGGAGTTTATAGATTCCATTAATTAAAAAAAAAAGATTAATCAAATCCTAATTCTTTGATTCCATAAAAGATCAAAATATTTCCTCATATTTTAAAAATATCTAATCTTAAAAAAAGTCTTTATGACATCATAAAGGAAATCTTTTAAAAAATAAAACGTTCTCGTAAAAGTTCGTCAATTCTAATAATGTTTGTTTACAAAGGAGAAAGGTAGGTAAAATACTTACTTGTTTTGTTTCTTTTCTTCCGTCTGATTTTTCTTCTTTATTATAATAGAAAATTAAGAAAAAGGAAGAAAGAGTAAACTTTTAAATAAACTAATATTTTCTCTGAAAGGATAGTGTTAAATGAAATTTCAAAATAGTAGTCGTTTTTCATCGATGTTTTCGACACAGATTCAAGGGAGATAATTTTTAGCTACGGGGAACTATAGGTACCACCAAACCGTTTAGGCCATCTTGAATAAAACGGAAATCGATATTTCCGAACTTTGTTTATCAAAAATCTCGTAAAAAAAAGATCGTACAGGGTTGTTACAAAGAAAAATAGTTAATTCAAAGATCAAATTATCCGATTGGGAAAAATTACATCGTTATCTTAAAAAATAAACAAACCTGCCCGTATTCGAGCACGGATCGGACCAACTTTTAGTTCACCTGAATTCTAAAATTCATATTTTTAAATATCCGTGAAAATTTTGATTTATTTCACGCAGAAAATAAAAATATTTAATCACGCAAAAGATTGAAAATCTCGTAAAAATTAATTTCTTTAAAATTTTTTTTTTTTTTTACAATTTAATAGAATATAGTACATACCAATTACATAAGCAAAAAAAGTTTTCAAATATTAATATTATGACATTTTTTTGTACTTTTTATTTCCGATTTCATTAATTTTTCCTAAAAAAATATAATTCGGTACGTTATACAATTTCATTGATATAGTTATTCAGCCTCTTTATAGAAAAAAAAGTACCAAATTTTTTTTCCACGTCATTTTTTTTTATCTCATAAAATAAAATAGGGGGGGTGATAGACCTCATAAAAAATCATTTCCCCTAATATATTTTAGAAAAAAACTATTTCAGATGTATTTACATCCAATGGTAAACATTTATGGAAATTTTCGTGAAAATCGGACCATTAATTGATTTTTCATAGAATTCTTAAAAAATCCTCTTATCGTAACTTGTTTTTAGCTACGTTAAATTTCAGTTGATTTAACAGTGCAAAAATGAAAACATTGTTTTTCAATCATAATTTTCATTATTTTCGTATGCTGATAAAAAATTAAAAAAATCATCAGGAGTTTGTTTAATGTTTTTTTCTTTCGAATGGAAAAAAACTTTTCAAGAAAATATTAATTTTTCTAAAGGTTTCATTGTGTTAAATGTAAGGGGGGGGGGGTAAATTGCACAGGGTCAAATTGGTGGTACCTAGGGAACTATAACATTTTTTTCGATTTTTCTTTTCATCTTATTATCTATAAATGCTGAATAAATGAAATTTCATAAACATTTACTTGGCACTCATTCAATAAATAAATAAATAAAAAAGATTTGTCCTGAAGTAAGAAAATACTTGTTTAATAGGTATCCCTAATTATGACGCTATATAGATGTATTTAACAAAATCAATTTACCCTCCCTGAAAAAAAAAAAAAAAAATTACCAAAAATCAGGAAATTATCCGATTTTAATGAAATTTTCAGTGTTGATTTATCAATGAATGAATTTTATAATGCACCAGCTATTTTATTTCAAAACTTTCTAAATTTTTTCACGTCACTTAACATCCCCCACCCCCTCCCTGGCGAAAAATATCGATGCGGTTATATAAAAGTGAAACTAATTGCAGTATAAGTAAAAATACAAAAGTCCGAAGGAAAAAAAACAACAAAAAAAAAAACAACATATTTTAGTAGAAAAAAACAACAACATATTTTAGTAGAAAAAAAGGTACTGAAAATCGTAAAATTAAATGTAAAAAATTTTTAAAAAATTAAAAAATGAAAATTAAATGTTAAATAAAAATGAAAAAGAAATTGGGGTGTGGGTATTTTTTTACTCTGTTGTATATGAAATAAACATGCCTTTTGGAATATTGATAAAAAATATACATCGATATTTGTTCTGTTTAAAAGGGTGGGAGCCAAACTTTTCAATTGAGTTCTCTCCATAAATTATTAGATAACAACACTAAAGTAAGCATGTAAGCAAATATTTGTTTTGAGAATCTAAAAATATGATATTCAAGACTTAAAATTAAGTGATTTATATTTTTAATGAATTTTGTCTATTAATTAGGTATATGAATTGTTACTCTCAAGGTGCATAGGGATGGCATGAATGGTAATATCATTCAAAATAATTTCAAATTATTTTCATTGAATCAGTTTGATTGAAACAATTCAATAAGAATTCATAGTGGATTGATAAGTCAACACTAAAAATGTTATTAAAATCAAATAATTCCATGATTTTTGTAAATTTTGTTTATCAATCTGGGTTAGTGAATTGCCACTTATGAGCTACCATAGATGTGGTATCATCATGCTAAACTTGTTTCCCTTTGGAGTCTAAAGGGAAACAAGTTTAGACTAAAGATAAACAACTTTGTGGACTGTGTATTTGAAATAAAAAAAAAAAGATTACATTTAAATGAATATCAACAAGTTAGTAATTTTTCTGTACATAATGTATTTATTGATTTTTGGTATTGATTTCAAAGAAGAAACTTTTAAGATTGTTTTAAAATCTTGATAAGATGGTTTGTTTTGAGTGCATCATAAAACTTCACTTAGACATTTTTAGGGTGAATTTAACCATTTAAAATGTATCAAAAATAAATTACATATGTAATATTATTTTGCCTTTTTTTACTGATGCTCATTATGTTACTACTTTTCAACTTGGTTGACGTACCCCTTTTCAAACCAAACAATCACAGGTTCACAAGTTTTGGCATCAGAAATTGAAGATAGAAATATTCCTCTTTTTTGAACCAGCATCTCATGGAGTCGGATGTAAAAATTATCACTCCCAATAATTCAGCAGAGATAGAAAAGGACCGTCATAAGAAAGATAACTTACCATAACATTACTTAAAAACCTTTACATTTTTTCAGGTCAGTTAACTTTGAACCATGTATCTTTGAGAATCTGTCACACCTCAAAGACACATAGTTCAAAGTTAACTGATCTGAAAAAATGTAAAAGTTTTTAAATAAAATAACTGGTATTCATTAATATATCAACACTAAAAATTTCATTAAATTCGGCTAATTCCCTGATTTTTGGTATTTTTTTTTATTTCGGCAGAGTTACATACGATGGTGGAATTAGGTCCATTAAGTTCCATTTAACTGAAGGTTTGGTCTGTCAACAGGAAAGATCATAAGGACCCAGATAAGATATATATATATATATATATATATATATATATATATATATATACCTGTTTACCTACTGGGGATAATATATGTTATGTTGTTGCAAGTGTATTAAACATTCATATGTTCATTGTTCATGAGAGTTTGTCTTTCCTTACCGAATGTTCGATGTTAGTGTATCCAAAGATGCACCAATGCATTAAAGAGACCTAGTCTTGGTTATAAACTGATATGCATTATTCCTATAACATAATACTAATAATTATGTAAGGTTGATATCCAAACAATGTTATGTAACAGGGGTAAAACCTGGCTTCAAAAAACAATTTGTATATTTAATACTGTAGTGATACGTATAAGAAGCAAACCAGAAGTTAACACATCAAAAGCAAAAATAACAATGAAAAAAAAAAGCATTCTGCATATAGGACACGTATAATGTAAAAAAAAGAAATTATAAAAATGATAATTTTGGACCAATCAAAAACCTTCCTGCTCAAACAAGGAGTTTTTAAAAGACCTAATTTGGATCCTAGCAACATGATATAAATACTACTACATTAAGAAAGCAGATCAAAAGCCTTCACTTGATTACTCCATGTTAATGGATTTCAAACTATTTGCCTGCTGTTTAAATTACATGCTTTCTGTTCTTTTCTCTCTAAAATTGACTTCACTGCTGATATATCAGCAATATTCTCTCTTCCTCTACAAAAAAAAAAGCATATTCTGGTGGACCTTGAACAGTATACTTTGACCACTGTAATTTGTTTTAATACACGGATTTATTTGTTTTAATACATGGATTAATCATTAAATTTATGAGTATATATATATATATATATATATATATATATATATATATATATATATATATATATTGGTTTGTTGGTTGGTTTTGAAGGCTGTCACAGTGCAAGTGTAAAGAAAAAAGAAGGTAACTATGATGTTGTTTGTTAACCTGTCACTTTATTCTCAATATTTCGGGATGAAAAATCCCATCATCAGAAGAATACTCGAACTGAAGTGGTGCTAGCAGTTGCTCAACTTGTTCTGTCTCGGGTCTTCCAAATTCTGTGTGTGTGATTGGGGGTGCTTGTTTATGTGTGTGTTTGTGTGTGTAAGTGTGTATGTTTTTCTGATTTTATTTATATAACCTTATTGTGTGTTTGTTTTAAGTACTAATATATATATATATCAATATATATATATTATATCATATATATATATATATATATATATATATATATAGTATATATATATCCACAGAGAATGAGAAGCAAGGACGAAATCATAAGCGATGTCCTCTTGTGGAAGCCAGCACATGGGTACGCCAGTGTGGGCCGACCAGTAAAGACATACATTGACCAGCTCTGTGTGGATACAGGATGCTGTATAGAGGACCTCCCAAGAATGATGAGTGATAGGGATGGATGGAGAGAAATTGTCATGGATATCCATGCTAACAGCGCAACATGATGATGTATATATATATATATATATATATATATATATATAATATATTAATGATTTGAAGGCAATTACAATGCATATAAAAATAAAAACAAAAAGATGTTATTTTTGTCAAAAATAACATCTTTTTATTTTTGATTTGATTTTTTTATATGCATTGTAATTGCCTTCAAATCATTAATATATTATAACATACTTAACAATGCTTCAAGCAAATTACCAATTACTTTCATATATATTTATATATATACAATTACTTCACCCAAAACAACTCAGCTTCGTCACAAAATGGATAAAGAAATAAGACCTAGATCTTAGTTGATGTATATGGTAGGCTAATGTTTAATCAAGTATCATGGACTACAAGTACTAATACATTGCCTAAATATAATAAGATTAAGTTTGTGTAGATTACTTAAATAGACCATGCCTCACATTTGATTGGTTATTTGCAACAGCCAATCAAATGTGCAGTAGAATGGTCTACACTTATCCAAAATTAATAAGAGCCAATTATTTTCTATCATTCTAAAGTAAGAGGGTGAATTAGAGTTTGATCTTCTCTGGATAATGACCCAAGCAATTACATCACTGTTGATACCCTCCAAAATGTAGTAAGGAGCTATAATATTCTTGCTTGGAAGAGTTAGCTATGTGTGACGAAAAGCAGTGATACACCTTGGATAGGATACTCACTATGAAGTAGAAGGCGCAATAGATAGTATACATACATACATATATATATTTAGGCTTTGCACAAAATACTTTCAGAAAAAGATTTTACAGCTATAAAACTAGCTTCACAAATATAAAATATATGCACAGCACATTCTAAATATATCTGGGACATTAAAAAATAAAATGTAAGTTTCAGTTCTATCTTTTGATTATACCCAACTCTGTATATTTAAAGGTTAAATTTATTTTAGTTAATTTTTTTTCCCTTCAATCTCCTATTTTATACATGTACATGATTTTCTGAAATACTGCTCCACACACTTGACAAGAAAATAGTTTCTCTCATTAATGTTATAGCATGAGCCATTTTTAAATTGAGACTTTGTGCAAAAGCGAATCAAAACATGGAACAAGAAAATGGTTTTTAACATTTTTTAAAATGTTCTTTTAATGATGTTTTTAAAGACCAAGGCGCCCCTTCCTGGAGTTAACACTTGATTTTATTATGCATAGTACTTATATGAATATAAAGTCTCCCATTTAAATTAACAAATTTCAATTAATTCCTGATTTATATAATAAAAGAAAATTAAAATAATTTATAAGAAATTAAATGCCTCAAACCAGAAATATAACTTAAAAACAATAGTCAGAAGCAATAAAAGTCAAGGTTCCTCTTATACACACACACACACACACACACACATATATATATATATATATATATATATATATATACAACTTTCAATAGTATATACAGGCGCATGGTGACTGTGTCTATGTTATTTAAAATCAGATCTACATATGCCCTGTCACTCATATTGAACACTCTTTCTTTATAAATATAGCAAACCACATAACTATATTATTAATATATATAAATGTGTGTGTGTGTGTACAAGGTACATTGGGAATGTATCCAGCCATTTTTTTCAGAATACAAGGTGTGTCAAAAAGTACAAAAATTCTCAATAGTTTTTTGACACACCTTGTATATAAAATTGCAAATGAAATTTAATGTAGAGAAATGTAGAGAATATTCAGTAATTTTCACCTTTAGTTGTTAAAATTCCTAACATAAAATTGTGTGTGCGCATTATCTGAAATGAACTTAATTGTTATTAAGAACACATTTTATGATATTTTTCTGTTAAAGTATGCAGTTGTGTTGTTTTCGAAACGATTCTAAGATTTGTATATTTCGCACGGACACATTCAAAATGGCTACCATCTTGTTTCAAAGTGAAAGTCAGATGGCTAAATTCCTAACATACAATTATCTGAAATGAACTTAATTTTTATTAAAAACGCATTTTTATGATATTAGTATAACCTAAGAAGCAATTTGAGAAGACCTTACTGCATATGAGTTAGCAGATACTCTCCAAAAAGGTTACTAAGTGAGTAAAAAGATGTATTAAGTGAAGAGGAAAAAAAGATCATTTATGCTTTTATTAATTAAATTTATTATTATTATTAGAATAGAGGATGTTCCTTTTATAGCTGCTGTTTGCACTTTGTAACAACTTGGTTTATCGAGTATGGTGTCAAGGTATTTTTAAAGTTTTGTTTGGCCAACACAGTTGCCCATACCACAATGACCAAATTGTTTATAGGTCATTGTTAAGGACTTGGTATATTCTTCTCTGTGTATTTTCATGTGGACTTATAAAGCAGATATCTCTGAAAATGCTAATCCACTCATTTGACATAAAATGGTATCTCTCTTATGTGTGTTTCCATGTGTTTTTTCAATTCTGAATTCTCTGAAAATGTTGCTGCACACATTTTACAATAAAATGTTTTCTCTCCTGTATGTTTTAGCATGTGTACTTTTAAATTAGAACTTTGTGCAAATGCCGATCCACAAACTTCACACGAAAATGGTTTCTCTCCTGTATGTGTTCGCACGTGCTCTTTTAAAGATTTACTCTGTGTAAATGCAGATCCACAGAATTTGCAAGAAAATGGTCTCTCTCCTGTGTGTGTTCGCATGTGTACTTTTAAATGTGATCTATCTGAAAATGAAGATCCACACACTTCACAAGAAAATGGTTTTTCTCCTGTATGAGTTCGCATGTGAACTTTTAAAGATGATCTGACTGAATATGCTGCCCCACAGACTTCACAAGAAAATGGTTTCTCACCAGTATGTGTTCGCATATGGACTTTTAAATGTGATCTATTTGAAAATGCTGATCCACAAATTTCACAAGAAAATGGATTTTCGCCTGTATGTGTTCGCATGTGGACTTTTAAAGCTGATCTGACTGAATATGCTGTCCCACAGACTTCACAAGAAAATGGTTTTTCACCAGTATGTGTTCGCATGTGGACTTTTAAATTGAAACTTTGTGTAAATGCTGATCCACACACTTCACAAGAAAATGGTTTCTCTCCTGTATGTGTTAGCATGTGCTTTTTTAAATTGCTACTTTGTATGAATTCTGATCTACAGACTTGACAATGAAATGGTCGCTCTCCTGTATGTATTCGCATGTGATATTGTAAATGTGATCTCTCTGAAAATGCTGATCCACAAACTTTACAAGAATATGGTTTCTCCCCTGTGTGTGTTTTCATATGTCTTTTCAAATTTGAACTCTGCGAAAATGTAGCTCCACACACTTCACAAGAAAAAGGTTTCTCTCCTGTATGTGTTTGCATTTGGTTACTGTGTGATTCTCTGAAAATGCAGCTCCACACAAGAAAATGTTCTCTCTCTCTCTCTCTCTCCTGTGTATTCGTATGTGCTTTTTTTAAAAAATCTGCAGATGCTGATGCAAAACATTCACAAGAAAATGGTTCCTCTCACATATATATCTACATATGTGCAAAGGCCGCTCCACATACTGAACAAGAAAATCATTTCTCTCTTTAATTTCAAATGGGAAATTTGTGTAAATGTTGATCCACACATGTTATTGGATATTATTTCATATTTGAAATTTCATATTCTCCTCTACAACTGATACCTGCAAATAAAGAAAAGGGAATACAAATAATAACCATCAATTGTGAGGAAATAACATGTTATAAAGAATCAGTTCTTTCCAAATCTAAGGTCACTCACCACATCTATTAATAATGGAGATTCGCTTACGGTTTTTGTCTGTAACAAAAATTACATCACTGCTTATGTCACATTACCCAAAATCGTCATAACATAGAATAATACACTCAAAATTTGAACATGCAACATTAGACAGTCATCATTGTTTTTTTTTAACAAGTTTTAATAAATACATGACTGGTATTATATATCTATATATAGTTTGTATTATTTTAATACATATCTAAAGTTTACATTTCAATTTGTTTCATTTTTTAATCTTTTAATGAATTTCATGATTTTACTTACTTAGGGCACAAACTTGCTGACATTAGATTTTTTTACTCCCACCCCTCAGGCAATATGTTTCAAAAATGTATTTTTACATTGCCCGGAGGGTGTTTTTTTTTAATTTTGTACTAGTACTGATAGTTGCTTAACACATCAGACACATATTCACATCTTTAATGCCAGGAATGTGACACTATGATTTTTGGCATTCCTTAATAACTATATATAGTAAGGAAATGACATTACCATTGTCCTGTATACACTCATCAATGATCACCCTCAGCCCACATTAAGCAAGATATTTCATTTAACAAGTAGTTGATTGCAGACAGCATGTCAGTTTTGGGTTCATTAGAATTGTTTTCTAATACAGAAGTATCTGTATGAGCATCTAGCTTTGAAAGAATAAAAATGATTAGTTATAGGCAGATGGTAAAAGTTTAAAAGTCAATAACATGAATTAACATGGCATACAAAAACGTGTTGATCCAGAGAATAAAAAAAGATTGATTTCAAAACAAAAAAAAAAAAACTAGGAATTTGCAACATCAGCCATTTAAAGAACTCAACCTCTGAGTGGTTGGTGTTAATAATAATACTAAATCATTCAGGTGAAAATAAAGTTGAAATGCATAAAATTTTGCAATCCAGACAAACCATACCATTCAGCCAAGAAGATTATGACACAACACAAATCCTTTGAAGAACTCAACCTCTGAGTGGTTGGTGTTAATAATAATACTAAATCATTCAGGTGAAAATAAAGTTGAAATGCATAAAATTTTGCAATCCAGACAAACCATACCATTCAGCCAAGAAGATTATGACACAACACAAATCCTTTGAAGAACTCAACCTCTGAGTGGTTGGTGTTAATAATAATACTAAATCATTCAGGTGAAAATAAAGTTGAAATGCATAAAATTTTGCAGTCCAGACAAACCATACCATTCAGCCAAGAAGATTATGACACAACACAAATCCTTTGAAGAACTCAACCTCTGAGTGGTTGGTGTTAATAATAATACTAAATCATTCAGGTGAAAATAAAGTTGAAATGCATAAAATTTTGCAATCCAGACAAACCATACCATTCAGCCAAGAAGATTATGACACAACACAAATCCTTTGAAGAACTCAACCTCTGAGTGGTTGGTGTTAATAATAATACTAAATCATTCAGGTGAAAATAAAGTTGAAATGCATAAAATTTTGCAATCCAGACAAACCATACCATTCAGCCAAGAAGATTATGACACAACACAAATCCTTTGAAGAACTCAACCTCTGAGTGGTTGGTGTTAATAATAATACTAAATCATTCAGGTGAAAATAAAGTTGAAATGCATAAAATTTTGCAATCCAGACATACCATACCATTCAGCCAAGAAGATTATGACACAACACAAATCCTTTGAAGAACTCAACCTCTGAGTGGTTGGTGTTAATAATAATACTGTAAATGCAAGATAATTATTTCCCTTGTTTTGTTCGGCCATCCTATTGTGTGGGTACAGGCACCGTTTGACACCGGTAAAAGTCACATGTTTGCGTGGCGCTGGTTTTGAATTCTTTTAGCAGCAGGATTTGAGGCGACAAGAAGGTAAATACATGCTTGGAACTTTTCCTCCTCTTTTTCGATTTTATTAGTTGTATTAGAGAAACTACATAGTCTATTTGTATTCTATTGTAGTTTCACGTTGAAGACTAGTTGCGAAACAGGAGGATAGGTGACAACGCCCGTATTTACCTAAATAAAAGCGTCTTCATCAGTCGGACTCTGTCAATACTCATTTCCTAGCTGGGGCGGCCGTCATAAATACTAAACTGATTATTTCAAAATCAAGTTGAAGTGTATCAGATTTTGAGATCCAGACAGACCATACCATTCAGCCAAGAAGATTATGACACTCACAACACAAATCCTTTGAAGAACTCAACCTCTGAGTGGTTGATGTTAATAATAATACTAAACCATTCAGGTGAAAATAAAGTTGAAATGCATAAAATTTTGCAATCCAGACAAACCATACCATTCAGCCAAGATTATGACACAACAGAAATCCTTTGAAGAACTCAACCTCTGAGTGGTTGATGTTAATAATAATACTAAACTGATTATTTCAAAATCAAGTTGATGTGTATCAGATTTTGAGATCCAGACAGACCATACCATTTAGCTAAGAAGATTATGTTAGTAACAGTATGTTAGTGTTGGTTTCATTAGAAAGTTTTTCTCATACAAAAATACCTGTATGAGCATCTGAGTGGTTGGTGTTAATAATAATACTAAACTAATTATGTGAAATGAATTTGAAATGTATGGGATTTTGAGATCCAGTTACTATCAAACATAATGAAAAGATGAACATATCAAACGCTGTAATAATTATAGAGTGTGAAATTGTTAGCATCATAAGAAATGGACATGGTGACCTGAGTTCAAATCTGGAATGAGGCTATTATGACATATAGGGGTCCCTGGTCCCATGTTTGCACGTCGTGATGTCATTTTGCCATGTCGTTGGCAGTCTCATCGTCGAAAGTCAACCCCCACGCCGTGTCCAGGAATGCACCCATATGTGATAAGGAAAAACAACAGCGACAACAAAGGGAGACGAAAATCATACTATTTTATTTATTTATTTATTTTTCATGTTCAATTTACGTAGGGAACCATTTCAGGATGTTAATATTGAATGGCGAAGAGAAAGTAAAAATTAGAAATAGAGATACCAAAAGTTCATTTTAACTTGTATTACAATAAAATTAATAAAGAATAAATATCTACTTGATAGAAACGTTTGAATAATGTGGTAATAAATACGAGGATTAAATAAAAGTTTCTTGTAAATCGTAATTAATATATTTTCGTTGCAATATTTTTATTTATTTATTATAGAATTGACATATCACAATTAATAAATAAAATAAATATAATAGGTACTAGCATTTTTGTCGCCTGCTACGAATTTAAAAAATAATTAAATCTATTATTTAAGGTCAAACTTTGTCTAAATCGATAAGTAGTAACATAATAACCATCATTAAAAAAAGAAAAATATCATTACATATGCAGTTTATTCTTAATAGATTTAAAACCATTTGTTTTGGTCAATTTCGACGCGATCCGCCATTCTGTCTATTTTTCAATGGTTTTAGGCGCTTGTTTACAATTTTTATGTAACATTTACGTTTGCAAAAAAAAAATTACCAAAAAATCAGGTAATTATCCGATTTTAATGAAATTTTCAATATTGACTTATCAATTAATGAATTTTATAATGCATTAGTTATTTTATTTCAAAACTTTAATTTAGTATTTTTGCTATGAGAAATTGATAAATAAAATTAATTTAAAATATGAATAGCCTGATGTTAAGTTTAAAATGTTATATTTTTAGATTCTAGAAATAAATATCTATTTAATGCAAACCTTATTTTAGATACATAAAGTAATAAGTTTTGAAGAAAAACTCTATTGAAAATGTATGTACACCCCTTTTTAAGCAGAAAAAATATCAATGTATAATTCTTTTACAAGATAATAGCCAATTAAATAATTATCAAAATGAGTAAAAGAGAAATCGCCAAAAAATTAATTAATTTATTATTTTTTTACATTTTATTTTTCGATTTTCGGTACTTATTTTCTCATAGAAAAGCCACCGTAATTTTTTTTTTCTATTCATAAGTTCGGTCTTTTATCTCTTTATTTATACTGTAATTAGTATCGAAAATGACCAACTCGCAAAACATTTTACGCCCCCAACATAAGGGGGGTCAAAATTAAGTGACCTGAAAAAAATGAGAAAGTTTTGAAATAAAATAAATAATGCATCATAAAGATCGTTCATTGATATATAAACACTGAAAATTTCATTAAAATCCGATAATTCCCTGATTTTTGGTAAATTATTTTCTGTAGGGGGACTAAAGTCATTTTGTCAAAAACGCATTTTAGGCTCATTTTGCCAGTAGGTAATATAAATTTGTTCATTTATTTTTGTCACGGAGTAGTTTGTCTCTATTATATTAGTCCCCCACCCCACCCAAAAAAGAAGATTCAGCTAATTCCATAAAAGATCAAAATACTTTCGCATATTTCAAAAATATTTAATCTTAAAAAAAATATCTTTGTGACATCATAAAGGAAATCTTTTTAAAAAAATAAAACGTTCTCGTAAAAGTTAGTCAAATCTAATGTGTACGTACAAAGGACAAAATAAGGTAACATACTTACTTGTTTTGTTTTTCTTTCGTCTGGTTTGTCTTTTTTTATCATAATGAACAATTAAGGAAAAGCGAAAAAGAATAAACTTTTAAATAAACTAATATTTACTTGTTAAAATAAACGTAAAAATAGTAGTCGTTTTTCATGTTTTCGTCACAGATTCAAGGGAGATAATCCTTAGCTACGGGAAATAATAGAATCAATAAAGATGTTGGACCATATTACCTTTAGGCACCCTTTTTCGATTTCATTTCATTAGGTCATTTTTTATGAAGAAAAATGTAAATGAGAAAAGTGTCCTTGTGGGTCGAGATCACGGAAGGGGTGCCTAAAGGTCATATGGTCCAAATTTTAACTGATGTTGTAGCTTCAGTTCAAAGCAAAAACCAAACTATCTTTTTGGTACAAATAATGTTCAATGTGAAATAATAATAGACATTTTTTTTTTGTCATAGATGCAGTGCCACATTTGGATATTGATCTTGCTAGGAAAAAATCAGAAATCATCAATAACTTAAAATTAGTTGACTTAAAACTTTGATAGCATCTTTGGATTTCTTGGGCAAAAATGCTTTTATAAACTAATTTCTAATAGTAGGGAAGCTCTAAAACTCATATTACAGACAAAAAATAGATAACAAATAGTCGCCATTTTTCACCAACCCTACCAAATATGGATAGTTAAAAATTGACATAACTCCACCAATTTTTAGAATTGGAAGCTTCAATATATATATAATATATATATATATATATATATATATATATATATATATGTGTGTGTGTGTGTGTGTGTGTGTGTGTGTGTGTGTGTGTGTGCATCTGGTCTAAAGATCGCATAGGCAAGAATCTGTCAGTAACCAGGCGCCATTGACTCCATGCCCACACTACTTTATCTGAAATATAAACGATCTATCAATATTGTGCACTATTTACTTATAAATATAGCACCCATATTATTTACTTATATATATATAGTAGCGACCACCTCAGTGGGTTTTTTATCAAATGATGATGTTAGCAAGTTAGACTGGCTAGACCTTTAAAACCCAATTGTGGTGGTCACTATGTTTTTTATGTTAAAAAATTCTTGGAAAATATTTATCTCCCTTAAAAATTAGTTCTTTTGCGGTTAAAACGGTTAAAAACACAACTAACGGTTAAAATTTAAGTAAAAAATAACATAAATCGTGTCCTTAGTAATAATTAAAATCTATGCCAAAGCTAAATTTTTCCGTTTTAATTTTGACGACGATTTGCAATTTTTACCAAATAAAGTATATTTTGGTCAGTGAATAGGAGGATTTAAGTTAAAGATAAGATAGTGAAGACCAGCCCTCTACCCGTAACATTAATTTTAGGTCTTGTTCCATATATTCATTTTTATGCATCAAATGAAGGTAGATTTTATTCTCTATTTTCTAGCGATACGAAGCCTTTATGAATACCGCACATGCGCAGTAAAGTGGGAGGAAACGGAAGCGACGCCATTGTAGGAGTTACATAGTAAACAAATACAGATATCACTTATCCGACGTTTCACACAAATTATTTGTTTACAACGTATATCGAAACAGTTTTCTTGGTCACAACAACCGAATAAGATTTTCAGTCATCAATATCGGGTTTGGTTCACAAAAGAAAATTTTTATTTTTTGTATTTTTTACACACATTTTTAAAATCGTTGTTAGACTTAGGTAAGTGTTTTTGTTTATGTAATTTTTGAATGCTTGAACCAGTTTTACATCAATTAATTATGTTCCCTAAATATTAAAATGGTGTCTATTTATTTATTCATTTATTTATTATGAGTGTGCGTGTACCGTTCATTAATATCTTCACCTTACAGTAAAATATCGAATTAAATTAAGGTTCCTAAAGATTTTTTTCTATTTACTTTTCTATTTTATTTTATTTTTGAATTAACTTACAGAATTATATGTAAGTTACTAAATTCAGATTTGCGAATATCAAATATATAAATAAAAATAACAAGCAAATAAACCAATAAAAATTTAAAAGAAGTCCTGATTCCAACAAAATTGGGCAAACTTGCAAATCGGTCGGAAAATTAGGGTAACCCAGAAAAAAACAGAACCCACAAATTTTATAATAAAACTGTTAATTTTAACTAGCGGGGTTTAGGTTGGGGTAGTTTTAATGGGAAAATAAATAATTTGGGTTCTGTTTTTTTCTGGGTCACCCTGTGTAATATGTTTTAATTTTCCGACTGATTTGCAAGTATAGCCCAAAATTGTAGCTTGTCTCACTTCTGTTCAATATGTCATTAATATTTACATCTTCGTTTTACATTGAAATGTTGAATGTTAAATTAAGGTCTATTTCTCTCCCTTATTTTCCGATGAATATGAAACCCTGATGACAATCACTCATGCGCAGTAGCGTCTGAGAAAACTATTTTGCCAAGCGTTTCGACAACGATGTTTCATAACAGTGTATATTAAATATACACTGTTATACACAATGTTTTTAGGCGCTTGTTTATAATTTTAACGTAACATTTGCGATGGAAAAATTTTTACCAAAAATCAGGTAATTATCTGATTTTAATGAAATTTTCAGTATTGGTTTAACAATTAATGAATTTTATAATGCATCAGTTATTTTATTTCAAAACTTTAATTTAGTATTTTTGCTATGAAAAATTAATATATAAAATTCATTTAAAATATGATAGGGACTGGCAAACAGAGCCTCAAAGTCATGTTCGACCAAATGACTTTACCCCCTCTACAGAAAATAATTTACCAAAAAATCAGGGAATTATCGGATTTTAATGAAATGTTCAGTGTTTATTTATCGAAGAACGATCTTTATAATGCATTATTTATTTTATTTCAAAACTTTCTCATTTTTTTCAGGTCACTTAATTTTGACCCCCCTTATGCTGGGGGCGTAAAATTGTTTCGAGTTGGTTCTTACATGATACTAATTACAGTATAAATAAAGGGATAAAAGACCGAAGTTATGAATAGAAACAAAAAAATTTTTACGGTGGCTTTTCTATGAGAAAATAGCGACTAGCAAAATGAGCCTAAAATGCGTTTTTGACCAAATGACTTTAGCCCCCCCCCCTACAGAAAATAATTTACCAAAAGTCAGGGAATTATCGGATTTTAATGAAATTTTCAGTGTTTATGTATCAATGAATGATCTTTATAATGCATTATTTATTTTATTTCAAAACTTTCTCATTTTTTTCAGGTCACTTAAATTTTGACCCCCCTTATGCTGGGGGCGTAAAATTGTTTCAAGTTGGTCCTTACCTGATACTAATCACAGTATAAATAAAGAGATAAAAGACCGAAGTTATGAATAGAAACAAAAGAAGATGTTTTACGGTGGCTTTTTTATAAGAAAATAAGTACCGAAAATCAAAAAATAAAATGTTTTTTCTGAGGGGGTACATTTTCCATCGAGTTTTTCTTCAAAACTTATTACTTTCGTCATCAAAAATAAGGTTTGCATTAAGTAGATATTAATTTTTAGAATCTAAAAATATAACATTTTAAACTTAACATCAGCATTTTCATATTTTAAATGAATTTTATATATTAATTTTTCATAGCAAAAATATTAAATTAAAGTTTTGAAATAAAATAACTAATGCATTATAAAATTCATTAATTGATAAATCAATACTGAAAATTTCATTAAAATTGGATAATTACCTGATTTTTGGTAAATTCTTTTGCAAACGCGAATGTTACGTTAAAATTGTAAACAAGCACTTAAAAACATCAAAAACGAGGCTGACTGGCTGATATCGTCGAAATTGACCAAAACAAATACTTTTAAATCTATTAAAAATAAACTGCATATGTAATGATATTTTTCTTTTTTTAATTATGGTTATTATGTTACTACTTATCGATTTAGACAAAGTTTGACCTCAAATAATAGATTTAATTATTTGTAATTCGCTTTTAAAATTCCTAGCAGATGACAGATTTGCCTATAGCTAAAATATGAAAATGCTGATGTTAAGTTTAAAATGTTATATTTTTAGATTATAAAAATAAATATCTACTTAATGCAAACCTTATTTTAGGTGCCAAAAGTAATAAGTTTTGAAGAAAAACTCGATTGAAAATGTACCCCCTCCCCTTTTTAAGCAGAACAAACATCGATGTATAATTTTTTCTTTTATAAAATAATAGCCAATTAAATAATTATCGAAATGAGTAAAAAAGAAATCTCCAAATGATTAATTATTTATTATTTTATTTACATTTTATTTTTTGATTTTCAGTACTTATTTTCTCATAGAAAAGCCACCATAAAAATTTTGTTTTTGTTTCTATTCATAACTTCGGTCTTTTATCTCATTATTTATACTGTAATTAGTACAATATATGACCAACTTGCAAAACATTTTATGCTCCCAACATAAGGGGGGGGGGTCAAAATTAAGTGACCTGAAAAAAATGAGAAAGTTTTGAAATAAAATTAATAATGCATTATAAAGATCATTCATTAATACATAAACACTGAAAATTTCATTAAAATCCGATAATTTCCTGACTTTTGGTAAATTATTTAAAGTCATTTTGTCAAAAACGCATTTTAGGCTCAGTTTGCCAGTCCCTAGTATATTTGTTTTGGATATATCAAAATCGTTTTATTTTCGCAAGAACTGAATAACATTTTAATCAAAATCGAATTAAGTTGCTTGAAAATTTTTTTTTTTTTTTTTAAGTTTATTTTCTCACATTTTCTGATATCAAAATTGTTTGCATGCGAAGATAGATACAGGTAAGCATTGCCATTTGTTTATTCACCTGTCAAATAACTATTAAATTTTTAATGTTTGAACTATAATAGTCCTTAAATATTAAAGTGCCTTTTTTTTTTTTTTTTTTTTTTTTTTTTTTTTTTGCTCTTCGTGTATGACAAATCATTTTCAAATTATTTTCAACATTTTTTAAAATGTCAAAAATTTTGTTCCCAAATTGAATTTCTCTTTTTATCATAATAATTACCATTTGTAATTAAGTGTTTATCATTGTTATCGCATTATTATTATGATAATAAAGTAGGCTGATAGTTTATGTTTGTTTCTGTTGATGTATGTCGTATCATTTTCAGGTAATTTGCATCTTTAGTTGGCTAAATTCCTAGCAAATAAGGCAATTAGAGTAACCTCCCTTGACTTTGACTTTGAAACAAGCCGGTAGCCATTTTGAAATCTCTCTGTGCTAAATAAACAAATCTTAGAAACTTTTTCAAAAACAATACAAGTGCATGCTTTAACACAAAAATATCATAAAATGTGTTCTTAATAACAATTAAGTTCATTTCAGATAATGCGCACGCACAATTTTATGCTAGGAATTTAGCCCACTAAAGGTGGAAATTACCCATTTTCAAATTATTTTCAACACCTTCTTTTGAAATATTAATTTTGTCCCCAAATTAAATTTCTCTTTTTATCATAATAATCACACCATTTCCTTGTGTAATTATTTATCGTTGTCATCAGATCATTATTATTATAGGTTTGATTTATTTGTTTTATGGCATATCAACCCTTTTAGTGTCATTTAATGCAGAAATAAGTTTATATCATTATTATAATAAAAGAATAATAATAAAAGACATTATTGTGTCAATAAATTGGCTGATAATTTTTTTTCTTCTGTAAATGTATGACAAATTATTTTCAAATAATCATTTATTTTAAAATGTCAAAAATTTTGTCCTGGATTTAAATTTCTGCGTTTATCATAATATCCATATTACTGATTGTGTTACGTACTGGGGTTTTCACTGTACCAAAAGCGATGTATGTTAGTAGTTGGCCTTAATGAAATCACAACACATGGGTATAGTAGGAACTTTGACTTTATTTCTTTAATCTCGGTCATGGTGTGGGTGGCGAGCATTGACAATAGGAATGCCCAATGGTTGACATTGACTACGACTGCTGGGATGACTGGCGATGGTGAGGTAAAGGGGTGGCTGGTGGGTCCCACTGCCTTCCGTCTGATGGACCATAAGCGACTGTCACTCACTTGTTCTCTGTCCCGAGGGTTCTCTGTCTGACTGTCGGCTATTGACTTCCTTTATATATATATAAACCACCCACGCATTTTCTTTTGTTATACTTATCAGCGGAAAAATCTATTTCCAAATTTCATTGTCATATTTTTTCTTTGTTCGCGTTAACTGAAAAAAAGTCCTTTTTGTCATCTTTCTTTGTTTCGGTTTAAACGGAAAATCCTACTTCCGCTCGTACAATATACTACAATTCTATAATTAAGTGTTTATTGTAATCACATTAGTATTTATTTATGATAAATTATTTTTTGTTCCATTTTCTGAATGATTCACATTAGAAGATAGACATAGGTAAGTGTTTGCTCATATAACCACAATGTAATTTGTTAATGTTTGACACAGGTAACCCTTACTTAGGCTAGACAGGCAGTCAGAGAGGTCCCCTCTGATCAATCGGCTGGCTATGTCAAGCCTGATCACCTATATGATTGTCCCAAACCTATTGCCCTTATGGCAACTCTCAACCCTTTTTATCATATGGATGCTAGAAAGCAGTATCTGAGGGTCTTCATGTCCTGGGAATGATGTTAAACTGCATCTAGTGGGGAAGTTCCACTTCCAAAGGTCTGGAAAGTGTGGAGCACCCCTTTATCACCATTGCTCCCAGGTCCGCTCTGACCTGGAGTGGTAGTACCTGTAGATGTCCCATCTATAGGTTAAATAGAAAATGTGTTTGTAAGAAAAAATTGAGTTTAAATAATTTTCTACCAAATTATCCCCATGTATCTTTCAAAATTATGCCAGCATTAAATAACCCACCTAGGTTTGATATGCCATAAAACAAAACAAATTCTAATGCTTGAACAAGTCTTACATCAGTTATGCTCCTTAATATTAAAGTGTCCTTCTTTTTTGGGGTCTTTTTCTTCTGTAGGTCTATGATGAATCATTTTTAAATTATCTTCATCACCTTCTTTTAAAATGTAAATTAAGACATCAAAAATTTAATTATCAAATCAAATTTCTCTATTCATCATAATCACCATATCACTAATCCTTATTTCAGTACAAATGCAGAATAGCATGCAATAAATAATATTAAATTTCTCTATTCATCATAATCACCATATCACTAATCCTTCTTATTTCAGTACAAATGCAGAATAGCATGCAATAAATAATATTAAATTTCTCTATTCATCATAATCACCATATCACTAATCCTTCTTATTTCAGTACAAATGCAGAATAGCATGCAATAAATAATATTAAATTTCTCTATTCATCATAATCACCATATCACTAATCCTTCTTATTTCAGTACAAATGCAGAATAGCATGCAATAAATAATATTAAATTTCTCTATTCATCATAATCACCATATCACTAATCCTTCTTATTTCAGTACAAATGCAGAATAGCATGCAATAAATAATATTAAATTTCTCTATTCATCATAATCACCATATCACTAATCCTTATTTCAGTACAAATGCAGAATAGCATGCAATAAATAATATTAAATTTCTCTATTCATCATAATCACCATATCACTAATCCTTATTTCAGTACAAATGCAGAATAGCATGCAATAAATAATATTAAATTTCTCTATTCATCATAATCACCATATCACTAATCCTTCTTATTTCAGTACAAATGCAGAATAGCATGCAATAAATAATATTAAATTTCTCTATTCATCATAATCACCATATCACTAATCCTTCTTATTTCAGTACAAATGCAGAATAGCATGCAATAAATAATAACGTTAGAATCACATTTTACATATAAATAGCAATAGATTATGGAAATTCACAAAGTAGCCTAACCCTAACATCTCAAAGATTTCAGGTATTTCCAAAATGTAATGCTTTTTATATATGTAATCTGATGATATTACCTTGTGTGCTATTCTGCATTAGTATCTTTATTCCACGAACATGTCAAATTTTAGAGAATGTCCAAAAAAATTTTTTTTTTTTCTTTTTTTAAGGATTTTGGTAGTTTTCACTTTGAAATTAGTGTTATTACAATTGTATACATATATAAAATCATAGTAGTTTTTGTCAATAATGTTCTTTTAAAAAAATCTAATGCAAATGGCAAAAATTTTAATACTTGATGCTTTTACATTCGGCTAGAAACCACAAGGTTCCTAGTTCGATACCGGTCCCCGCCAACTCAGCGTATGAGTAGCACAGGGATCTGTGCGGTAAAGTAAGGAGCTGATGGTAGGTGTGGCGCCCACCTCAGATGCTAAAAAACAATCTCCTTGGTCTAGCGCTATTGAAAAGGGGATAGACTCCCTCGCTGACTGGCTGATACCGACTTTAGGCCGCCCCGTCGACTTTACTTTAACATCAAAATTAATCATGCAGTATTGATTGATCGACGATTGTAGAGAAACTCTTTATTTCTTTATTGCAAATGCTTTCAAAAAATCATCAGTCAATATGGAAGATGGTTCTGTGGAGGCCTTTCCCACTCTGCTGTAAATTCTTTTCTCTTAGGGGTGGTCATAGAAAGACGAGAGATTTATACAAATAAAAATTATCTAGATTGTTAAGCATCCAGCCAGCCAATTTTAACATGGTGCCGTGACAATGTCACATTTGAGGTTTTAAGTTGAATTTATCATCAGATAACTCACTGCCTTTTTTTTTTATTACATTATCAAATATTGTTTCCTTCATATTTTTGTGAAGGAACAGTCCTGTACATATCCCAGCTTTGTCTATCTCAATAAAACCAATCCTCTCTGTATTTTTGTCCGGAGTTTGGATTGTACAATGTAATATTTCTACCTTCACTCACCTTAATTAATATTAGGCTAGGGCTGGTTTATCTCATTCAGTAGAGCATCCAGCTCGGAACCACAAGGTTCTTGGTTCAATACCAGCCCTCACCAACTCAGCGTATGAATAGCACATGTGTGGTAAAGTGGGAAGCTGATGGTAGGTGTGGCGCCCACATCAGATGCTAAAATAATCTCCTTGGTCTAGCGCTATTGAAAAGGGGATAGACTCCTTGCTGATTGGCTGATACCGACATTAGGCTGCCCCGACGGCTAATGATACATGACCATTTTAATACTTGCTATGATTAGGACAGTCAATAGATCATATCACTGTCTTCTGTGCTGATGTAGTGGTGAGCAGAAGTAGCTAACAAGCCATATTAAATCTCCCTGGTCTAGTGCTAGTGAAAAAGAAATAGACTCCACTGTCTTGGCTGATACCGACAATAGGCAACTCTGTTGACTTTTACTTTTTGCTAGACTTAATTTTCCTCAAGATCTATGGTTTCAATTTCATCAGTCTCAATCTATTACTGCTCCTGAATAGATTAGACTCAATGTCTAACTCTAAGGAGATTATTATATGCTGGATACCAAGTCATATAGGAGTGAGGGGGAATGAAAGAGCTGATTCTGCAGCTAAATCGGCTCTAGATTTAATCCCTGACAAGTTCCAAATACCATATACTGACTTGAAACCTAAAATTAATAGATTCCTTCATACAAAATGGCAGCAACACTGGAATAACTGTATCCACAATAAACTCTTCCTAATCAAACCGACTTTGGGAGGCTGCAGACCAACTTTAAGGAAGTCTAGAAAGGAACAAGTCATTATGTCCCGATTATGCATTGGTCATACAAAACTAACACACTCTTATATACTCAAACAAGAACAACAACCACAATGTGAAACATGTCAAACACCCCTGACAGTCAAACACTTATTGATGGAATGCAGATTTTTTTGCTCACATCAGAAAACATTATTTTAAAGCAAACAATATGAAGGACCTATTTGAAAATGTTAACATAGAGGATATTTTCTCCTTTTTGAGGGAAATAAAATTATACCATAGAATATAGACATGAAACAAATCAATGGCATACAGTATGATTCCCAATAATGCTAACACATTGTTAAAACCAATTACTAAATGTATATATATGAATACACAATATGTATAACAACCCAACCGCTAGGCATGATATAACCCTGGACGGGTTGATATGCCGTTAAAATTAATAAACCAAACCAAACCTGATCTAACTATCATATTAATCAGCATTGTTATGATACTTGGTGCTCCTGTCATTGAACTCTCTCTCTCTCTCTCTCTCTCTCTCTCTCTCTATGAGTTAATGGCTCTGGTTGGCTGTATTCATTAACTAGATGCTCATAAAACTTTTTTGTATCAAGCAATTGCCTAATGAACCCATCAATAACGTACTGGTTCCTTTCAGATTCTTGCAAACTGCAGTAAGAACCTTTCTACATGGAAGCCAATATATTTTCTTCCTGTTCTCTATATATGAATTCAAAGTGATCAGTCTATTATTTGATAACTGACCTCACTAATATTACCTGTACTCTACAGACTGCTCTACAATCTGACCATCATATTAAACAGTTGTCATAATCCTTTGTGCCCCTGTCATGCAAAGGCCATTGAACTTTCTTCCTCTCTCAACTTGTACCTCTGAATTATGGCTATGGTTTACTATGTTAATACACTACCTGCCAAATAAAATATGTCTGCAAGAATGATCTCAGGTGCTTTGGCATTGCCCCTTCCAGCTGGGAAAATTTGGCTCAGGACCGTAGAGCCAAATTTTCCCAGCATGAAGCTAAAAGGTCCAGAATAAAACAGCAGCAACAAAGTATTGGAACATCAATATCTTCAGGGACAGCCTTCAAATGCAAAACCTGTGGTCAAGAATGTTTTTCAAACATTGGACTTCACAGTCACAGGAGGCGCTGTAACTTCAGGGGCACTTAAAAACTTTATCATAGTCTTCCAAGACTGAAATGCCACTGAAACATTACCTGCCAAATAAAATATGTGCCCATTTATTTTTTTAACAAACATGTTCATTGAATAGTAATATAAAAAGGTTATATATATATGTGTCCAGATTTGATTTTCTTTTATAACAACCTCATTTGCTCTTCTAAATAAATTTGTGTTTACCTCTCTGCAATTTCTTTTCCTGCTTATTCAGAAAGCTAGAATAATAAGCTGAATTTTTAACTCGACACTTTTCTAACCGCTAGAAAAAAATTGTTTTGCCATTGTAACATTCAAAAGACTATTCCTTTCTTATACTCTCTTTTCTTCTTGTTCTGCTACTTCTACAAGTTTGGCCTATACTTCAGTTTCTTCTTCATCTTCTTCAGCTTTGCATTCCTCCTACTTTTCGTCTACCTCCCTGCTTCTCCTTTCTCTTCTTTTTCTTAAACTTGTGACTCCTTTCACTTAATATTTTTTTCTAATCCTCCCCTTTTCTTACTTCTAATTCTTCTGCTTTTTCTCCTGTTAGTTCTTTTGTTATTTCTTCTTCACCTCCTGATCCTGCTTTTCACCATCACTTCTTTATCATTTTCCTCATCATCATCCTTCTCCTCCTACTTAATCTATACAGCCACTTACCTCCTATCACACAAATGTATCCAAGTAAAATGAATAAGACATCCTAGACACTGGTAGAAAAATAAGGACAAACTTATGAGTGATGTTCTACTATAGACACTTATACATGGACACTCCTGTGTTGACCAGTTAATAAAAAACTTACATTCATCAACTCTGTACAGACACTGATTGGCAATGATGATCGATGATCTTTAGCTAAATTCCACCTGTCAAAATAGGATTCCTTCCAGCAAAAAAATTCTACATATGTCTGTTTCCCCTCCTTTCAGTAATATCTAAATTTCTGCATATACGCTTCGGGTACCATTTCATAACTCTGGAGGATGGCTGTCTTTACAATATCATAGTCAGCGCAATCTGCCATCAAAAGAGAAGCGTACACCTCTTGGGCTTTGCCTCTGAGTGCTGTTTGTATCAGCATTGGCCAAGTCTCTATAGGCCATTTTAGACTTGAGGTGATTTTTCAAAGTGCTGGAAATATTGGTCACACATTGAACTCCGGGTAGATAATTGGGATGAGAGAAAGTGAGTTTGCAAAGGAAATTTTTTAAAAATAGATATGGCTAGAGAATTTTTTTAAAAAATACATTAATGTAAGATTTCTAAGACAGGGAAGGTTGGACCTAATCTAAATTTATTAAGAGCCAAGATGTTGGCCAGGCTACCTGCTTATGAAACTTAAAATACAAATACATTTCGCACTCTCTTAATCACTCTTTATATTCATAGAGAAACTAACATATATAATGAGGAGGTAATCAAGATATACATAGAGAAGGAGAAAGTGATTGGCAGAATGTGGAGTAAGAGAAGGGTCAGTTTTTGACTTGATTGCAAATTATGACTAATTAGAACCAATTACAAACATAACTCAGTTCTAGAAGTAAGGAATATTTTGATATGAATTTTGTGTCATTAAACTAAATAGGAAAAAAGCCTTTAGGAGACAAATATTGATTCGCTCAGCTTTAGTATAATAAAAATTATGAGTGGCAAGAAAGAGTCATGGGAATCCATGCAGTCAGTGTGATTTCATGATGATATGATATCTAACAATTGTTATAATTATATAATTGCAAACAAATCATCACTATTCTATCTTGTTTAATATTGCCTTTCCTTTATTTACAGATATCAATTGCCAATGAGAATAAACAAGATGGATAAAATTATGTATACCAATGTGAAAAAGTATTTTTTCAAAGAGAGTTGATTTGCAGTTTGATAGATTGTATATTTAACATGCAAACAGAGAAAGGCAAAGTGTGTGAATCAAAACCAATCAAATTTTCATATGTAATCTCAAAAGAGAAATTAATTTTTGCCCAATTTTTGTTGATCAGTATTTTGTACAAAGTAACCATTTCTAAACAAACATGCAAACAGGCAATGAAAAACAAGTTTACACTTGTGAAGTGTGTGGATCAACATTTTCAGCAAATTCCAGTTTAGAAACTCATATGCAAATACACATTGGAAAAAAAACATTTTCTTGTAAAATGTGTGAATCATCATTTTCACTGAGTTCTCATTTAAAAAGACACATGCGAACACACACTGGGGAGAAACCGTTTTCTTGTGAAGTGTGTGGATCAGCATTTTCCACAAATTCCAACTTGAAAAAACACATGCGAATACATATTGGTGAGAAACCTTTTCCTTGTCAACTGTGTGGGTCAGTATTTTCACAGAATGCACATTTAAAAAGCCACATGCGAACACACACAGGAGAGAAACCATTTTCTTGTGAAGTTTGTGGATCAGCATTTTCAGAGAATTCCCGATTAAAAAAACACATGCGAACACACACAGGCGAGAAACCATTTTCTTGCGAAGAGTGTGAATCAGTATTTTCACAGAAAGCACATTTAAAACGCCACATGCAAACACACATGGAAGAGAAACCATTTTCTTGTCAAGTTTGTGGATCAGTATTGACAGATAATTCCACTTTAAAAAAACCTGAGCAGATGCAAACTGGAGAGAAACCATTTTCTTGTCAAGAATGTGGATCTACATTTTCAAACAATTCCCATTTTAAAACACCCACAAAAGAGAGACGATTTTCTTGTGACATATGTGGATCAGCATTTACACATAAATTCACCTTAAAAAAACACATCCGAAGACACACAGGAGAGAAACCATTTTCCTGTGAAATGTGTGGATCAGCATTTTCAGCGAGTTCTGGTTTATATAAACACATGCGTACGCACACAGGAGAGAAACCATTTCCTTGTGAAGTGTGTGGATCGAAATTTTCGCAGACTTCACATTTAAAAAGCCATATGCGAATACACACTGGAGAGAAACCATTTTCTTGTGAAATATGTGGATCAGCATTTTCAGAGAAAACCAATTTGAAAAAACACATGCGAATACACACAGGAGAAAATGCATTTTCTTGTGAAGTTTGTGGATCAGTATTGTCAGACATTTACACATTAAAACAGCACATTCGAATACACACAGGAGAGAAACCATATTCTTGCGAAATATGTGGTTCTGCATTTTCAAGTAGTTCCAACTTAAATGTACATATGCGAACACATACTGGAGAAAAACCATTTTCTTGTAAAGTGTGTGGATCCGCATTTTTAATGAGTTCCCATTTGAAAACACACATGCGAATACACACCGGAGAGAAACCATTTTCCTGTGAAGCCTGTGGATCAGCATTTTCAGATAAATCCAATTTCAAAAAACACATGCGAATACACACTGGAGAGAAACCATTTTCTTGTGAAGTGTGTGGATCATCATTTTCAGTTAATTCCAGTTTAAAAAAGCACAAAAAAATGCACAGAGGAGATAAATAATTTTCTTGCCAAGTGTGCAGATCTGCATTTTAAACAAATGTCCAACTAAAAAACATCTATCCAAAAGTACATAAGAAAAAAAACTTCTTAGAAAGTATATGAATGAGAATGTTCAAAAGGTTGACATTTGATATACACATCCAAGTACATACAAGAGAGCAACTGTTTTCTTTACTAGTGTATGAGTTCATAAATATAGACATTTTTTTTTAAATCTAGGAACACCCAGAGATTGATTCATTTTAACAGCATGTTAACTTGTGCTCCTCTCATCCAAACTGCATTTCTACTGGCCAATAGTTCTGCTTATTGCATTGCTGCACTTGATGGCCTGTCTCATACTTGTGTTCAAAGATCTGGGAAGATGAGCTGCACTTCAGATGAAATCTCTCTGGTAGGACTGTACAAAATTAAAACTTTAACAGAAAGAAGAAAACACTAGCTAAATATAATATCTTCTTTAGTTGTATCACTGTTGGTTCACCGCTGTCTATATTAGTCTAATAGTGATATTCGCTACTTAACAATTCATTAACAAGCCAAGTTCTTAGTATTCAAAGGCTGGTACAAGGTTTTGGGTTCTAGAAGTCTTCTTAGGGTGACATTGATTTCTGTAGCAAGTGGTCTCTTCTGTTGAGATGGAAAAAAAAGTCTTGCATTACATGGAGTTTTGGCCCTCAGCTTGGTCGGACCAGTCAGGTGTGTGGGGTTAGATACCAAATTATGGAATTATGCAACCCCTTTTCAAGTGGTCTCGGTTTTAGACATCCTCTTACTTTAGTTTGTTCTTCTCGCCCATGCCTCTTATCAAGGATGTAAGTTCACAGACTTACAAAAATCACCCACTCCCTCTCTTGATGTTAAAATTCTCAACAGAAAACTTGATTACGGCAAATAAACCCCTATACATTTTTAAATTACCAATATAAGTATTCAGCATTAAATAACCCAAGGGGTTGACATGCCGTAAAACCCAACCAACCAAACCTCTCCCATGCCCAGTATTAGCAGGTCTTGGGGCTTACTTATTCCTACTATGTTCTATATTTAACCTAGTCTTCTGAGCTAACAAATGTAATTCTGAGAGTGGACAGAATATCCTGATTCTTCTGGGCTGACACAACTGTTCTTTGTGACAAATGTAATCATGTGCATGGATAGAAAATACCAAATATCTTATCTGATGTCCTGATTGACCAGCAATTATGAATTCTCTTATCAATTTGCCTACATTGAGATTTTCTCAAGTCATCATCCTGTCGCACTGGCAGCATGGATATGCATAACAATCTCTCGCCATCCTTCCCTATCATTCATTGCCTCTGGGAGGTCCTCTGTACAGCATCCAGTATCCATGCAGAGCTGATCTATGTATGTCTTTGTTGGGCAACCTACTCTGGCATGCTCATGGAATGGCTTCCACAGAAGAACATCACTTATGAGTTCATCTTTGCTTCTCCAGCAGTGCCCAGCATGTCTTGTTCACCTCACACTGATAATTTGTGTGATATGGGGCAGGTGGCCATACAGCTGTTAATATTGCATGCAGCATTTTCATGCAAGTCCCATTTAGCTTATTCTCCAGGCTCTTCGTTAGAGTCCAGGTAGTGCAGCCATACAGTAACACTGAGACTACTACGGCTTGGAAGAATTTTTGCTTTAATTTATCAGCAAGATCGGATTTCCATATAACTGACAATTTGTTTAAAGCAGCCCATGCCTTTCCTATGTGTGGGTTTATTTCTCTCAAGAATCTTGGACATAAACCAGATGGCTGACTTAAACTGGTACACTTGTCACAAAAGTGGAAGCTAACATTTTTACATTTTCCACATTCAGTTCTTTTATTAACCCTTAAAAGTTTCAGTATCAAAAAAACATCTTGGGTTATTTTATACCTATTTGTTAGGAAATTGTGTTCATTGTATGTTCCTATTTTTATTTTTTATTTCTTAAATATTTTTTAAAATTTACAAATGGTCCAATCAAATACAAATAATTTTGTTTCTTATCCAATATCAATTTTCAAATTTGACCTATAGATGGGTCCTTTACAGGTACTACCACTCCTGATTAGAGTGGACCTGGATGTGCTCTAAACTTCACAGATCTTCAACACTGAAGTCATACCATTGAGGGAGACTTAGGTCTATGCAGTGGATACAGTCAGAATACTCTAATCCACACTGATAGGACTGTTTCAGGTTTGTGGATTTGCAGATAAGAAAAAATAGAAAATTACATGAAATTACAGACACATTGTAAAATTTGTAGAGCAGTATTTTTACAAAGAGTTTAAAAATTCACATTGAGATATACACAAGAATTTTTCAAATGGTTAGTATTTTCAGTGTATTGAAAAAAACATATAACCACACATGAAAGGAATTAAATTAAACAATCCCCTGTTTATATATGGAAAATGGTCAAGTTAAATGGCAATAGCATTTGAAACAGAAATAGAGCATTTTCTAGGGAGAGAGAGATTATCAATGTTAAAGAAGTACTTAGCTGAAATTTTCAAGTGTGTGGATTTAATAAAATATGTTAATTAAATGTACTTGAAAATTATGATTTTATATATTTTTAACTATGTGTATATTCTGCTGTTGAATGTGTGGATGAGAATTTTAAAAGAGTTAAAAAAAACATGTAAACACACCCGAAAGAAAGACTATCAGTATTCTTCAAGATCTAAAAAGAAAACAAGAGTTAAAGTTAACATACTGTTTGAGTTTGTGACTTATGACTTTATTTTTTAATATTCTGCTGAATATTTTAGCAGTTGTGTCCCGTATTTATGTTTCAAGTTTAAATAAATAAAAAGCTGTTAATAAAAAATGCTTGAGCATTATGACTTTATCTTTTTTAATGATTTTCATCTGCAAATATTTTGTATATTTTCCTGTTTATTTACCTTTTGATGACTTGTAAACTATGGGGATATTCATATATGCATTTACTTACATGTTCACTTCAATATTTTTCAATGATAAAATAATGAAAATCAATAACAGCAAGTAATTATTTGTTAAAACCATTATTTAAATTATTTTTGTGAATTATTATTCGCATAATTACTAAAAGCAATTGGAACTTTATGACTTTGTTTTTTCTATATTCTGTTGTTCAATGTCAATATTCACATGAAACATGTTATTTTCTCACCATAGAACTTCAAGCAAATCATGTTTACCATGACTCAAATATCATAAGCATTAATAAGAATTTAAATTTAAAAAAAAGATTTCAATTAAATAGACTTTTTCATGACATATTTGAAATAACATCAGCAGGAGCTTAAAGCTCCACCATTTCAATTCAAGAATAGATATATATATAATAGAATATCTGAGTAACATCGTGTGTCCAACTCCTCTCTTCCTATTGTATGTTCTTGTTTTTTACACACTTTATATGTCCACCATGGAATACAAATATCCAAACTCAACAATACTTGATGTTTACGACTTGATATTATCTTTTAGAATGAGTTTTTTGTGCAAATATTTTCCTATTCAATGTCAATATTCACATGAAACATTATTTCATTGTCTTTTCTAACTCAGTATAGAACTTTAAGCAAATCATGTTTACCCTGACTTAAATATTATAAGCATTAATAAGAGTTTAAATTAAAAAAAGATTTTGATTAAATATATTTAATTTACAACTTGATTTTATCTTTTGTGAATGGTTCCTATTTGCAAATATTTTCCTGTTCCATATAAATGTTCACATGAAACATGTTATAATGCGATTTTATAGTAAAGCTCATTTCCAATGAATTTTTATAGTAAAAAAATAATTTGCAATGCATTTTATAGCATTTGCAATGCATTTTTATAGTAAAAATTATTTGCAATGCATTTTTTAATAAACATTATTTGCAATTAATTCTTATATTAAAAATCATTTGTAATGCCTTTTTATAGCAGAGATAATTTGCAATACATCTTATTATAATGGAGATTGTGTGTTTTTCTGTCTGTAACCGAAACTATATTCCTACTCAAGTCACAATTCTCTTAGTTATTGACATCACATTCTCCATGATTTTATTTTTATCTAAACCTCAATTATTAATAAAATTGTTTTACATTATTAATACTGTTAACTATGTCTACATACTGACAACATGCAATTATATTTATATATACAACAAATAGCGTTTACAGTGTGAACGGGAAGGCTAATTTGCATATTGATATTAGAAATGTGATTTTAATAAATATGTGCTTAGTGTTATTATTTCTAACTGTTTGTTTTATTTTAATGAATATAAGCAACATCTCTTCAATGAATCTTAAATGAAATCCATTAACAAGATAAAATAACTGTCATTTATCTTTATTCCTCTTATAACAAATACTTAAATTAGAAAAATAACAATGAAAGACGAGAGTGATGGAAGAGTAAGTTTCAGTTGTTCCATTTTTTATTATATCCTCTGTTTCAAATCTTTTATTATACTCCCTCTGTTTCAAATCTTTTTATCTGTATTCTTATTTAGTTTCATTAGCCTTTCTAATTTAATACAATATCTTATTACATTAAAACTTGAATACTTGCACCCGGAGGGTGCATATATTTGCTAGTTTTTATAATAAAGATAAAGATAATTTGCAATGCATTTTTATCATAAAGAATTTGCAAATAATTTTTATCATAAAGATAATTTGCAATGCATTTTTATAGTAAAAATTATTTGCAATTAACTTTTATATTAAAAATCATTTATAATGCCTTTTTATAGCAGAGATAATTTGCAATGCATTTTTATAATAAAGATAATTTGCAATGCATTTTCATAATAAAGATCATTTGCAATGCATTTTTATAATAAAGATCATTTGCAATGCATTTTTTAATAAAGATCATTTGCAATGCATTTTTATAGTTCTCTGATAACATTGATGTGCATTTCTATTTATAATCTGAAAGTAAAATGATGTAAGGTGTTAAGAAATATTCTTTTTTAAAAAATCTTAGTACTTGAATAAGTAAAGTTATTAATTGACCTGAAATTAATTGGAAAAAAAAAAGATTTCATTCATTGAAATCAATTCTTTAAATTCATTTTTGTTAAACTCATTATGATACATGAATGGCCGGTTTAGCTCAGTCGGTAGAGCATTCGGCTAGGAATCCCAAGGTTTTTGGTTCACCGGCCCTCGCCAACTCAGCGTATGAGTAGCACAGGGATCTGTGCAATAAAGTAAGGAGCTAATGGTAGGTGTGGCGCCCACCTCAGACGCTAAAATAATTTCCTTGGTCTAGCGCTATTGAAAAGGGGATAGACTCCCTCGCTGATTGGCTGATACTAACATTAGGCTGTCCCGACGACTAATGATACATGACCATTTTAATACTTGCTATGATTAGGACAGTCAATAGATCATATCACTGTCTTCTGTGCTGATGTAGTGGTGAGCAGAAGTAGCTAACAAGCCATATTTAGATCATATCACTGTCTTCTGTGCTGATGTAGTGGTGAGCAGAAGTAGCTAACAAGCCATATTTAGATCATATCACTGTCTTCTGTGCTGATGTAGTGGTGAGCAGAAGTAGCTAACAAGCCATATTTAGATCATATCACTGTCTTCTGTGCTGATGTAGTGGTGAGCAGAAGTAGCTAACAAGCCATATTTAGATCATATCACTGTCTTCTGTGCTGATGTAGTGGTGAGCAGAAGTAGCTAACAAGCCATATTTAGATCATATCACTGTCTTCTGTGCTGATGTAGTGGTGAGCAGAAATAGCTAACAAGCCATATTTAGATCATATCACTGTCTTCTGTGCTGATGTAGTGGTGAGCAGAAGTAGCTAACAAGCCATATTTAGATCATATCACTGTCTTCTGTGCTGATGTAGTGGTGAGCAGAAGTAGCTAACAAGCCATATTTAGATCATATCACTGTCTTCTGTGCTGATGTAGTGGTGAGCAGAAGTAGCTAACAAGCTGTATTTAGATCATATCACTGTCTTCTGTGCTGATGTAGTGGTGAGCAGAAGTAGCTAACAAGCCATATTTAGATCATATCACTGTCTTCTGTGCTGATGTAGTGGTGAGCAGAAGTAGCTAACAAGCTGTATTTAGATCATATCACTGTCTTCTGTGCTGATGTAGTGGTGAGCAGAAGTAGCTAACAAGCCATATTTAGATCATATCACTGTCTTCTGTGCTGATGTAGTGGTGAGCAGAAGTAGCTAACAAGCTATATTTAGATCATATCACTGTCTTCTGTGCTGATGTAGTGGTGAGCAGAAGTAGCTAACAAGCTGTATTTAGATCATATCACTGTCTTCTGTGCTGATGTAGTGGTGAGCAGAAGTAGCTAACAAGCTGTATTTAGATCATATCACTGTCTTCTGTGCTGATGTAGTGGTGAGCAGAAGTAGCTAACTAACAAGCCATATTTAGATCATATCACTGTCTTCTGTGCTGATGTAGTGGTGAGCAGAAGTAGCTAACAAGCCATATTTAGATCATATCACTGTCTTCTGTGCTGATGTAGTGGTGAGCAGAAGTAGCTAACAAGCTGTATTTAGATCATATCACTGTCTTCTGTGCTGATGTAGTGGTGAGCAGAAGTAGCTAACAAGCCATATTTAGATCATATCACTGTCTTCTGTGCTGATGTAGTGGTGAGCAGAAGTAGCTAACAAGCTGTATTTAGATCATATCACTGTCTTCTGTGCTGATGTAGTGGTGAGCAGAAGTAGCTAACAAGCTGTATTTAGATCATATCACTGTCTTCTGTGCTGATGTAGTGGTGAGCAGAAGTAGCTAACAAGCCATATTTAGATCATATCACTGTCTTCTGTGCTGATGTAGTGGTGAGCAGAAGTAGCTAACAAGCCATATTTAGATCATATCACTGTCTTCTGTGCTGATGTAGTGGTGAGCAGAAGTAGCTAACAAGCTATATTTAGATCATATCACTGTCTTCTGTGCTGATGTAGTGGTGAGCAGAAGTAGCTAACAAGCTGTATTTAGATCATATCACTGTCTTCTGTGCTGATGTAGTGGTGAGCATAGCTAACAAGCCATATTTAGATCATATCACTGTCTTCTGTGCTGATGTAGTGGTGAGCAGAAGTAGCTAACAAGCCATATTTAGATCATATCACTGTCTTCTGTGCTGATGTAGTGGTGAGCAGAAGTAGCTAACAAGCTATATTTAGATCATATCACTGTCTTCTGTGCTGATGTAGTGGTGAGCAGAAGTAGCTAACAAGCCATATTTAGATCATATCACTGTCTTCTGTGCTGATGTAGTGGTGAGCAGAAGTAGCTAACAAGCTGTATTTAGATCATATCACTGTCTTCTGTGCTGATGTAGTGGTGAGCAGAAGTAGCTAACAAGCCATTTAGATCATATCACTGTCTTCTGTGCTGATGTAGTGGTGAGCAGAAGTAGCTAACAAGCCATATTTAGATCATATCACTGTCTTCTGTGCTGATGTAGTGGTGAGCAGAAGTAGCTAACAAGCCATATTTAGATCATATCACTGTCTTCTGTGCTGATGTAGTGGTGAGCAGAAGTAGCTAACAAGCCATATTTAGATCATATCACTGTCTTCTGTGCTGATGTAGTGGTGAGCAGAAGTAGCTAACAAGCTATATTTAGATCATATCACTGTCTTCTGTGCTGATGTAGTGGTGAGCAGAAGTAGCTAACAAGCCATATTTAGATCATATCACTGTCTTCTGCTGATGTAGTGGTGAGAAGAAGTAGCTAACAAGCTATATTTAGATCATATCACTGTCTTCTGTGCTGATGTAGTGGTGAGCAGAAGTAGCTAACAAGCCATATTTAGATCATATCACTGTCTTCTGTGCTGATGTAGTGGTGAGCAGAAGTAGCTAACAAGCTATATTTAGATCATATCACTGTCTTCTGTGCTGATGTAGTGGTGAGCAGAAGTAGCTAACAAGCCATATTTAGATCATATCACTGTCTTCTGTGCTGATGTAGTGGTGAGCAGAAGTAGCTAACAAGCCATATTTAGATCATATCACTGTCTTCTGTGCTGATGTAGTGGTGAGCAGAAGTAGCTAACAAGCCATATTTAGATCATATCACTGTCTTCTGTGCTGATGTAGTGGTGAGCAGAAGTAGCTAACAAGCCATATTTAGATCATATCACTGTCTTCTGTGCTGATGTAGTGGTGAGAGAAGTAGCTAACAAGCTATATTAGATCATATCACTGTCTTCTGTGCTGATGTAGTGGTGAGCAGAAGTAGCTAACAAGCCATATTTAGATCATATCACTGTCTTCTGTGCTGATGTAGTGGTGAGAAGAAGTAGCTAACAAGCTATATTTAGATCATATCACTGTCTTCTGTGCTGATGTAGTGGTGAGCAGAAGTAGCTAACAAGCCATATTTAGATCATATCACTGTCTTCTGTGCTGATGTAGTGGTGAGCAGAAGTAGCTAACAAGCTATTTAGATCATATCACTGTCTTCTGTGCTGATGTAGTGGTGAGCAGAAGTAGCTAACAAGCCATATTTAGATCATATCACTGTCTTCTGTGCTGATGTAGTGGTGAGCAGAAGTAGCTAACAAGCCATATTTAGATCATATCACTGTCTTCTGTGCTGATGTAGTGGTGAGCAGAAGTAGCTAACAGCCATATTTAGATCATATCACTGTCTTCTGTGCTGATGTAGTGGTGAGAAGAAGTAGCTAACAAGCTTATTTAGATCATATCACTGTCTTCTGTGCTGATGTAGTGGTGAGCAGAAGTAGCTAATATTTAGATCATATCACTGTCTTCTGTGCTGATGTAGTGGTGAGCAGAAGTAGCTAACAAGCCATATTTAGATCATATCACTGTCTTCTGTGCTGATGTAGTGGTGAGCAGAAGTAGCTAACAAGCCATATTTAGATCATATCACTGTCTTCTGTGCTGATGTAGTGGTGAGCAGAAGTAGCTAACAAGCCATATTTAGATCATATCACTGTCTTCTGTGCTGATGTAGTGGTGAGCAGAAGTAGCTAACAAGCCATATTTAGATCATATCACTGTCTTCTGTGCTGATGTAGTGGTGAGCAGAAGTAGCTAACAAGCCATATTAGATCATATCACTGTCTTCTGTGCTGATGTAGTGGTGAGCAGAAGTAGCTAACAAGCCATATTTAGATCATATCACTGTCTTCTGTGCTGATGTAGTGGTGAGCAGAAGTAGCTAACAAGCCATATTTAGATCATATCACTGTCTTCTGTGCTGATGTAGTGGTGAGCAGAAGTAGCTAACAAGCCATATTTAGATTATATATATCACTGTCTTCTGTGCTGATGTAGTGGTGAGAAGAAGTAGCTAACAAGCCATATTTAGATCATATCACTGTCTTCTGTGCTGATGTAGTGGTGAGCAGAAATAGCTAACAAGCCATATTTAGATCATATCACTGTCTTCTGTGCTGATGTAGTGGTGAGCAGAAGTAGCTAACAAGCCATATTTAGATCATATCACTGTCTTCTGTGCTGATGTAGTGGTGAGCAGAAGTAGCTAACAAGCCATATTTAGATCATATCACTGTCTTCTGTGCTGATGTAGTGTGAGCAGAAATAGCTAACAAGCCATATTTAGATCATATCACTGTCTTCTGTGCTGATGTAGTGGTGAGAAGAAGTAGCTAACAAGCTGTATTTAGATCATATCACTGTCTTCTGTGCTGATGTAGTGGTGAGCAGAAGTAGCTAACAAGCCATATTTAGATCATATCACTGTCTTCTGTGCTGATGTAGTGGTGAGAGAAGTAGCTAACAAGCTGTATTTAGATCATATCACTGTCTTCTGTGCTGATGTAGTGGTGAGAAGAAGTAGCTAACAAGCCATATTCCATATATCACTGTCTTCTGTGCTGATGTAGTGTGAGCAGAAGTAGCTAACAAGCCATATTTAGATCATATCACTGTCTTCTGTGCTGATGTAGTGGTGAGCAGAAGCTAACAAGCCATATTTAGATCATATCACTGTCTTCTGTGCTGATTAATGTAGTGGTGAGCAGAAGTAGCTAACAAGCCATATTTAGATCATATCACTGTCTTCTGTGCTGATGTAGTGGTGAGCAGAAGTAGCTAACAAGCCATATTTAGATCATATCACTGTCTTCTGTGCTGATGTAGTGGTGAGCAGAAGTAGCTAACAAGCCATATTAAATATATTTTGAAACAAAAAGTACAGAGAAAAATTTCTCTTACCTTGTCGAGAATCAAAAAATGGGCACGTGTGACGCCCTTTTTTTTTTAAGTCATCAACTCCTTGGAAATATCCCTGTTGTCCATGATTTTCTTGGTTTATCATATCCATGTCAGTTTTTAATCCCACTTCTGTCACCATGTTAAGTTATTTGGGGTTATTCCACTAAAGCTGCTTTCCGATTGAGACGTCGGAACAAGGAACTGTGTTGATGTATGTTTTATTCACGGACCAACATTAACGGAAGTATATAAAATCAGGGGTGAATAATTTTAGGGTTCATTAAGGGATTGGTCTAAGGGACTTAACTAATACAACATTATCAATGGGAAAATCAGTGAAGGACAAATGTGTCCCAACTTTATTAGTAAGTCTGTTAAAGTTTCTACTTTCTCTCATGCTAAAAAATCCTGTATTATTATACATATGGTAGCACAACAAAAGTATTTTATATTCAGGCTAAGTAATAAGACAAGAGAAACCCAAGACAGAATATCAAGACTGCAGTGGAGATTGAACTCATGATCGTGAGTTGTGACTCAAAGTCAGACTACTCACCCTCATGGATACGTATGCAAATTTCTACATTACAATCGGCAGTGCTGGGCGTGATTGGCCCGGATGTGGGATCTTGGTCAGGGCAGTTAATCATTATATAAGGCCTGCCTACCCACACCAAAGAGAGTTGTGTTTTGATCTTGTTAACATGCATATGACTAGAAACAAGTAAACTTTGGTGGATTCATTGAAGACTGCTGTAATATTGTTGCAGGCAGAAAGACTTTTGCTGTTGGGAAAGTGATTACCATGGTTGATTTTATATAATCCCATACAACAGACAAACTTCTGTTCTCACTATAAAGTCAATGAAAAGCCTGTGGGGATTAAAATAAAAATAAAATTAGAACTAAAAAAAAAACACAAAAAAATAACAAACTGCCATGGGGCCTTCACTGTGTACATGTATGACAAAAAGGACTGACTCCCTACCCCAAAAAGAATAGCTCAGCTATTCAAAATGAGGCCGTAACTGGGTCTAGTTGCTCCTACTAGCCAGGGAGATTTTCCCTTGCTACAGGCGACTATGACCTAGGCTTTATTGACCAAGTCATAAAGCCACCTTCTGCCTTTGTCTCTATTCTTTGAATGCCTTCTTTTCAGCATGACCACCAAAAGGAGATGGGCTTAAAAGAAAATCCAAAGAACACGCAGCCAAGAATATCCAGCTATTTTAAGTGTGTAAAACACCCAAAATCGTTAAAGGACGTGCTTAATGAAGCCAGCTTACCCAGAGCTGGTGACATCGTAAAGTCAAACCTAACTCAAGCTAGCAAGAGATACTAACATACCAGAGACAGATAAGTTTCCCAAGAGCATTAGTTTGCAACCATTCAATTGTACAATTTATAACACATTTGTAAACCTCACACACATTTTGTATATCACACATTACATTTTGTATATTGGATGTTCAAGTTGTTTGTTGAATATGCTGTTTGTCTAAAGCCTTGAGTCGTGTTTCATTATCTGTTGCTTTTATCATTATCTTGTCTACATATTCTAAGAATAGAATAAGATAAGTATACTATACAAAATAAGTATACACATGTTTAAAAGAGTATGCAAAATTATATGGTGCTGTTTGGTCAGTAAAATATGTTTATTCCTGTGTGGGGGGGGGGTAAGTGAGGCAGAGTCTTTCTGTGATTGGATATACTAATCATGTGATGAACCAAAAGTTTTGGCACAAAATACTAAAAACCAATCGGATAGATTCCGGACCAGCTCCTGGCAGCACGTTGACCCAAAATTCTCTCCAAGAAAGCACGAAGATACCATATATCCTCTCCATCACACTGGTAAGTCTCTCAAACTTGATTCTATACACATGAAGCACTTTATATTGTTTTACTTGTTCTTTAATAAATTGTTAGAATTCGACTAAGTTTGAATTCATTTATTTGTTGCTGTTAGTCGTATAATTAAATGCTATACTAACCCCAATAGTGCAATTGGAAGTGAGACTTTTCAAACAAGTAGTTATCCTAATCACTTCAATTGAAGGTTGGTTGGTTGGTTGGTTGGTTGATTTTACAGCATGTCAACCCCTGGGTTATTCTATGCTGAAGACATGTTCTATTCATTTTTCTTGGATACTCAATTCTTTTTAAAAACACATTTTTAAACTCATTTTTGAACTATTTAACCCATAGATGGGACCATAACAGATTCTACCACTCCCGGTCAGAGTGGACTCGGGAGTAATGGTGACAAAAGGGTACTCCACACTCTCCATAGTTTCAGAATTGGAACTACACCACTACCTGCAGTTTACACTATGCATTCAGAATGATCAGGTCAACCATCTGTAGTTGATAGTAATCAAATAAAAATAATAATTGAGATTAATATCTTATTATAATGGAGATTGTGTGTTTTTCTGTCTGTAACCGAAACTATATTCCTACTCAAGTCACAATTCTCTTAGTTATTGACATCACATTCTCCATGATTTTATTTTTATATGAAAGCAAAAAAAAATTTTCAAATATTAATATTATGACATTTTTTTGCACTTTTTATTTCAGATTTCATTAATTTTTCCTCAAAAAACTAGACCTTGTACATTCATACAATTTCATTGATATAGTTATTCAGACTCTTATCTTTATAGAAAAAAAGAAAAGATTTTTTTCTGACGCGTCATTTTTTTTTTTATCTCATAAAATAAAATGGGGGGGGGGAATAGACCTCGTAAAAAATATTTCCCCTAATATATTTTAGAAAAAAACTATTTCAGATGTATTTACATCCAATGGTAAACATTTATGGAAATTTTCGGGAAAATCAGATTATTAATTGATTTTTCATAGAATTTTTAAAAAGTCCTCTTATCGTAACTTGTTTTTAGCTACGTTAAATTTCAGTTGATTTAACAGTGCAAAAATGAAAACATTGTTTTTCAATCATAATTTTCATTATTTTCGTAAGCTGATAAAATCTTTTAAAAAATCATCAGGAGTTTGTTTAATATTTTTTCTTTCGAATGGAAAAAATCTTTTCAACAAAATATTATTTTTTCTGCAAGTTTCATTGTGTTAAATGTAGGGGGGGGGAAATTGCATAGGGTCAAATTGGTGGTACCTACTAATTTAATACAATATTTTATTACATTAAAAGTTAAATACTTGCACTCGGAGGGTGCATATATTTGCTAGTTTACATAAAGCAGCTTATTCCTTGCATGTGGTGGGATTTAATATGAGGTTTTTTAAGCAAGTAATTAATTATCACAATCATACCAATTTTCTGAAGGTTTCGAACAGGAAGAGGGCATTTCATAAGTGTATTAAAGAAAGAATGATATACTGGACCAAGACACCTTTTTGAAAGGAACTTAATTTTGCTTTTCACCGGTTGTTAGTAAACAATATCAATAGCCAATATAAACCAAAGACATGTTTTTATATTAAAATAGTTTTTGATTTTAATTAAATAAATTAGTTATTTCATGTTGTTGCTGTTAGTATATGTGAAAAAATTACCTTGTGCCACAACTAAAGCTTATTAAATGAAGTATTAGCAATAAGGGAGATAACTCATGAAAAAAAACAAATAAAAAACATATCTTATATGAAAATAATAATTTATGATTCAGACAAAGTTATGGAAGTGAATAAAAATAGACTAATTGAACCAGAGAAAAGACCTTTTTTTTTTTTTCATCAATTCAAAGAATAATATTGTTTTAACACCACGAAAAAAAAAACATGCTACAAAAATTATATTTTGAGTTTTATGAAAATAAATTATAGATTTTCGGACCATATGACCTTTAAGCACCCCTTTTCAGATCTCGATTCATGAGGACATGTTTTTCATTTACACCGTCAAAATCCAGTTGTTTGTTAACAGATGATTTTTAGATTTTTTAAAAATTATAAAAAACTAATAACCAATAACCCTAACCCCTAACAAACAACCGAATTTTGACAGTGTAAATGAAAAACATGTCCTCATGAATTGAGATCAGAAATGGAGTGCCTAAAGTCATATGGTCCAGGTTTTCAAATACATTTTTTGGGGTGTTGAAATTTTTTTAAATTCATTTTTTATTTTTTTGTTGTCTTCTGGGCTTGTCCTTTTAATAAATCTAAAGATTTATTTTATTTTTATTCAAATTACCATTTTTTTTTTAATAAAATAAGCTATTCATGATAAAATTCCTTAATTAATAAAGTTCTGAAAATTTCATAAAAATTGGATAATTCCCTGGTTTTTGGTAATTATTGTGAAATAAAGAATTTAAAGATAATTTATTACCTCCCTTTGTTAGCTTTGCCCATCCCTTAATGACGTGTTTTAGTGACCAGTTTGAAATATATTTTAGAATAAATGTGACTTTATACTGAGAGAAGAATAAAATATATTTTGGGCAGTCAATAGGGCTTGTGTCATATTAAGCATCAAATATTTTCTTGAAGGTAGATTTTATCCTCTATTTTATAACGATCAATATAGGATCGCACATGCATAATAGAATGGGAGGAAACGGAAGCGACGCCATTGTAGGAGTGTATTATTCGTAGCTTTCAGACAACTTGTTCAGGATGTATTTCGAAACTGTTTTCTTTGTTTTCTTGGTCACAAGAACTGAATAATATTTTCCGTCGTCAAAATCGAGTTTGCTTCACCATAGAAAATTTGTATTTTTGTTATTTTTTGCACATTTTCTGAAGCGTTCACACGAGAAGATCATACAAAGGTAAGTTTTTGTTTATTATCAACAACAAAAAATTGTTTAATGCTTGAACCAGTATTTACATCAATATTAAAGTGTCTTTGTTCTTTTGGTTTTTTTCTTCTGTATCGTTCATTAATATCTATATCTTTACCTTACTGTAAAATATCGAATGAAGTTAAGGTTCCTAAAGAAAACCTTTCTATTTTTGTTTTGACTTTTGAAATCAATGAATATAGGGAAGCTCAAAACACGGACTTCTGAAATGCGCGAAGACTGTTATTAATTATTTTTAAAACGTCAATAAAAAATGGAAAATTAACTTTTTAATGTTTTCTTTTACGTTTAATATAAAGAACAATTCTAAGTTTATGTGTCAAAAAAAGAGAAAAAACCAAACTTCTGTTACATATAGGTATCGGCAAAAATTGCCAAGTGAGATCATTTTTTTTCTTAATTTTAAAACAATTAACAAAAATCAGGAAATTGTCCAATTTTAATGAAATTTTCACACGACTTAATTTTATAACGATTAGTTTATTTTATGAAAGAAACTTTTTAAAAATCCTTTTCTTTATCAATTCCGAATGTATGTATGGAGGAGGGGGTGACCTTTGACCTTTTGAAGAAAAAAGAATTTCGGTTCCTAATTTTTACATTTCTTGAAAGATCATATCCTGAAGAATATATAGAAAAATAAGAAATAAAAATCTATAAATTCAATACACTAAAAAAGTGATTTCAGAATTTAAAAGTTATTTTCTTAAAACTCAAAATATAAATAATGTAGCAAGTTTTTTTTTCGTAGTATTAAAAAATATATTTTTCTTTAAATTGATGTAAAAAAAATATTTTATCTAAGTTAAACTGAGTTTTTCACTACCTTAAAAATTTCAAGGTTAATTTTACATGTCTAATACCATTAGGGACTAACTTAAAATATCATCAATTTCAAGTATGGAGGCTAAAACGAGCCAAATTATCTCCCTTTCTGACCACGTGATTTGTGAACGATTTCGACTATTTCACAAGTTGTTATAATTCATTCATTGAAGGAAGACTTTATTTCAAAAGGTACGTTCTTTTATTTATATATTCCTTTCAAAAATAGTAAAATTGAAATTAATACCTAATTAAAAGAAAGAATTTTCAATTATTGAACACTGAAATAAAACTAAATGTTCTTAAAAATATATTTTACACAATTATTTTTATTCTAAAAATTGTTAGACTAACACTAACTTGTAAACATTTTTGTAATGATATTTAAAAAAAAAAAAGAAAAAAAAGAAAAACAGATAACGCTTAAAGTTTTGTTAGACACGTGAAATTTTGGCAGTTTTCATGTAAATTTTCATTCACATTAACAGGAATTATTGGCAAATGAATTTTCTTTTTGTTTTTGAAATCATTCGCTATTGAAACTTTTAATTAAAATAAGTTTATAGTAAAATTTACATAGCGAATAATTTCTTTTTTTTTTGTAAAGTTTCCTAATATCGTTAATTCTGTAATTGGTCAATGTCTGGAATTTTTTTCCAGTGCTAAAACCATAATTTTTATTTGGAATAAAATATCAATTTACAATTTTAATTTAGGCCATATTTTTTTTTTTTTTTTTTTTTAAGTTAAAAAGTTTTCAGGTTAAATCAAACTCAACAGACCTAAATTCAACCCTCATATTGTCACCCCGCCGAAAGAAAAAAAAAAATCAGGGAATCAATCGAATTTAATGAAATTTTCAGTGTTTATATATTTAATGAATGAAAGATATAATGGACCAGTTATTTTATTTTTACAATTTTTCAAGATACTTGGAATCACGTATCTTTGAGACGTAAAACAGATTCTGAAAGATACATGATTCCAAGTTAACTGACCTGAAAAATGCAAAAGTTTTTAAATGAAATAACATTATCTCTTTTATTCATTAATATATCAACACTGAAAATTTCATTAAATTCGGTTAATTCCTTGACTTTTGATATTTTTTTTTCTTTCGGCAGGGTGACATACGATGGTGAAATTTAGGTCCATTAAGTTCAAATTAACTTGCTTTCAAGTCGCATGTTTAAATTTTTACTTTCCCTTCGCGTGGCTGGATATTTTTTTGAATATTTTTAAGAGAAGTTTTCTACTTGGCAAATGAAAAAATTTATTTTTGGTTAAAATCTATATTTTTCGGAAAAATTAAAAGTAAAAGAATTGGTAAAAATTGTCAAGTGGTAAAATTGCTAAAAAAATTTCATTTTTTATAGTCAAATTTACATAGCAAATAACTACCTTTTTTTTTTTTTTTAAATTTAAGTTTACATAGCAAATAATTTAATTTCATTGTAAAATTTACTTAAAAGTAATTTTAAATTAGATTTTTTTTTGTTTGGGACAAATTTATAACATAACAAGAGTACTGAGCGATTATGTCACTATAAATAACAATGGAGCTTCCATATATATGTTTTTCGATTCTATTACAAAAAGAAGTGCTCTCGTCGCTTGGAATATGTGCTTATCTCCCTTACACCCTCAAATATGCTCATACCTAGTTATATATAACCTAAATGTTTGCATTTTAAATTAGATTCCTGTAAATTCTTAATCTTTGTTGACATAGTTATCATATCTTGACGCGAATAATTAGATACAACTAATTTTCTATGGAGGATTATATACGTTATAATTTTTTAAATTTCAAAAATAATTTCTTCAAACAAACACTATTTGCGCTTTACAGGTGTCATGGATTCGAACTTATTTGAAATTATTCACAGCAGCAGCAACAACAGTTTTCAACAATACCAAAAAAAAAAAAATAATAATATTAAAATATTATGTCCCCCACATACATCCATTAATAAAAATGATGACAATCTTTAATTCAAACATTATTTTCAAATATTTTTTTACAAAGTCTGTACTATATTATATCATTATTTTTAGCTAGATATTTTTTACACAATATTTTCTCTAATGAAATGAATACGATTTTACTATACACTAAACAAAAGTATTTATTTTACATTTTATAAATTTTTAAAAATCCCTTAAAAATTTTTAATATAAAATTCCTTAGAAAATAATCTATCAATTGAGAAAAAAAAGATACATATTTTTTTCTTATTTACAAGATTTAAGTTTCAAGGTTTAAGATGCCTTATTATCACAGTTGGTCTAGTATCAATTTTTTTTTACCTGTGTTCTGTCATTGAATTATCTTTTCAAAAATGTAAAATTTATTTTCATACAGAAAAAAAATACCAAGATATTTGTATGTGGGATCCATGCGCGAAACAAAAACGGAAAAAATTATTAACCTTTTCAATTTAGTAAACATTCATTTACAATAAAAGTTTGTCTTTTATTACTTCATATACCAAAAGTTTTATTAAAATTGGATAACTTTATTTTATTTGATTTTTAGAAGACCCCCCTTAGTAGAATCCACAAGAAATTGGGCATACCTAATATATATTTACAAATGTTAAAGCAAATAAGAGGGTTCGGAATATTAAAAGCAGTTCTGATTTCAATGAAATGGTTGCTTGACTCACTTCTATCCAATATGTCATTAATATTATTAGGTATGGGCACTTTCAGATAAAGGGAGGTAATGAATATTTTTTAAATTCTGAATTTTAAAACTACCAAAAATTCAGGTCCTATTTCAATAAAGATTTTTACCACTTTATTCATCAATTTTATAATGAATACCTTATTTTATTTTTATTTTTAAATTGAATAAACAATTTTTTTTATCGATTATAATTGTGGGGGTGGGGTTCAAACTTTGGTCATTTGAATAAAAAAAATGTCTAGTTCCTCATTTTTACATTTCTAGAAAGGACAAATCCAGAAGGCCACATTAAAAATTCAAAAAATAAATAATAAAAATTTAAACCCTTTGACTGGTGTCACAAAAAATTATTTCAAATCTAAACTGCGAACTACAAGTTATCCTATTCAAAGTAATCCGCCTGGAGCCTAATGCACTTTCCCATCCTTCTCTGCCATGCTTGCATGCACTCTTAGAAGGATTCTTCTGGGATTATCCATAGCTCTGTCATCACTGCCTTTTTGATGTCGTGCACATCCTAAAAACGGGTTCCCTTGATGACCCTTCAGCTTGGGAAAGAGGAAAAGATCACATGGAGCCAAGTCGGGTAAGTAGGGTGGTTGCTCCAGCCCAGTGATGTTCTTCTGGGCCAGGAATATTTTTCGATACTCAGGGCAATGTGGGCAGTTTCATTATCATGGTGAAGCACCCATGAGTTGTCCTGCCTAATCTCTTGCCTCTTTTCATGCACTGAATGAAGCAAATGCTGCAGTATCTCTTTGTAGACACGCTGGTTGATTGTCTGAATAACTGACATATCAAAATTGTTATTCATTTTTCACAAATACTGAATAACAATTTAAATTTTTAAAATCAAGTTTGGTTGACAGACTTAATTATTTTTTGTTATTTTTGCTGACATTTTGTGAAATCAAAATTGTTTGCATGAGAAGGTAGACATAGGTAAGTATTTGTTTATTCTATTAAATGACAATGAAATGTTTAATGCTTGAATCGGTTTTACATCCATAATAGTCTCTACGTATTAAAGTGCCTTTCTTTTGTTTTTTCTGTATGTGTATGACAAGTCATTTTCCAATTATCTTTAATTCCCTATTCTAAAATATCAACAATTTCATTCCCAGCTTCATTTTCCCTGTTTATTATTATTAATGATGGAGATTCACTTCTGGTTTTTGTCTGTAACAAAAACTACATCACTGCTTACGTCACACTACCTAAAATCGTCATAACATAGAATAAAATACACTCAAAATTTGGGCATGCAATGTTAGAGAGTCGTCATTGGTTTTTAAACAAGTTTTAATAAATACATACCTGGTATTATCTATCTATCTATCTATCTATATATATATATATATATATATATATATATATATATATGTTTTATTTTAATATATATTTAAAGTTATCAGAACTAATCAATATCAGTCCAACATCAGATCAAACAACCAGATTCCAATCTCTTGAAGTAAAACAGGACTAGAGATAAATATTGTAGTATTATTATTATGAACACATCACTTCCTTCCTAATGAGAGCTGCTACACAACAACCAATAGAGATGAGTGTTAAGAAAGTCATGAGAATCTATGCTGTCAGTATAACTTTAATCCCTTCACTGGTACAGAAGTAAAACAGGACTAGAGATAGATATTGTAGTATTATTATTATGAACACATCACTTCCTTCCTAATGAGAACTGCTACACAGCAACCAATAGAGATGAATGTTAAGAGAGTCATGATAATCTATGAGAGCTGCTACAGAACAACCAGTAGAGATGAATTGTTACTATTCTATCTTGTTTAATATTACTTTTCTTTTATTTGCAGATATCAATTGCCAAAGAGAATAAACAAGATGGATAAAACTATGTATACCAATGTGAAAAATTATTTTTTTAAAGAGTTGATTTGCAGTTTGATAGATTGTATCTTTATCATGCAAACAGAAAAAGGCAAGTGTGTGAATCAAAACCAATTAAATTTTCATATGTAATCTCAAAAGAGAAATTAATTTTTGACCAATTTTTGTTGATCAGTATTTTGTACAAAGTAACCACTTCTAAACATGCAAACAGACAATGAAAAACAAGTTTACACTTGTCAAGTGTGTGGATCAACATTTTCAGCAAATTCCAGTTTAGAAACTCATATGTAAATGCACATTGAAAAAAAAAAGACATTTTCTTGTAAAATGTGTGAATCATCATTTTCATTAAATTCTAGTTTAAAAAGACACATGCAAACACACACTGAGGAGAAAGCGTTTTCTTGTGAAGTGTGTGGGTCAGTGTTTTCACAGAATGCACATATAAAAAGCCACATGCGAATGCACACAGGAGAGAAACCGTTTTCATGTGAAGTGTGTGGATCTGCATTTTCAGAGAAAAGCAATTTAAAAAAACACCTGCAAACACACACAAGTGAGAAATCTTTTTCCTGTGAAGTATGTGGATCAGCATTTTCAGATAAATTAAATTTAAAAATACACGTCCGAATACACACAGGAGAGAAACCATTTTCTTGTAAAGTGTGCGGAGCAGCATTTAAACAGTCTGCACATTTAAAAAGCCACATGCGAATACACACAGGAGAGAAACCATTTTCTTGTGAAGAATGTGGATTAGCATTTTCTGAGAAAACAAATTTAAAAAAACACATGCGAATACACACAGGAGAAAATGCATTTTCTTGTGAAGTTTGTGGATCAGTATTGTCAGACATTTACACATTAAAACAGCACATTCGAATACACACAGGTGAGAAGCCATATTCTTGCGAAATATGTGGTTCTGCATTTTCAAATCGTTCCAGATTAAACATACATATGAAAACACACACTGGGGAGAAACCGTTTTCTTGTAAAGTGTGTGGATCAGCGTTTTCAGAGAATTCCAGTTTAAAAATACACATGCGAACACACACAGGTGAGAAACCATTTCCTTGTCAAGTGTGTCGAACAGCATTTAAACCGACTGCACATTTAAAAAGCCACCTGCGAATACACACAGGAGAGAAACCATTTTCTTGTGAAATATGTGGATCAGCATTTTCAGAGAAAACCAATTTGAAAAAACACATGCTAACACACACAGGAGAGAATGCATTTAAATGTGAAGTGTGTGAGTCAGTATTCTCAGACATTTACACATTAACACAACACATTCGAATACACACAGGAGAGAAACCATATTCTTGTGAAATATGTGTTTCTGAATTTTCAAATCGTTCCAGCTTAAATATTCATATGAAAACACACACTGGGGAGAAACCGTTTTCTTGTAAAGTGTGTGGATCAGCATTTTTAATGAGTTCCCATTTGAAAACACACATGCGAATACACACCGGAGAGAAACCATTTCCTTGTGAAGTATGTGGATCAGCATTTTCAGATAAATCCAATTTACAAAAACACATGCAAGTACACAAAGGAGAGAAACCTTTTTTCTTTGCGCATTTAAAAAGCCACATGCGAATACATACTGGAGAGAAACCATTTTCTTGTGAAGTGTGTGGATCAGCATTTTCAGAGAATTCCAGGTTAAAAAAACATATACGAACACACACAAGTGAGAAGCCATTTTCTTGTGAAATATGTGGGTCAGCATTTTCAGATAACTTAAATTTAAAAAGACACATCCGCATACATACAGGAGAGAAACCATTTTCTTGTGAAGTGTGTGGATCAGCATTTTCACAGAGTGCACATTTAAAAAAGCACATGCGATTACACAATTGAAAGAATGCATTTTCTGGTTAAGTATGTGGAACAGTATTGTTAGACATTTGTACATAAAAAGAACACATTCAAATACCCACAAGACAGTAACCGATACCTATATAAAATATGTGAATCTCGGTTTTCAAATAGTTCCAACTTCAGCATAGATATCTGAATCCATAGTTATCAAGAAAAACTAGCAAAGGAACATACTCCCTCCTAAAATGATGGTTAGGATATGAATACTATTCATAAAGGAATCATGTGTTAGCACCAAGCAGGGCCCCTTGGTTTCGAAAATTGTTCAAAAAAGAGAAAAAACATTTTCTTGTGAAGTGTGTAGATCAGTATTTGCAGCCAGGTCAAATCAAAAAGTCCACATGTGAATACACACTGGAGAGAAACCATTTTCTTGTCAAGTGTGTGGAACTGCATAGTCAGATAATTCCGCTTTAAAAAAACACAGCCAAACTGACACTATACCAGGTAAACCATACTGCTATGAGATACAAATAGCAGCTATCAAAGGAACATCTTCCTGTTTAAAATGAGCCCTAGGATATAATTACTATTCATAAAGTAATCAAGTGTTAGCCTCAGGAAGGGGTTTCTAAAAAATTGTTAAGATAAAATTTTAAAAGAAAGAAAGAAACCATTTTCTTGTCAAGAATTTGGATCTGCATTTTCAAAGAATTCCCATTTTAAAACACACACAAGTGAGAAAACATTTTCTTGTCAAGTGTGTGGCCCAGAACAAAAAACATGTGAATACGCAAAGGAGAGGAAAAATACAAACCCTCAAAATTAGGATCCAGCAAGGTATTTTCCAGGGTAGAAAGCCTATCAGCCTTTCTTTTGTGCCTCACTATGGAGAATTCATAAAATGCTTTAGATACAGCAAAGCTGGATGAAAGAAGAAAATAAAAGAGTGAACCATCTACTCTTTAGAGATTACCTCAAACTCTATGCAGAATTGGAAAATCATCTTGTCCCTCTGATAGAAACAGTAAAAGACTTCAGCATGGATTTTGGATAAGAAAAAATGCACAATGCAAAAAGGTAAAAATGTTACAACAGAACATGTTCAAGTGAACAATACCTATGTTAAAGACCTGGGAGAGGATGCTTGTCTATGAATATGTTGGCATTAAGGAAATGCAGTGGTTGAATGTGGACATAAGAGAAAAAGCAGGAAAAATTACATCAATCACCTTAAAAATATCCTCAATTAAATCTAAAAAAACAAAATAACAGAAAGAACAACACACTAGTTAGATGTAATATCTTCTTAAATTTTACCACTTTGTTGATTTACTGCTGTCCATATTAATCTATCAGTAATATTTGCTACTTAACAATTCAGCAGCTACCTAGGTTCTTATTTTTCTGAGGCTGATAAAAGGTCTTGTGTTCAGGATGTTTTCTCAGGGCAATGTAGATAGCAGTCCCAAGAGCTGCAAAAACGTTTCAGATTATATAGATTTTTTGCCCACAAATGGTCTCCCATGTACCCTGGAAAATCTAGAAAATGAAATATTGATTTTCCAATTTTGGAAAAACTTGTATTTTTCAAAAAAAATAAAATCTTAGAGAAGTTTTTTGTATTTAGTCCTGGAGAATTTGAATTATCCGAAACAAAATGATGTTAACAAATAAAACTAGTAAACTACGAGGATTGTGTTTTTTAATTTTGAAGTTTCTTTGTCATTAGATTTTGATTTTAAATTTCTCCCCACCTTCTTAACATTTGTTTAAAGGGAACATTTTCTGCTGTAAATCAGTCAAATAGTTTCCACTGCAATTCAACATAAAAAATCATCTCTACAATTGAATTGACATAATTTTTATTTTATCATCACAAATACCAAATATTATTCTGAAAAAAGTGAAATGTTCAGTTAAAGATTATTTGAAGAAATGAGCTAAAATCTTTTTTATTTCATTTTATCTATTTATTTTTGAGAAAGAGAGTGGCTCTCTTGTAAAATTGTGACTGAAAGAATGTTCGGTTGTTGCATAGAATAAGCGAGCACACACAATTTTGAATGAAAATCAACAATTACGCAATTCTATAACAATATCCTTAGTACCGCCAATTTTCCCTGTGAAATTTACCCCCTATATTTAACACAATGAAACTTGCATAAAATTAATATTATCTTGAAATTTCTTTTTCAATTCGAGAGAAGAAACATTAAACAAACTCCTGATGATTTTAGAAATTTTTTTCAGCTGAAGGAAATAATGGAAATTATGATTGAAACACAATGCACCGTTAAATCAACTGAATTTTAACATAGTCAAAAACGAGTTAAAAATATTCAACAACTGATATGTCAGAATTAGCCAATAATAGATTATACTGGGAAATTATGGGTAGCCTGATCTATGTGATGATATGTACTAGGTCCAATTTGTGTTATGTTGTAGGCAAATTGTCCCAAACTTGTCAAGACCTACAAATGAACACTTGAACCGTAGTAAGTTTGTCTTAAAATATATTAAAACACGTAATTATAGCTTATTTTTCAAAAAATCTAAAAATAATTTAAGCCTAATTGGTCATTGTGACTCAGATTGGGCAAATTCTGAAGACAGGAAAAGTATTTCTGGATACTGTTAACAGTTGAACAGAGATGGACTATTAATTTCATGGAGATGCAGAAAACAATCAATAGCTCTTGATTTGTGAAGCAGAATATTTAGCTTTATGTAATGCAGTGCAAGAAGCAAAATTTATAAAGCAATTATATAAGGACATGAATGGTGATGAACTTGAGATTGACATATATGCAGACAATCAAAGTGCTAGCAAATTAGCTAAAAATCCCAGTAATTATCAAAGATGGTTAAGGTAGGGTTGTTTGATGTAAGTTGTGAGGTCACCAGTTTAAAGTTAAACTTCATGAAATATTATTCAAAACATAAAACACACCATAAGACCATTTAAATATGTAGGCACATGGCATAGAAAACAAAATTCAGTTTTAAAATAAACAACTTGTATTAAGATAAAGTTTACAAAAAGGTAATGCAGAATACCGAGCAAAGTTCTTTCATCAGTCTTTGTACAAAAAGGTAATTTCATAATAACGTGTTGTATAAGCAAAAGTCGAAATCTCCCGATTCACTATTAAAATATACATACACTCGCCAACGGGACGGACAAAGTCGGAAGTGTCCTCTATCGTTACCTAAAATGGAATGACCATTTTAACATATATCTGCACATGGGCTCCGATCGGAGTTCCGCTTTGATAGTCAATTCCTGACATTAAATAAAAATTAAAAATTGGTAAATAAAATTCGAATATCATCCAATGAAAGCGATTCCCGGGTGAAATGAAAATAACTTCATTTGATCCAACTTTCGGCTCGCACTCTCTATAAATGGCCAGCTTTGAAGGGCAGCCAACAGAGAGGTCCCGGGCGTCAATTCGAATACACGCTCGCAAGCGAAAACCACATCACAGGCGGCGATTCACCTACACCACCCACTTACCCAAACCTGACCTCACCAGGCAGTCAAAACCACAAGCGAACATTTCTATATCACTCGACGATACAAAAAATTCTACTACTAAAACACAATATTCGGCCTACATCACCACCCCACTACCACAGTCACGCTGGACATTTTACGGACTTAATATCCACCCATAACTATAACCAAATTTATCCTGTAATTCTCATTTCTATCCTTTCACCGTTCTCATGTTGTTTTTTTTAATACAATTTTAAACTTAAAATCTGTGTTTTGTTCATTTCCTCATCACTATACGCTTGCATGATAATACAGTTTATAACACATGTGAGAAAAGAGATGTTATAAATTTTGAAGTGAGAAAGAAAGTCATCGACTAGAGGGAGGTGAGGAGTTGAAGATGCTATTTTTACCAAGGTGTTGGTGGAGGTCGACTCATTTGAGGTTGTTTTGTGAGGTTTCACGTCAGTTTCAATCACTGTGCTGGTTGTGGAATCTTTTGCAGTGTGTGCAGTGTTGTGTGAGGCTGTGTCGTCAGTCTTGTTGCCATGGGTCGCTATGAGGTATGTCTTTAGTTGTTCAAAGGTGGATGTGTCCTGCTTGGACTCTATCATCTGCTCAAATATGCTGTAGTCGAGTAAATCCTTGGCAGCCTTGACGAATTTGTTCTTGAGGCTAGGATACTTGGTAATCTCGGGCGCGACGTGAATCATATAGGTCTCATTCAGGCTTATGATAAACTGATTCACATCGTTTCCCGGACTGAAGTCGTCTTACAGTCTCACGACGTCACGTAGGGATTGGTGACGCCTTAATAGATCTTGGATATCGACTATCTGGGCTATTGGTGGTATTGTCGGCTTGGCATGATCCAGGGCTTCCATCATCCTGTGTAAGTCGGCTTTCAAAAGTTGTATCAGTTCTGGTTTTGGAGGTGTTGGTCGGGTTCTCCTGGTCTCTGATGAAGTCGAGAATTTCTGAGCGAGTTAATCTTGTATAGTCCATATTCTCCTTTGCAACATGCTGACACTAATGATATATCTTAAGATATCCGTAAAAGCGTATGGTTTGCAAAGAAGAATAATGGACAAGATGGTTTGGATAAAAATCGTTTATTAAAATGAGCAAGTGTGAAAACGTTGTTGTTGTTGTCGTAGATAATAGTAGTAATTCTCTGGAGTGGCCGAGGGGTCGTAAGTCAGGAATGGCCGTGAGGTGTGGGTATCGTATGATAATACATCAGGAATCTCTCTTGGCCTGGTGTGAGGCGTGAGGTAGTAGAAGTTGTGAGTTGATACGGTCACTTGGTGTAGGGACCAAGTCAGGAATGACCCAGTGGAATAGTGATGGTCAGGGAAGGTAAGGGTATCGGCCGGCCGTGGTGATGAGTTGAAGTAAGTGTCGGGGTAGGTGCGTGTGGTAGTGGAAAATAGTGGCCTTTTGATCCTGCCTGTCTGGTGATGTTCTCGGCGTCGAGGCCGTCCTTCAACTGCCGATTCTCAAAATACCCGAGCTTATATGCTACGAGATAGGCTCCGGAATGCCTTTGGGGTGTTTAGCAGGAAGATTTTTCATTGGTTGAAAAACATTCATTAGAGTTTGTTTATCAATAATGTTCCTGCAACCGGAAGTTATTTCTGAGCCTATGCGCAGAACTGCGCCGAATTGGTCACTTCTTGTTGCCTCCGACTTGAGTTTTAATGTTTTGCTAGCGAGGTGTATTTTGTGAGTAAGAATTGTGAATCATAAGAGATATCTTCTCTCTGATATAACATATCTATTCAATGCAAACCTTATTTTAGTCAAACAAAGTATACGTTTTGAAGAAAAACTCTATTGAAAATGTACCCCCCTCTTTTTGAGCAGAAAAAATATAATTAAAGTATAATTTTTTCTTTTATAAAGCCATTTTAAACAATTATCGAAATGAGTAAAAAAAGAAATCTCCAGCAAATTAATTATCTATCATTCTTTTACATTCTATTTTTCGATTTTCAGTCCTTATTTTCTCATAGAAAAGCCACCGTAAAATTTTTTTCTATTCATAACTTCGGTCTTTCATCTCTTTATTTACTGTAATTAGAAAACGGAAAGACCAACTTGAAAAAAAAAAGTTACGCCCCCCCCCCAACATAAGGGGTGGGGGGTAAAAAATAATTGACCTGAAAGGAATGAGAAAGTTTTGAAATAAAATAAGTAATGCATTATAAAGATCATTCAACTATACATAAACACAGAAAATTTCATAAATAATTCCCTGATTTTTGGTACATTATTTTCCCTAGCGGGGTCTAAAGTCATTTTGTCAAAAATGCAATTTAGTCTAATTTTGAGTATAGCTAGTTTATTCATTAATATATCAACACTGAAAATTACACTAAATTTAGTTAATTCCCTGATTTTTAATATTTTTTTCTTTCGACTAGGTAACATACGATGGCAAAATTTATGTCCGTTAAATAGGATGTAACCCTTCAGTTTAATTATTTTTATTTCATTTTATTCTTCACTTCAATTTTGTAAATGTCGTACATGCGCAGTGCCGTCGGTGGAAACGGAAGTAGCGCCATTACTAAAGTGACCTAGCAAGCACATGTCCACGACTCTCATCCGATGTTTGACACAAACATTTATGACGTCAAAACTTTTCCTTCTATTTTTGTTGGTTAATAGAATTGGCTAGCATTTTCAGATCGAGTTTGGTTCTCACAAGAAAAATTCTTTTTTTTTATCCACATTTTCTGAATTGTTTTCATGAGAAGATAAACATAGGTAAGTGTCTTCGTTTTTGTTTTAGTTTTTGTTTTTGTTTTATCTCGATAGGTGTACTATATTACCAATAGTTCTCAAATTATTTTCAACAAGAATATCGTTCTAAAGTTAAATCTCTCTGTTTATTATTATCACTGTAATTAATTGTGAAATTAAATGTTTATTGTACAGGGTGGTCCCTAAGTCTTGTCAACCATACGTATTGTTTTGTCTTTCGTAATTTTTGTTTTAATATTATATATTATTGTTATAAACAGTATTAACATGCAAGCGTATTAGGCTACGGGCCCAAAGGCCAAAAAGGCTCTAGTTTTTTTATTTAATTTGTAATTTTGAGAGTGGGGGAAAATAAAAAGCGGCCAAATGAATGCTTATAGACTCCTGAATATCACACTATTTTTTTTTTATGCGTAAATGTTGCACATATTAAAGTTTTCCGTGGGTACCACCAATTTTCCCCGTGAAATTTACCCCCCCTCCCACTATATTTAACATAATAAAACTTGCATAAAGGTTAATATTATCTTTAAAAAAAATTTATTCACTCGAAAGAAGAAGCATTAAACAAACTCCTAATTATTTTAAAAATTTTTCGGCTTACAAAAATAATGCAAATTATAAACGAAAAACAATGTTTACATTTTTTCACCGTTAAATCAATTGAAATTTAACGTAGCCAAAATAGGCTACGGGCTCAAAGGCCAAAAAGGCTCTAGTTTTTTATTTAATTTGTAATTTTGAGAGTGGGGTAAAATAAAAAGCGGCCAAATGAATGCTTATAGACTCCTGAATATCATACTATTTTTTTTATGCGTAAATGTTGCACATATTAAAATTTTCCGTGGTTACCACCAATTTTCCCCGTGTAATTTACCCCCCCCCCTACTATATTTAATATAATAAAATTTGCATAAAGGTTAATATTATCTTTAAAAATTTTTTATTCACTCGAAAGAAGAAGCATTAAACAACTCCTAATGATTTTTAAAAAAATCTTTCGGCTTACAAAAATAATGCAAATTATAAACAAAAAACAATGTTTACATTTTTTCATCGTTAAATCAATTGAAATTTAACGTAGCCAAAAACAAGTTAAAATTAAAATACACATAGAACATTTATTTTCTGGTGTGTTTACATTATACACTTCTTCTTCGCTTGAAGCAGACACAAATCAATTAAAATTTAACGTAGCCAAAAACAAGTTATAACTAAGGTTTTTTTTTTTAAATTAAAATACACATAAAACATGTATTTTCTGGTGTGTTTACATTATACACTTCTTCGCTTGAAGCAGACATGTTGAGTGATAACTCATGCTACGGTGATCGTGATTGGTTAATTTTATCAGCAGTCAATGAAAGATGTATTCTGATTGGCTACTTCGTTGTACGCAGCTAACTAAAAATTTTAGCATCTAATTTGTGTATTAAAATATATATTATTAACTAACATGAAAAAACGGTAACTCAACAAAGATACAGATATGTTTCTCATGATTTTATACATATTTCTCTAAAAAATAATGCCCACCGCATGTTTTTACAAGTTAAAAGTCATCTTTTTCGCCTTGGGAAACCGACCTAGGCTACGGGCCCAAAGGCCAAAAAGGCTCTAGTTTTTGATTTAATTTGTAATTTTTAGGGTGGGAAAAAAAAAGCGGCCAAATGAATGCTTATAGACTCCTGAATATCACACTATTTTTTTTTTTATGCGTAAATGTTGCACATATTAAAGTTTTCCGTGGGTACCACCAATTTTCCCCGTGAAATTTACCCCCCCCCACTATATTTAACATAATAAAACTTGCATAAAGGTTAATATTATCTTTAAAAAATTTATTCACTCGAAAGAAGAAGCATTAAACAAACTCCTAATGATTTTTAAAAAAAATTTTCGGCTTATAAAAATAATGCAAATTATAAACGAAAAACAATGTTTACATTTTTTCACCGTTAAATCAATTGAAATTTAACGTAGCCAAAATAGGCTATGGGCCCAAAGGCCAAAATTTAACGTAGCCAAAAACAAGTTAAAATTAAAATACACATAAAACATTTATTTTCTGGTGTGTTTACATTATACACTTCTTCTTCGCTTGAAGCAGACACAAATCAATTGAAATTTAACGTAGCCAAAAACAAGTTATAACTAAGGGTTTTTTTAAAATTAAAATACACATAAAACATTTATTTTCTGGTGTGTTTACATTATACACTTCTTCGCTTGAAGCAGACATGTTGAGTGATAACTCATGCTATGGTGATCGTGATTGGTTAATTTTATCAGCAGTCAATGAAAGATGTATTCTGATTGGCTACTTCGTTGTACGCAGCTAACTAAAAATTTTAGCACCTAATTTGTGTATTAAAATATATATTATTAACTAACATGAAAAAACGGTAACTCAACAAAGTTACAGATATGTTTCTCATGATTTTATACATATTTCTCTAAAAAATAATGCCTACCGCATTTTTTACAAGTTAAAAGTCATCTTTTTCGCCTTGGGAAACCGACCTAATGTGGTGGTAGGCTCTGTGTCTTGAATAAAAGTCAGTGAGTAGTGATGGGTGTTGGTAGGTGAGTCGAGTCTTGTGTTTTAGATCGTTAGCTGTTGTAGGCTGAATCTTGTGTTTCAGTTATTCTGAAGTCGATCGCTGGTCGTATCGTGTTATGATAGCTAGTATATTTTTTGTATCGTCGAATGATATAGAAATGTTCGCTTGTTGACTTGACTGCCTTGTGAGGTCAGGTTTAGGTAAGTGGGTGGTGTAGGTGAATCGCCGCCTGTGATGTTGATTTCTCTTGCGAGCTTGTGTCGGCGTGTATTCGAAATGACGCCCTGGACCTCTCTGTCAGCTGCCCTTCAAAGCTGTTATTTATAGAGAGTGCTAGCCGAAAGTTGGATCAAATGAAGTTATTCGTTTTTCACTCGGGAATCGCTTTCATTGGATGATAATGCAAATTTTATTTACCAATTTTTTTTTTTATTTAATGTCAGGAATTGAATATCAAAGCGGAACTCCCGATCGGAGCCCATGCGCAGATATGTGTTAAAATGGTCATTCCGTTTTAGGTAACGATAGAGGACACTTCCGACTTTGTCCGTCCCGTTGGCGAGTGTATGTATCTTTTATTAGTGAATCGGGAGATTTCTACATTTGCTTATACAACATTATGTAATTAATGATAATAATGATAATCATCATTGGCAGTTGATAATGATAATAATAATAATAATATTATCTACTACTAGGCAAGTGTTTAAAATTGCCACACCTGTTCCTTTCATGGCATAGGATTTTTTTGCAACATCCCCAGCTACCTTCCACATGATTTGTGTGGACTGTGGGGCCCCACGTATCAATGGTTTACAACGTTATGGAAGGCATGATTTTTTTTATTCGCTATATTTTACTTATGTTCATTCGAAATCTATGTTTCTTACTTAGAAATGCCCAATTTGGCAAGTTAAAACACCAGCAAAAAGTTGAAATCTGCACCCACCGACACCATATTACTTGAAATTTGGCACAATCTTCATGAGTTAGGAAAGTGTGCCAAATTATTTTGTCTTAAACCTTACCATTCCGATTTTAGAGGTCGGGATATAATTTTCCTATTTTGCCTCAAAATTAAGGCCGTGCGGTGTCGCAAAATCTCTGTGTTTTTTTTTAATGTATTTTTTTGGTAAGACAAATAAGGACTGTAGAATCCAAATATCCAACTATTTTAACCCTATACCTGATAGGAAATTTTATTTTGCCCACCCAAATGCATGACTTCAAAATCAACAACTTTTTACCTATGTAGCTTACGGTCAGTCTATCGAAAATGTGTCCTGTTCAATTTTCATAATATTTTTTCTTAACATCTACTATGTCTGCCTAAGTTCATCAAAGAATTTTGTGTGGGAGCAAAGTTTACTTTAGAAGATATCAACCTGCCAAGTTCAGAGTTTTTTTCCTATGTACGTGCAGGATTTCAGTGAAAGATTATAATTAAAGGCAATCATCCTAATACTCCATGAACTCTCAAATGTTAATATTGTGTTCAGTGACTTGTGCTATTCAATAATATTGTATTTATTAATATATTTTGCAGATATGGCTTTTTAACATTTTTTTAGATAGTCTTTAACAACTGGTAAACATTGCCCCTGGCATGATAATTAACAGTGCATAGAATATTTGTAGATACCACTAAACATGAAGTTAAAAGAAATTCTCTCTGATTGTGTTTTTTTGTGTGTTTTTTTTTTTTTTTCATTTTTATATTTTTTACTATTTTTTAATTATTTACATGAAACAAAAACATTTGATTTTTTCATTCAAAAGAAAGTGATAATAAAAATGAATATACAAGGAGTCTTTAAAACATTACATTTTAAACTACACTGTGCCATAAATTTTGTTGTGTGTATAGACTATCTTGGACAGATGATAAACTCTACCATTTGGTGTTATAGGGACATCAACAGTGCACAGAATATTTGTGAATGGCACAAAACATCCTTAAAATCCTCTTCCCAGTAAAATGAACAAGATGGAAGAGCTGGGCGCACTAACTTAATCAGCAAGTCATTCTCTGTATCAATCCAAATTTTATTGTCACACCTGCAACAAACATATCCTGAAACAACAAATTTCACTGTTTTTCTTCAGTTTCAATAGAGAAGTCATGTATTAGGTCATAGTTTTCATCTTCACTACATTGTTTCATGGCTATTTTATCTCTGATGAGTGGAATAAATTGATGAAAACTTCTTGTTCCTGGGACTGTGGATGCATTTTGAATCTCATGTTGAGGCTCCTCCTTTCTTCCTCAACTTCCTTCTTTTCAACCAGAATGAATTTGATACCTTCAATTGCAGATCTGTAATATTCAAACATAGATTTTTGGAAACGATTTCTTTGGTAGTTGGTCTCCGGAGACTTTCTTTAGACACTATCCTTCTCACTGTCCCACCTATACCATGACTTGTTGCAAAGAAATTCCATTTTGTATTGAGACCCAAATATTTCTGATGGTTGCAAAATTGGAAAAGTTCTTGCATTGCGCTGTGCAACTATCCGTAAAATACTCACTATTTTTTATATTAGGCAAGGTAGGCCTGATAACCTCAATTTTTTTTCTGTACCATATAAACAAATGCTACAACATGTGAGTTGTCACTCAATATAATGCAGAAACAATGATTTTGTATTGCATTTTCAAGTTTAAAGTAGAGTACCACTGGAAGTAAAGTACATTGTGAGGTACTCTGATGTTAGCATATTTTAAAACAGAAAGTTTTATTTATTTACAGTAGTTTAATTCTTAAAAAAAAAAACCCTGCAGGACTGTGACATTAAGTGAGGTTGAATTCACGTCATTCTATTACATTGACTTTTGGACTAATACTCTAGAATGATGTATGAACCCCCTCATCTCCGCACTTTGGTATTAAATAACCCATAAAGGTTTATATGGCATTAAAAAAAGAAACCAAACCAAACCATGTACATTGAATATTTTGTAACCACTTCTTGAATTAAATAACAGTATAAAAATGTGAGTATATTTTAAAACAGAGGAAATGTTATTTGTATACTGTAGTTTTATTGTTTTAAAAAAAAATCTCAATGTGAATGACAAAAAACCCCCATACATTCATCGACTTTGTGCTGACACTAGATGGGAGCAATGACTGAGGTAACATAATAGGGAGAGAAAAAGAATGGAAAAAGCCAGGAATGCAACAGTCATGTGTAAGTAACATGGAAAGTTTTGGATGAGCCAAGACATTACATGGTGAAGTGTGAAAGATTGGAAGTGAGAGCATAGAATGTAAGGTCAGTTTGGAATAAAGTGATGTCTGGGTGAGACATAAGTCTGTCACCTAAGGCATTTTGACTTGGGGAGAAAAATGAAAATATATCATGAGAAAAAAATAAGAATGCCTTTTGTTATTAAATAACTATAAATGGAACAATGCAAGATATCCTCTAGCAAATCCAAGTTGTTCCAGACTCAAACAACAAGACTGCCAGCCAACTCAATATCAGCCCAACATCAGATCAAACAACCAGATTCCAATCTCTTGAAGTAAAACATGACTAGAGATAAATATTGTAGTATTATTATTATGAACACATCACTTGCTTCCTAATGAGAGCTGCTACACAACAACCAATAGAGATGAGTGTTAAGAAAGTCATGAGAATCTATGCTGTCAGTATAACTTTAATCCCTTCACTGGTACAGAAGTAAAACATGACTAGAGATAGATATTGTAGTATTATTATTATGAACACATCACTTCCTTCCTAATGAAAGCTGCTACACAACAACCAATAGAGATGAGTGTTAAGAAAGTCATGAGAATCTATGCTGTCAGTATAACTTTAATCCCTTCACTGGTACAGAAGTAAAACATGACTAGAGATAGATATTGTAGTATTATTATTATGAACACATCACTTCCTTCCTAATGAAAGCTGCTACACAACAACCAATAGAGATGAGTGTTAAGAGAGAATCTTTGCTGTCAGTAATACTATGAGGATGATATGATGTATGATAATTGTTTTGATTATATAATTACAAACCTATAGTTACTATTCTATCTTGTTTAATATTACTTTCCCTTTATTTGCAGATATTGATTGCCAATGAGAATAAACAAGATGGATAAGTGAAAAGTGTTTTTTAAAAGAGAGTTGATTTGCAGTTTGATAGTTTGTATCTTTAACATGCAAACAGAGAAAGGCAAGAGTGTGAATCAAAACCAATTAGATTTTCATATGTAATCTCAAAAGAGAAATTAATTTTTGCCCAATTTGTGTTTATCAGTATTTATATTAAGTAACCATTTCTAAACAAACATGCAAACGGGCAATGAAAAACAAGTTTATACTTGTCAAGTGTGTGGATCAACATTTTCAGCAAATTCCAGTTTAGAAACTCATATGTAAATGCACATTGAAAAAAAAAAAAGACATTTTCTTGTAAAATGTGTGAATCATCATTTTCATTAAATTCTAGTTTAAAAAGACACATGCGAACACACAGAGAGAAACCTTTTTCTTGTGAAGTGTGTGGATCAGCATTTTCTTTGAATTCCAGTTTAAAAATACACATGCGAACACACACAGGAGAGAAACCATTTTCTTGTGAAGTGTGTGGATCAGGATTTCCAAATAATTCCAGTTTAAAAATACACATGCGAACACACACGGGAGAGAAACCATTTTCTTGTGAAGTGTGTGGATCAGCATTTTCAGTGAATTCCAGTTTAAAATTACACATGCGAACACACACAGGAGAGAAACCATTTTCTTGCCAAGTGTGTGGATCAGCATTTTCTTTGAATTCCGATTTAAAAAAAACACATGCGAACACACACAGGAGAGAAACCATTTTCTTGTGAAGTGTGTGGATCAGCATTTTCAGTGAATTCCAGTTTAAAATTACACATGCGAACACACACAGGAGAGAAACCATTTTCTTGTGAAGTGTGTGGATCAGCATTTTCTTTGAATTCCCGTTTAAAAAAACACATGCAAACACACACAGGAGAGAAACCATTTTCTTGTGAAGTGTGTGGATCAGCATTTTCAGAAAATTCCGATTTAAAAAGACACATGCGAACTCACACGGGAGAGAAACCATTTCCATGTCAAGTATGTGGATCAGCATTTTCACACCATGTACAATTAAAACGCCACATGACAACACACAGGAGAGAAACCATTTTCCTGTGAAGTGTGTGGATCAGTGTTTCCAGAGAATTCCAGTTTAAAAAGACACATGCGAACACACACAGGAGAGAAACCATTTTCATGTGTTACGTGTGGATCTGCATTTTCAAATAATTGCCATTTAAAAAGACACATGCGAACACACACAGGAGAGAAACCATTTTCTTGTCAAGTGTGTGGATCATCTTTTTCTCAGAATGTTCATTTAAAACGCCACATGCAAACACACACTGGAGAGAAGCCATTCTCTTGTGAAGTTTGTGGATCAGCATTTTTACGAAGTGAAAATTTAAAAAAGCACATGCAATTACACACTTAAGAGAATGCTTTTCTTGTCAATCATGTGGAACAGTATTGTTAGATATTTATACATAAAAACAACACAAAGGAGAGGAAAAATACAGACACCAAAAATTTATGACAACATGGGTGTCGGGTCGTCATCATTCAATGTCAGGTGAACTTCAGAAATGGCAGGGAGATATATAATACGTATTCATCCACATCAGTCTCTGTCTTTCCTCCTCTCTCTCCGTGACTCCAAGTGATACGCTGGTCAATCGGCACCAGTTATGGTAACATGGGAGTCTGTCCATCTCTCTCTTTCTTTCTTTTTCGTTTCCTGGTCACGGCAACCAGTTATGACAACATGGGTGTCGGGTCGTCATCATTCCACCATTCTCGTCCAAATCGTCTGGGAGAATATCGATCACAGTCAATAGCAGTCTCCCAGATCGATGCTCTTAATCGTTACGTACAGGACGTCCGGAGAGAATATTGATGATCAATAGCAGTCTGTCTGGATCATCTCTGTCACTTCTGTCACTGTCCGTATTGATTGTCTGGAACGCACCCATGTGTCATAAGGGAAACAAAACAACAACAAGAGAGATGAAGAGAAGACAATGTCAGGTGAACTTCAGAAATGGCAGGGAGATATATAATACGTATTCATCCACATCAGTCTCTCCTCTGGTTCTAATTCATCTGCTTCTATGTCTGTCGAGAGGGGGGTCACCCCGTTCCTTTTGGAGACCTCTTCTAAAGCTAGCTTCTAGTGGGCAGCTCCTGTCCTCTCTGGTGTCCAAAAACTAACTCCTGTCCTCCTCGGCTCCCAGAGGCTAACTGCTCTCCCCGGCTGCAGAAAACTGACTAAAACTTTTCAAATCTCCCAGAATTCCTCAGATCTCATATCAAATCTCATCTGCGAGATTTGTGTCTAAACCCCGCGTTATTTGAAAAAGTTCTTTGTTCTAACAGACCACCCTCATGGTGTTTTATGACCCCCTAACCTACGGTCAACTCTCAAAGTTATTGAAAACCTAGACTCTCTGTCCCCTAAGAAGAGTTTATCATCCTTCTTGATCTTCCTTGAGTTTTAATGGTTTCTTTAACTTATCATTGACCCTACTTTACACATACAATATATGTAGACACACACACATGTGTATATATACACACGCACATATATCTATATATACATACACACACATATATACTTATCTTATATATGGGTTTTACTACTACTTATTCGGTCTACCACATACACACACATATATGTGGTTTGACTTACTATTTATTAATTCGATTTAACTAACTATTATTTAACTATATACTAAGTGTGCATTTATATGCACACACACATTCTTGCACCCACCATTGTATTATAAATTAGGATCCAGCAAGGTATTTTCCAGGGTAGAAAGCCTATGAGCCTTTCTTTTGTGCCTCACTATGGAGAACTCATCAAACGCTTTAGATACAGCAAAGCTGGATGAAAGAAGAAAATAAAAGAGTAAACCATCTACTTTTCAGAGATGACCTCAAACTCTATGGAGAATTGGAAAATCATCTTGTCCCTCTGATAGAAACAGTAAAATATTTCACAAAAGACTTCAGCATGGATTTTGGATAAGAAAAAATGCACAATGCAAAAAGGTAAAAATGTTACAACAGAACATGTTGAAGTGAATAATACCTATGTTAAAGACCTGGGAGAGGATGCTTGTCTACAAATATGTTGGCATTGAGGAAATTCAGTGGTTGAATGTGGACAAATAAGAGAAAAAATTACATCATTCACCTTAGAAATATCCTCAATAAAATCTGAAAAAACAAAATAACAGAAAGAAGAAAACACTAGTTAAATGTTATATCTTCTTAAATTTTCCCCTTTGTTGATTTACTGCTGTCCATATTAATCTATCAGTAATATTTGCTACTTAACAATTCAGCAGCTACCTAGGTTCTTATTTTTCTGAGGCTGATAGAAAGTTTTGGGTTCAGGAGGTCTTCTCAGGGCAATGTAGATAGCAGTCCCAAGATTCTTAGGTTCTTAAAATAATAAAATTAGTAAACTACGAATATGATGTTTTTTTAAAAGTTTCTTTGACATATATTGTACAGGGGATCAATACGCGAAACAAAAACTAACAAAAAAAAATTATTAACCTTTTCAATTTAGTAAACATTTATGCTGAGTATTATAAGCTCATATTCCTCTTCATAAATATGTTTAATGTAATATCAGCAGGAGCTCAAAGCTCCACCTACTTCCGCCCAGCAACCTTTTCCCGCTTTATTGTAACCATTATGTTCAGTCCGTAATAAATCTTTGTTGAACCAACTTTGTGTGCCCATCTCATCATTTTCTCTTTTACCTATTGTAAATTACTTTTTCTCACGCATTGTTTCGAGGAAATCGACCCAGACAAAAATGCTGAAGGTTTTTCTCTGATGACACAGAGGCTGGATGATAGAAGTCTTACTCTAATTATTAGAGATGCCAGAAATAATGGAAGATTGGCAATGAAAATATCGAGAGAACATTATTTTGGAAGCAGTAAACCCAGGATAATTTCTTTTTATACAGAATTGACATAAAAATGTTAGCACAAGAAAATATTACTGATTATATGCTAAAAGGGGAGAATGCTGTGTCTTCATTAAATTCAGCTGGTGAAAGTATATCTGACAGATTATTGATTGCAACGATTTTAACCCCTTTTCGACCATGATAACACAGGGAAAGGATGAATTTAATGAGTTCAAATCAGCTCTCAGAAGCTACGAAGAGACTGAAAAATGCAGAAAAAATAGACCACGAGAAGATTACTCAATGAAAGTCAATATTCAACAAAAAGATATGAAAAACATACAATGTTTCAATTGCAAGAAGCTGGAGCACCGACATTTTGAATGCAAAATCCCTCCAAATTAAAAAGAAATACACATGGCACAAAATATTTCCGAAATAAAAGAAAACAAAATTCAATCAACTCACTGAAAGACACAGATGAAAAAAAATCCTTTCTGGACCTTAAAAGTTAATAGCATCGATTCCTGGGGATCATTGAACTTGCATGAAAATAAGTCATAAAAATAAATTTGATTGCAAAACTTATACTCAAGGGAAAATGTGTCAATACAGAAATACAAAAGCCGATAAAAAAAAGCAAATAAAATACTTGATTTGATTCATTGTGATTTGGCAGGTCCTATTGAACCAATTTCAATAAATGACTCAAAATATGCAATAACTTTCATTGATGACAACTCAGGATTAATAGTGGTTTATTTTCTTAAAATAAATCAGAAGCGGCACACTCATCAGAAAATATTTTATCTGGTATGTCACCCTATGGATCTATTAAAAGTTTAAGAACAGACAATGCTCTTGAATTTAGTTGTACAAAATTTAAAGATATTGTAAAAAATAAAATAAAACTTTCCAGACAGAAAAGAAATTAAAAGAATAAGATGTGTATTTTTTCATGAAACTCAACAATCTGATGAAGAAGAAAGCACTACCCCATGAATAAAAACACTGAATCACAAAATGATAATGATGAAGAACTGGAAAATAAAAAAACTGAATCACAAAATGATATCGAAGAAAAACTTTCTAAACGAAAAATTGATAAACCCAAATATTTGGATGATTATATATTAGATGATTCAGACAACTCAGACACTGTTCTATTGATTATTGTTATAGAGTAAGCATTCCACAAAGCTATGAAGAAGCCATCATATCTACTGAATGATTCAGACAACTCAGACACTGTTCTATTGATTATTTTTATAGAGTAGGCAACATTCCACAAAGCTATGAAGAAGCCATCATATCTACTGAATGATTCAGACAACTCAGACACTGTTCTATTGATTATTTTTATAGAGTAGCAACATTCCACAAAGCTATGAAGAAGCCATCATATCTACTGAATGATTCAGACAACTCAGACACTGTTCTATTGATTATTTTTAAAGAGTAGGCAACATTCCACAAAGCTATGAAGAAGCCATCATATCTACTGAATGATTCAGACAACTCAGACACTGTTCTATTGATTATTTTTATAGAGTAGGCAACATTCCACAAAGCTATGAAGAAGCCATCATATCTACTGAATGATTCAGACAACTCAGACACTGTTCTATTGATTATTTTTATAGAGTAGGCAACATTCCACAAAGCTATGAAGAAGCCATCATATCTACTGAATGATTCAGACAACTCAGACACTGTTCTATTGATTATTTTATAGAGTAGGCAACATTCCACAAAGCTATGAAGAAGCCATCATATCTACTGAATGATTCAGACAACTCAGACACTGTTCTATTGATTATTTTTATAGAGTAGGCAACATTCCACAAAGCTATGAAGAAGCCATCATATCTACTGAATGATTCAGACAACTCAGACACTGTTCTATTGATTATTTTATAGAGTAGGCAACATTCCACAAAGCTATGAAGAAGCCATCATATGTACTGAAAAATTAAAATGGGAAAAGGCAATGAATGATGAATTAAATGCTCTTAAAGAAAATGGAACATATGAACTTACCACTGTACCTCAAAACAAACAAAAAATATTGGAGGCAGATGGGTATATGCTGTAAAATTAGGACCAAACAATGAAGAACAATTTAAGGCTAGATATGTAGCCAAATGATTTTCACAGGTAGAAAATGTTGATCATGCACCGACTGCAAAAATGATATCAATTAGGTTATTAATGCAGATCTCAGTACAAAACAATCTTATTATACGTCAGATGGATTTTAAAACAGCATATTTTAATGCAAATATCGAATGTGATATTTATGTTGAACAACCAAAAGGTTTTGTGCAAAGAAATTGGAACAATTTTTTACACACTTTTTTTAACTAATCAAAATTTTGAATAATCATTAAATGATTATTGTGTATATTGAAAAAATTCAAAAATAATTGTAATAACTTGGGTGGATGATATTATTATTGCAACTCCTGATTTAGAAAGCTTAAATGACTTAAAAAGTAATCTATCACAAAATTTTAAAATGAAACACTTAGGTCAATTATCTTACTTTTTAGGAATAGAATTTCAATTAAATAATAATACTATTAAAATGAGTCAAACAAAATATCTACAAAAAGTTTTGGATAGATTTGGGATGGCTGATTGCAACCCAAAAGCTATACCCTGTAATTTAGATATTGATAAAAATAAATCTTGTAACTCAAAAGAATTAGCCAATAATAGATTATACAGGGAAATTATGGGTAGCCTGATCTATGCGATGATATGTACTAGGCCTGACTTGTGTTATGTTGTAGGTAAATTGTCCCAACACTTGTCAAGACCTACAAATGAACACTTGAACTGTAGTAAGTTTGTCTTAAAATATATCAAGAAAACACTTGATTATAGTGTATTTTCAAAAAATCTAAAAAATAATTTAAGCCTAATTGGTCATTGTGACTCAGATTGGGCAAATTCTGAAGACAGAAAAAGTATTTCTGGATACTGTTACCAGTTGAACAGAGATGGACCATTAATTTCATGGAGATGCAGAAAACAATTAAAAATAGCTCTCATTTGTGAAGCAGAATATTTAGCTTTATGTAATGCTGTGCAAGAAGCAAAATTTATAAAGCAATTATATAAGGACATGAATGGTGATGAACTTGAGATTGACATATATGCAGACAATCAAAGTGCTAATAAATTAGCTAAAAATCCCATTAATCATCAAAGATCTAAACATATTGATGTAAAATACCATTACATAAAATCAAAAATTCAAAATAATAATGTAAATTTAAATTATATCCCTTTAAAAGACAATATCGCAGATATGTTCACAAAACCATTGAGCAATATTAAATTAAGAGAATTTATAAAACCTATTTTAAATTAATTTAGCATAAGTTGCATATATTGGACTATTCTTCTTCATAAATATGTTTAGTGTAATATCAGCAGGAGCTCAAAGCTCCACCTACTTCTGCCCAGCACCCTTTTCACACCATTTGTAACAGTTCTGTTCAGTTCATAATAAATCTTTGTTGAATCAACTTTGTGCGCCCATCTCTTCACTTTCTCTGTAATTTTTATTCTCACGCATTGTTTCCACTATGCAATACGAATACTCAACCTCAACATGTGTTTAATATGAATATCCTTGTTTTATTTTTAGTTTTATTTACAATAAAAGTTTGTCTTTTATTACTTCATATACTAGGTATACCCCAAAACATCGTCTGCCACGAATATTAAAAACGAATTGAAATTAATTAAATCTATTATTAAAGGTCAAACTTTTGTCTAAAACGATAAGTAGTAACATAATGACCATCATTAAAAAAAGACAAAAATATCATTACATATGCAATTTATTTTTAATAGATTTAAAACGATCCGCCATTTGGGCTGTTTTTTAAATATTAAAACGTCCTTGTTTTCAAATTTAATGTAACGTTCGCGATTGCTAAAAATAAAAAAAAAATAAATAAAATACCAAAAATCACTGAATTATCCAATTTTAATGAAATTTTCAGTATTGATTTATCAATTAATTAATTAAGAATTTTTGCTATGCGAAATTAATATATAAAATCCATTTAAAATAAAAATATACTGATATTAAGTTTAAAATGTTATATTCTTAGATTCTAGAAACACATATCTATTTAATACAAAACTTATTTTAGTCAATAAAAGTATACGTTTTGAAAAAAACCTCTATTGAAAATGTACCCCCCTCCCTTTTAAGCAGAAAAAATATCGATGTATAATTTTTCCTTTTATAAGATTATAGCCAATTTGATAATTATCAAAATTAGTAAAAAAGAAATCTCCAACAAATTAATTATTTCTTATTTTATTTTCCGATTTTCGGTACTTACTTTCTTATAAGATATTCTACTTAAAATTTATTTTTCTATTAAAAACTTCGGTCTTTTATCTTTTTATTTCTACTGTAATTAGTATCAATCAAGGACCAACTCGCCAAAATTTTACACCTCAAAATAAGGGGGGTCAAAATTAAGGGACATGAAAAGAATGAGAAAGTTTTGAAATGAAATAAATAATGCATTATAAAGATCATTCGTTGATAAATAAACACTGAAGATTTCATTAAATCCGATAATTCTCTGAGTTTTGGTAAATTATTTTCTGTAGGGGGGCTAAGGTCATTTTGTCAAAAACGCATTTTATGCCAATTTTGTGTATACCTATCACCTACCGAAAGTTTTATTAAAATGGGATAGTTACTTTATTTTATTTAATTTTTAGAAGAATTTCCTTAGTAGAATACGCGAGAAATTGAGCATACCTAGGTAGAGGGAATAGATTAGGAACTGGCAAAATGAGCCTAAAATGGGTTTTTGACAAAATGACATTACCATTATATTTGAGGCGTAACACAGATTCACAAACATGCGTGGTTTCCCCCCACTCTTGTCTCTCTACCACTCTCTGTTTCTCTCTATCGATTCTCTTCCTTCCTCTCTGTTTATCTCTATCTATTCTAGGGACTGGCAAAAAAATCAGCTTCTACGAGTTTTAAAAGCGAATTAAAAATAATTAACTCTATTAATTAAGGTCAAAGTTTGACCTTAAATAATAGATTTAATTATTTCTAATTCGCTTTTAGAATTCCTAGCAGATGACAAATTTGCCTATAGCTAATATATAAACACTGAAAATTTCACTAAATTCAATTAATTCCCTGATTTTTAGTATTTTTTCTTCCGACGGGGTAACATACGATGGCAGAATTTATGTCCGTTAAATAGGATGTAACCCTTCAAATTTAATTATTTTTAATTTCATTTAGTGATGTGCAGAGAAGTGCAAAGGGAGGTAATTTATTTTTTTTTTTTTAATTTCTTAATTTTAAAACAATTACCAAAAATCAGGGAATTGTCCGATTTTAATGAAATTTTCACCAAATTATTTTCCCACGACTTAATTTTATAAGGATTAGTTTATTTTATGGAAGAAACTTGAAAAAATACTTTTTTATAAATTCAGAATGTGTGTGTGTGTGTGGGGGGGGGTTGACCTTTGACCATTTGAAGAAAAAAAAATCCCGGTCCCTAATTTTTACATTTCTTGAAAGATCATATCCTGAAGAATATATAGAAAAATAAAAAATAAAAAATATAAATTCAATAACCTAAAAAAGTGATTTTAAAATTTAAAATTCATTTTCTTAAAACTCAAAAAATAAATAATGTAGCAAGTTTTTTTTTTTCATAGTATTAAAAAATGTAGTTTTCTTTAAATTGATGCAAAAAAAAAATTCTATCTAAGTTAAACTGAGTTTTTCACTACCTTAAAAATTTCAAGGTCCATTATATATGTGCAGGATTATTATGGACTAACTAGCAATTTTAACCAAAGATAGCCCAGAATTTTATCTTTGAAAAAATCTAAGTTAAAAACCATGCATAACCTGGCAACATATTTTAAAAGAATTAAAACGATTTTTAAAAAATCGTCAATTTAAATTATGGAAGCCTAAAAGAGCCATTTATCTTGCTCTCTGACCACGTGATTTTTGAACGAATTCAACGCATCTCACAAGTTTGTGAACGAATTCAACGCATCTCACAAGCTATTATAATTCATTCATAAAGGAAGACTTTATTTCAAAAAGTACATTGTTCTTTTATTTATTTATTACATTCCTTTCAAAAATAGTAAACTGGAAATTAATACCTAATCTAATTAAAATAAAAAAATTAAATTATTGAACACTGAAATTAAACTGAATGTTCTTAAAAATATATTTTACACGAATATTTTTATTGTTATACTGACACTAACTAGTAAACATTTTTGTTGTTATATTTAAAAACAAAAAAAAAAAAAACAAACAAACAAAACAACCACAAACAAATAACACTTTAACACTAACTATTAAACATTTTTGTAGTTATAATAAATAAACAAAAAACAAACAAACAAACAAACAAACAAACAAACAACACAAACAAATAACACTTAAAGTCTTGTTAAATTTTGGCTGTTTTCATGTAAATTTTCATTCGCGTTAACAGAAATTATTGGCAAATGAATTCTTTTTGTTTATGAAATTATTCGCTATTGAAATTTTTAAAGTTTCCTAATATCGTTTATTCTGTAATTGGTCAGTCTGGAATTTTTTTCCGGTGCTAAAACCATAATTCTTATTAATTAACAGTATTATTAAAAAATTGTGGCTTCTGTTTTTTTCGGCAAAATATAACTTTATACATAAAGTTTATAAACAGCGATTTTTTAAAAATATGTTTCGTCATTAAATTTTCATTCAAGAAATGTAAAATTAATTTTCCTCAAAAAAAAAAAAAAAAAACTTAAACATTTCGTGTTTGTTTTTACAACCCCCCCCCCCAAAAAAAAACCCAAAATACCTACCACTTTATCTTTACTTTTTAATCCTAATTGACGCAATACTTTTAAAATTCATTATTCAACAATGTTTAACCGAAGTTCAAATCTGGGTATTTGAAACATACGAAATAGAATTATGTCACTCTAAATAACATTGGGCCTCCATATCTTTTTTCACCTATCGTTAAAAAAAACAGGAGAGTTCTAATCTTTAGAGACAGGCGTTCTTGCCAATCTCTGCACATCCCTACATTTTATTATCCACTTCAAGTTTTGTAAATGTTGCGCATGCGCAGTGCAGACGGTGGAAACGGAAGTAGCGCCATTACTAAAGTGCCCTAGCAAGCACATGTCCACGACTCTCATCCGATGTTTGACACAAACTATTTGTTTATGACGTCAAAACTGTTCCTTCTATTTTTGTTGGTTAATAGAATTGGCTAGCATTTTCAGTCTTCAAAATCGAGTTTGGTTCTCACAAGAAAAATTAATTTTTTTTATGCACATTTTCTGAATTGTTTTCATGAGAAGATAAACATAGGTAAGTGTCTTCCTTTTGGTTTTTGGTTTTGTTTTATCTCGATAGGTGTACTATATTACCAATAGTTCTCAAATTATTTTCAACTCCTTATTTTAGAATGTAGACTAAAATGTCAAGAATATCGTTCTAAAGTTAAATCTCTCTGTTTATTATTATTACTGTAATTAATTGTGAAATTAAATATTTATTGTACAGGGTGGTCCGTAAGTCTTGTCACCCACACGTATTGTTTTGACTTTCATCATTTTTGTTTTAATAATATAATATATTATGTAATTAATAATAATAATAATAATAATAATATTTTCTACTTTATTTCCAGTGGCATATTTCATGTAATTATAGTTGATTAATTAGGAATTATATTTTAGTGGGGGGGGGGGGGTACAAGATTTTCGGAATATATGCGGAAAGTATAAAAATGAAGACAATCCAACGAAATGGAATTAAAATACAATTTTTGTTCATTTCTTTTTTTCAAATTTAAAGATAAGCATTTCTGAATATTTCAGCTTTTTTCTCCCTTTTTTTTTTTTTTTTTCTTGCAACATCTCCAGCTGCCTTCCACATGATTTGTGTGGACTGTGGGGTCCCACGTATCAATGATTTACAACGTTATGCTGAGGGAAGGCATAATTTTTTTTATTCACTATATTTTACTTATGTTCATTCAAATCTATGTTTCTTACTTTGTTATAAGTATGCCCAATTTGGCAAGTTAAAGGGAGATAACCGATTTCAGTATGACGAGTTCAGTAGAAGAGATTAGTAGCAACTTAGCCTTTACCTTGTCTGCCATCTCCAATGAAATTGGTTTCAAATCACCTTAATTTGCTTTTTATGATTTTCATCGTAAAATACATCTATGAGATGATTGAGGGGGAAGTCATCAGTGTTGTCATATCCTTGGGATCATTGGAAATTTCTAGTCTTTCAACCATGAATTTCCTCCCCCAGGGGATCAATCCAGGCTGATCAAACCCCAACCCTCCCCACTCAGCAAATGACCTTCTGACCTCGCCTCCTGATGACCATAGATTTATTGTTCTGGTCACCTGACCCCCAACCAATGACAATGGAGCTCTTCTTATTTATATTACATTAATTTTATTACTAGAGTTTGGTCTCACTACCTAAAAGAACAGCTGTTGTAAGTTTGTCTCTTCCCCCCCCCTCTTTGTTAGATTTTTAATTCTAACAATTTTTTTCTCTTTTTTTAAAAATTGTTCCTATTTACAAGAGAGAAGTTTTCTTTTCCCATTTTTCTTGCATACTCTATGGTTTTAAACAATATGGAGAGTCGCAACAAACCCATTATATGTACTACGAATTAAAATAAAAACATAAAAATGTTAACTGTTAAAGTTTACTAATACGCAACAAATATATACAATGAGACTAGTTTTTACATTTATGAATATGATAGAGGATGATTAAAACAAATTTGTAACAATGTTACCAATAACACTAATCTAAATAAAATGACGGATGTTTAAAATTAATACGCAACGAATGTAAACAATAAGCCCAATTTTACTTATATAAATATTATATGTTTCACCATATGCAAATACTATCTACATGACCCCACATTCTTACTATTATAATAAATAAAACAAATGTTAAGTCTTGAAAATACACAATTTATAAAGACGCGTTTAAAGAAACTTTAAAAAAACAAAAAAAACATGTACTACAAATTAAAAACGTTTTAACTATAAAAGTTTACTAATACGCACTGAATATATACAATAAGACTAGTCCGTACATATATAAATATGAAAACAGACAATATATACGCATGTTTACGATGAACATTTTTACTACCCACATAAATGTAATAAATATTACACCTATTCATGATATTTAAGTAACAAAAAATTACAGTGAACTCCGTTCTAAAATATGAACAATGATTAAGTTTTTAAACTTCTAATCTCCGCGTAGTCCAAATTACAAAAGTGTGTACCAATACCGGTTAAAAAAAATTAAAATAAATGAGAAACCTACCCCCCTCAACGAAACAAATAAAAGAATGTGGCTGGGTATTGTCCCCCCCCCTGATGTTCCGTGCGAAACATTCCCAACTAAAAAAAATAAATAAATAAAATGAAATAAATAAAATAAAACAAATGGGAAAAAAATGAATAAATAAAAAATGAAAAAACAAAACAAATAAAACAGTACACTTATGTAAAATGAATGGTTATGTGGATGATTCGTAGAAGTTACCTAATGTTTATCACTCACACACACACACCTAAAACTGAAAAAACAAGAACACCACACTTAACTCTTAACATCCTATACCATCTCATTCCACCTGGCTGGAAGTCACATTCATTTTCCTAATCTTACCCAAATGATAGCCTTTGTTTAAATGTAATATTAAACATTTAGAAGTCTTTGATTTATGGGAAATAACAGGTAACTTTAAATGAAAAGGAAATTTTTAGTCATTTATTGATAAATCCTTATAGGAATGCAGCTCTGGACTTAAAAAATTCTCAACAGGATGTTAAGAGTTAAGTGAAATGAACGATAACCTGGTTATTTTGTCGAAATTACTCAATTGTGCCATTGATTATGACCCACACATACACACACATGAAAATATATATATATATATATATATACACATTAGTTTGTCAACAGTTCAGTGGATACTGACTCACATGTACAAAAATATTCATATGAATTTAAACTTAATTCCTAGACCAAGTAGTGCTTTTTTCATCCAAATCCAATGAGCTGTCTTTTTGGCCGTTTCAGTAATCTCACGGATTGCCTTATTTGTCATTAGTCCTGTCAATCCCAAATTTGCCAGCACTTTGCTTAGGGACCTTGCAACAAACCCTCTACACCCGACTTCAATTGGTGTGCAGTTTGCTTTCCATTCATTTCTTCTGCATTGTTCAACCAATTCCTGGTATTTACTTCTTTTCCTTTCGTTGGTTTTGTCTGTATGGTTTTCCAAGCTGTAGTAAGCTCTAACATAATACTTTGTTATGAGGAGTTAGAAAAAATTATAATGTCTGGCTGCAAATTTTTTACTGCTACGTGATTGGAAAATTTCAACTGCTTTACGAGGTCTACACGCATCTGCCAATCTATCGCTGTTGAGAGTATACTTGTTATCCTTTTGTTTTTCTGTGATGGGATCCTCCCTCCAGTATTGACAGTTTATCCTGGGCTTGTATGTCTTCCAACTGTTAAATGGAATACAACATCTCTTTTGAAGCCATTCATATTTAGTCAACAAGTTTTGCTTGCGATGGCAACAGGTAGTCTGTATTTCATCCTCATCACAATCCTATTCTATAGGCAATAAGCTTTATATCCATTGCACTCAACTGATCAATTGGAATCACTCCAACCTGTTTATCATGGAATAAATCATGACATTTTTCAACTGTTAACTCAGTACAAATAAAACAATAATGTTTATCTATAAACAATATACAAATAAAATATGTTTATCTACTAAAGTACTTACATATGTTTAAAAGTTTAACCCTGTTTCATTCTTTCTTTTCAATAAAAACATTATTCCAATGATGAGGAAGCAAAATCTTTAGTGAAGAAGTGGCTCAAAGAACAGTCAACAGAATAGGGATATATGCTCTCATTTTAAGGTGGAACATTGCTATTGAGAGAAACAGTGACTGTGGGAAAGTAGGGAGGTGATCCACACGGGACCAGCTTTATTTTGATGTGTGATACATGTTCCTGTATTGGTAATTATACCTGTGCTAAACAAAATGGCTTTGCTTTTTGACTCACGCTCATATTTAATTTTTTTTTTTAATAATAAAAACAATATTATTCAATAGTTTAAGAAATCTCTGAGCTCAATATCAACATTTGAGAGTTCATGGAGCATTAGGATGATTGTCTTTAACTATAATCTTTCACTGAAATCCTGCATGTACATAGGAAAAAACCTCTGAAGTTGGCAGGTTCATATCTTCTAAAGTAGACATTACTCCATCACAGAACTCTTTGGTGAACTTAGGCAGACATAGTAGATATTATGAAAATTTACGTCAACATATTTTCTATAGACTGACCGTAAGCTATATAGGTGAAAAGTTGTTGATTTTGGAGTCATGAATTTAGGTGAGCAATATAAAATTTTCTATCAGGTATAGGGTTAAAATAGTTGGATATTTGGATTCTACCGTCCTTATTTGCCCTACATATCAAATTTCAGAAATATTGAATGTATGAAAGTATTTAATGTATGAAAGTATTGAATTTCCTATCAGGTATAGGGTTAAATACGGCAGGCTGGAGGGCTATTGCATGTCCTTACTAATTACCTTCTGCACATTTCCATTTCTGCACTATTTCTTTCTGCTATTCAACAACCAGTAGAGATGAATTCTTACTACTCTGTCTTGTTTAATATTACTTTTCCTTTATTTGCAGATATTGATTGCCAATGAGAATAAACAAGATGGATAAAACTATGTATGCCAATGTGAAAAAGTATTTTTTAAAAGAGAGTGGATTTGCAGTTTGATAGTTTGTATCTTTAACATGCAAACAGAGAAAGGCAAGAGTGTGAATCAAAACCAATTAGATTTTCATATGTAATCTCAAAAGAGAAATTAATTTTTGCCCAGTTTTTGTTTATCAGTATTTGTACTAAGTAACCATTTCTAAACAAACATGCAAACAGGCAATGAAAAACAAGTTTACACTTGTCAAGTGTGTGGATCAACATTTTCAGCAAATTCCAGTTTAGAAACTCATATGTAAATGCACATTGAAAAAAAACCAACATTTTCTTGTAAAATGTGTGAATCATCATTTTCATTAAATTCTAGTTTAAAAAGACACATGCAAACACACACTGAGGAGAAACCATTTTCTTGTGAAGTGTGTGGATCAGCATTTTTACAGAATGAACATTTAAAATGCCATATGCAGACACACACAGGAGACAAACCATTTTCTTGTGAAGTGTGTGGATCAGCATTTTTACGGAAGCAATCTTTAAAATACCATATGCAAACACACACAGGAGAGAAACCATTTTCTTGTAAAGTGTGTGGATCAGCATTTTCACGGAATGAACATTTAAAAAGACACATGCGAACACACACAGGAGAGAAACCTTTTTCTTGCCAAGTGTGTAGATCATCATTTTCACATAGTGAATCCTTAAAAAACCACATGGAAACACACACAGGAGAAAAAACATTTTCTTGTGAAGTGTGTGGATCAGCGTTTTCACGGAATGAACATTTAAAAATACACATGCGAACACACACAGGAGAGAAACCATTTTCTTGTGAAGTGTGTGGGTCAGCATTTTCAGACAATTCCAGTTTAAAAAGACACATGCGAACTCACACAGGAGAGAAACCATTTCCTTGTCAAGTATGTGGATCAGCATTTTCACATCATGTACAATTAAAACGCCACATGACAATACACACAGGAGAGAAACCATTTTCCTGTGAAGTGTGTGGATCAGCGTTTCCAGAGAATTCCAGTTTAAAAATACACATGCGAACACACACAGGAGAGAAACCATTTTCATGTGATACGTGTGGATCAGCATTTTCTTTGAATTCCTATTTAAAAAGACACATGCGAACACACACAGGAGAGAAACCATTTTCTTGTCAAGTGTGTGGATCATCTTTTTCTCAGAATGTTAATTTAAAACGCCACATGCAAACACACACTGGAGAGAAGCCATTCACTTGTGAAGTGTGTGGATCAGCATTTTCTTTGAATTCCTATTTAAAAAGACACATGCGAACACACACAGGAGAGAAACCTTTTTCTTGTGAAGTGTGTGGATCAGCATTTTCAGACACTTCCAATTTAAAAATACACATGCGAACACACACAGGAGAGAAACCATTTTCTTGTGAAGTGTGTGGATCAAGATTTCCAAATAATTCCTATTTAAAAATACACATGCGAACACACACGGGAGAGAAACCATTTTCTTGTGAAGTGTGTGGACTAGCATTTTCTATGAATTCCAATTTAAAAAAACACTTTCGATCACACACAGGAGAGAAACCATTTTCTTGTGAAGTGTGTGGATCAGCATTTTCAGAGAATTCCAGTTTAAAACTTCACATGCGAACACACACAGGAGAGAAACCTTTTACATGTGATATATGTGGATCTGCATTTTCAAATAATTGCCATTTAAAAAGACACATACGAACACACTCAGGAGAGAAACCATTTTCTTGTCAAGTGTGTGGATCATCTTTTTTCCAGAGTGTTCATTTAAAAGGCCACATGACAACACACACCGGAGAGAAGCCATTGTCTTGTGAAGTTTGTGGATCCGCATTTTCACGGAGTGACCATTTAAAAAAGCAACACATTCAACAGGGGCCCTTGGTTTCTGATAATTGTTAAAAGAGAAAACAAAGGGAACATTTTTTTCTTGGGAAGTGCATGGATCCGCATTTGCAACCAGGTCGAATCTAAAAATGTACATGTGAATATACACTGAAGAGAAACCATTTTCTTGTCAAGTGTGTGGAATTGCATTGTCAGATAATTCCGCTTTAAAAAATACACTGCCAACCTGACACTTGACACTATACCTCGTAAACGAAACTGCTATAAAGTACAAATAGAAGCTATCAAAGGAATACCTTCCAGCCTAAAATGAGCACTAGGATATAATTACTATTCATTAAGTAATCGAGTGTTTACCTCAGGAAGGGCATTCAGGGTTCCCACGCATCCTGGAACACCTGGAAAAATGGGGGCTTTTTATAAAAAATCCCGGAAAATTTGAATTATCTGAAATAAAATCTATGTTATTATTACAGTAAACAAATATAACTAGTAAAATAACAAGGTCGGTGTTTTTTGTTTTTAATTTTATGAAAATTTAAAAAAGAAACCATTTTCTTGTCAAGAATTTGGATCTGCACTTTCAAAGAATTCCCATTTTAAAACACACACAAGTTCTCACTAGTTATAACCATTTTCTTGTCAAGTGTGTGGCGGAGAAAACCAATTTATAAAAAAATCTATAAAGAGAGGAAAAATACAAACCCCAAAAATTTCCCAGTGTAGAAAGCCTATCAGTCTTTCTTTTGTGCCTCACTATGGAGAACTCATCAAACGCTTTAGACACAGCAAAGCTGGATGAAAGAAGAAAATAAAAGAGTGAACCATCTACTTTTCAGAGATGACCTCAAACTCTATACAGAATTAGAAAATCATCTTTTGCCTGATAGAAACAGTAAAATATTTCACAAAAGATGTCTGCATGGATTTTGGATAAGAAAAAATGCACAATACGAGAAGGTAAAAACGTACAACAGAACATGTTGAAGTGAATAATACCTATGTTAAAGACCTGGGAGAGGATGCTTGTCTACAAATATGTTGGCATTGAGGAAATTCAGTGGTTGAATGTGGACAGATAAGAGAAAAAGCAGAAAAAATTACATCATTCACCTTAGAAATATCCTCAATAAAATCTAAAAAAACAAAATAACAGAAAGAAGAAAACACTAGTTAAATGTTATATCTTCTTAAATTTTCCCCTTTGTTGATTTACTGCTGTCCATATTAATCTATCAGTAATATTTGCTACTTAACAATTCAGCAGCTACCTAGGTTCTTATTTTTCTGAGGCTGATAGAAGTTTTGGGTTCAGGAGGTCTTCTCAGGGCAATGTAGATAGCAGTCCCAAGATTCTTAGGTTCTTAAAATAATAAAATTAGTAAACTACGAATATGATGTTTTTTTAAAAGTTTCTTTGTCATGTATTGTACGGGGGATCAATACACGAAACAAAAACTAACGAAAAAAAATTATTAACCTTTTCAATTTAGTAAACATTTATGCTGAGTATTATAAGCTCATATTCCTCTTCATAAATATGTTTAATGTAATATCAGCAGGAGCTCAAAGCTCCACCTACTTCTGCCCAGCAACCTTTTCCCGCTTTATTGTAACCGTTATGTTCAGTCCGTAATAAATCTTTGTTGAACCAACTTTGTGTGCCCATCTCATCATTTTCTCTTTTACCTATTGTAAATTACTTTTCCTCACGCATTGTTTCCACTATGCAATACGAATACCCAACCTCAACAAGTTTTGCACCCACTTATAAAAATAGAATTTACTCCAATGGAAATCCAGAACAATTTCAATTATGGGAAATTAAATTCATTTCCTACTTACGACTGCAGAAGCTGGCACATGTTTTGAAATCTGAGACAGAGGAAATTGACCCAAACAAAAATGCTGAAGGTTTTGCTCTGATGACACAGAGGCTGGATGATAGAAGTCTTACTCTAATTATTAGGGATGCCAGAAATAATGGAAGATTGGCAATTAAAATATCGAGATAACATTATTTTGGAAGCAGTAAACCCAGGATAATTTCTTTTAATACAGAATTGACATCATTAAAAATGTCAGCACACGAAAATGTCACTGATTATATGCTAAAAGGGGAGAATGCTGTGTCTTCATTAAATTCAGCCAGTGAAAGTATATCTGACAGCTTATTGATTGTAATGATTTTGAAAGGATTACCCAGCGATTTTAAACACTTTTCGACTGTGATAAACACAGAGAAAGGACAAATTGAAATTTAATGAGTTCAAATCAGCTCTCAGAATCTACGAAGAGACTGAAAAATGCAGAAAAAATGGGCCACGAGAAGATTACTCGATGAAAGTTAATATTCAACAAAAAGATATGAAAAACATATGCTGTTTCAATTGCCAAAAGCTGGAGCACCGAAATTCTGAATGCAAAAACGTGCCAAAATTTAAAAAAAACATGGTGTAAATATTGTGGCTGCCTTCAGTAGCAGCAGTTTGTAGTAATTTTTTGTACATGGTTAACAGGTCTGACTTTTGCCCCTTTTTTTTTCCCTACCCCCTGTGAGTACCCAGTGACCTGGTCACCTCTTTGAAAATTCCATTAGAGAAAATAGTTTATTGGGTTTTTAAAAAAGGCCCTAAAAGTATGTGTAAATGCATTTTTGAGATTGGTGGAATACTTATTTGTCTTTGTGCCGCTATTTAAAAGAGAATCACTGCTGTTAAGCAGTAAAAGCAGAAAGTTTTAGTGAAGAAATGAAAGTTTTTAGGGTGTTTTGAATTGGCATAGCAAATTTGGATAGTCAGACTAAGGGAGTTCCACATAAATTCTTCCTTTCCCTTTGTGGTGACTGTATGTTGCAGTCACAACTTTTTGGCGGTAAAATTGGTAACCACATTCTTAGTATAAAAGTTACTAAGACATATTTTGTTCATATCCAAACCCCTATTGTGCTAACAAAGGTAAATTATTTTTCCATTCTTTTGTTGAAACTGTATTTGCTCTCTGAGTTGAAACGTTATTTTTCCTGTTAAATTATAAATTATCTTATATGGTAAATGTTTCCCTTTTACCCTAGTTAACACACTGTGCCTTTTGTGGCAATTAAGTTAAATACCCCAAACCCCTTTGTATGTTCTTTAATTTGTAATTCATAGTTAAGCTTAAATGTTTTATATTTAGAATTTTTGGTAAATTATGAGGCGGAAACCTTTCTTGTTAACTTTTTTATAACCTTTTGTGTGAAATTTGTTTGTTTTATTGTTTCTAAACTTGTTACCATTTTTTTGTATATTTGAGACTTAGGAAGTTTTTCGGTAATTTCTAGTTTCGACGGCTCCATTGTAAGAACAAAATAAAAGACTATTTTAAAATCACCTTTGAGTCTGTATGGCCTTTATGCACACATGCGAACCATTTTGAAATTATCAGGAAAGCCATTTTGGTCAACAAAATTCTGTAGGGGTGGATATCACAAATATTGCAAAAAAAATATACACAACACAAAATATTATCTAGGGATGTGCAAATTATCGCTGGCTCTAAAAAAAAGTGTGATCATAGGAAAGTCTTCTAAAAATCATATAAAATAAACTAACTATCCAATTTTAATAAAACTTTCGTTATATGAAAAAATAAAAGACAAACTTTTATTGTAAATGAATTTTTACTAAATTGAAAAGGCTAATAATTTTTTTTGTACATAAATAAATCTTACATTTTCGGAAAGACAATTTAATGACGGAACATATGTAAAAAAGATAATTCACTACTAAATCGGTTTTGGAAATAGGGCATCTTAACCATTGAAACTTAAATCTTGTAAATAAGAAGAAATATGTATCTTTTTTTTTTAATTGTTAGATTATTTTCTAAAAAATCTTATATTAAAAGTTCCTATTGTCTACATCTTTATTTTATTTTTCAGGGATTTTTTTAAATTTATAAAATGTAAAATAAATACTTTTCTTTAATGTACAGTAAAATCGTATTTATTTAATCAAAGAAAATATTGTATAAAAAATATCTTGCTAAAAATAATGACATAATTTATGTTGGTTTTTATCTTATAAATTTTTGAAAATAATGTTTGAATTAAAAATTGTTGTCATTCTTATTATGGATGGTTCTAAGAGAAATAAAAACTCTGGGTTTTGGGGAAATCTGTTGTTATTGTTTTCACTGGTGTGTTCTGGGTACATAAGTTAATAGGTTCAAATCCGTGACGCTTGTATAATTATACTCTGTAAAACTCAAACAGTGTTTGAAGAAATTTATTATTTTATTTGGAAATAAATAATTCTCCATATAATCCCCCATTCTAAGAAATAGTGCACACGTCAAGATGCGATAACTGTCAACAAAGATTAAGAATTTACGGGAATTTAATTTTAGATGCAAAAATTTAGGTTTTATATGAGGTAAATTTGTTTTTTCTTTTTTATAACACATAAACTTGGAATTGTTCTTTATACTAAACGTAAAAGAAAACATTAAAAAGTTAATTTACCATTTTTTATTGATGTTTTAAAACATTTTTAACAATCTCTGCGTGTATTAAAAGAGTGTTTTTTGCACATAGCTATATTTAACCCATAGATGGGACCCTAACATGTACTACCACTCCGGGTCAGAGTGGACCAGGGGGCAATGGTGATGAAAGGGTGCTCCACATTCCCCAAACCTCCAAAACTGGAACCTCACCATCAGATAGAGTTTAACGTCATTCCCAGGACATGTAGACCCTCAGCCACTGCCTTCTAGCACCCATATGATAAAAAGGGTTGGGGCTTGCCATAAGGGTTGGAGCAATCATATAGGTGCTAGGACTTGATGTGACAAGCCAATTGATTTGAGGGGGCTTCTCCGACTACCAGTCTAGCTTAAATAATGGTCTAAGTGGAGAGTTGCAGGTCATGGACTGCTCATCCACCAAGACTCCATCCTTAAGCATCACAGGACGCCACCCACAGCCAACAGGTGGCCCCATTTGGGGGAGTCTTACCCCTTTGCAGAGGAGCAGTCTGAGGTGTTCATGACATGCAACACTCCACTTTGGCCCATACTTATGCTAGCCAGGGGGTTGGAGAGGACCTTTCCAACTGCTTTTACTTAAGTTAGATGGGCGGATGGAGAGGCCCCCTCAGATCATGTCAAGCCCTATGACTTATATGATTGTCTCAACCCTATTGCCATCATGGCAAATCCCAACCCTTTTTATCATATATGTGCTAAAAGGCTAAGGGTATTAATATCCTGGGTATGACATTTAACTTTATGATGGTGAACCCAACTAGACAGCAAGATGGCAGTTGGAGGAGATGGTAGATGGACCAGCAAGAAGCAAGTAAGTTCTCTGAAGAACTCTCTTATCTGAGAACACTCACTATCAGAAATTATATGCCCAATGTCTATGAGGGTATTTAATAGTATCTCAGAATGTGCATGTAAGTTTTTAAGTTGAAAATTCCGGAAACTTTTCCCTTTTTTTTTTCTTTTAACAATTTTTAGAATCTAAGGAACCCCAGTCTAGGACAAACACTTGATTCCTTTATGAATAGTATTTGTATCTAAGGATCATTTAGGATGGAGCATGGTTCTGTGATACCAGCTATTTGTTCTTCATAGCAGCTTGGTTTACCAGGTATTGTGTCAAGATATCTTTTTGAAGTTTTGCTTGACCAGCCCTGTGTATTTTAGCATGTGTATTTTAAAATTTGAACTCACAGACAATGCTGATCCATACACAAGGGAAAGTTTTTTATCTCTTTTTTTTTTCAATGTTCTTTAATAAGTTTTAGACACCTTTATGCATAGTATTTACATCCCATTTTAGGATGGAGGATGTTATTTCTGATCAAATATTATTTTCTTCTCTCTGCCTCTCTTCTCAAATCATGAGGTGAAAAATTGGAGAATAATTTTCTATTTCACAATGGACCACTTAACTATGTTCAAGTTTCTCTTTCTAGTGGTCCTTGCTTAGTATCCATTTTAGTGTTGTTATTTGTGGTAGTAGCACTAGGAGAAAGTGCATTGTTAATTTCCTTATCATTTAGACCAGTGCTGTGTGCTTTTAAATGTGCATTCTGTGAAAATACTGATGTGACCTGATTCAGGTTTGGAAATTAGAAAAAGAAAGAAAGAAAAACGGAAATACTTAGAAAATATTTTTTTGACGGCGATCAGAATCTATGGAAAAAAAAAAGAATGAAAGTAATTTTTCACTGAAACAGTAAAGATAATAATCAGCAATAATATTGACCGCTAGTATATTTAGTGCAAGGCCAGAACAAAGGTTTTTTCTCCATTCAGAAAAAGATAAATAGCGAAGGTAGATAGGAGAACAATCCTTTTGTTTAGACGTGCTAAAGGCGCCCAGGGGGGCTTGACTCGATTGCCTGTCAAAACTTAATAAAAAGATTTTTTCTTAGATAAGAATCAGCCCGGCTGTTAGAAAGAAAACCTGTCCTTTTGGTTGGGACTTAAAGTGTCTGGATAGTTTGACGGTCAAAAGATAAAGGTCAAGCTTAGTTTCTCCAGTAAGCTCCTTTGTTTGAAGTGGCCGGAAGAGATGGCACTTAGATTGTGATGCGGAAGTAAATTTGATTGGCTGATTAGGACAAAAAGAGAGGCGGCGCCCTTAATAAAATGGAAGGTAAAGAGGAGGTTACTAATATCTTCACGCTGACCGGAAATAAGAATTTCCGATTGAAAAATTATTTAAACTGAGACGATCTTGACAAGAAAGTAGAATGAAGCCGGGCGTGCTTGAGAACGGTAGCTAAGAAAGCTTGAAGTGTGAATGTAAAGATCCTGTAGCCGACAGATAAACTGACTTCAGCCAACATTGCCGCGTAATATTATTTCGACCAGAACACATTGAATTGAGGTCCATCACTCCCCTGTCTTGAGAAGTAATTATTTGTATTCTTGTATTTTTGAATATAAATGTTGTTGATTTTTGAAGAAGAAAAAGAGTCGTTATTTTTTTTGTGTGTGACCAATAGGCCGCCATTAACCTCGGAAATCAGTTTCTATAGCAGATTTCTAGTCGTTTGAGATCTTAGCACAACGTGGGGCATTCGGCTAGACTTCCCACAAATATAGAGACCCTGCAATCCTTGGTTGATGCAGAAAATCCGATCTTGACGGCCAATTTCGGAGATTCTGTGAGCCCTTTAGCTCGGTAGAGACCGACGGGTTATACTGATCTAAATACAAAACACTAATATGGATTTTCGGACCAAGACACCAATAATCTCCCCAGGTGAGACCTAGATTCACAAGGACATGTTTTGCTTTTCACTGTCAAAATCCAGTTGTTAGAAAATTCTTTTGATAGAGAGAGGAGAGAGGTGGACAGATAGAGATACATAACTTACTGTCTCCTTCGTTTGTTTGGCCAATCGATCGTCTAGCTTTGACTTCTATGTTGTTGGTTGTTCATCTTGATTCTTTTTCTTTCTTGGCTGCTCTCACTAGCTCTCACATGACTTCAGGTGATTCATGGGTTTTCCGCCACTGGGGTCAAAGGTCCCCAACTGTCTGTAAATTTTAATTTACTCTACACAGTGTGGTCAATAATCTATATTACCATAGATTATGCAACAAATTCAATAGCAATTTTTTTCTTAATTATAAAACAATAAATGACAGACATGTTTTTATATTATAGATACTTTTATTTACTTATTTCATGTTGTTATTAATTCAATAGCAATTCTTTTTTAATTATAAAACTTTTAACATTAGACACGTTTAACATGGGAATGGTTAAAGCTATAAAAAGTATATTATGAGGTTATAATAATAACTGCTAACCCTAAACCCTAACCCAAGCAAAATCTTTTTTAAATAAATACTTTTTGATTTTAAACTAATATTATTTGTATTGTTTTTATTTTTATTATAAAACTTTAAACGAAAGACACGTCTCCATATTAAAACAGTTTTTAACATATACTAACAACACCATGAAATATCTCATTTTTTTATTCTATACAGGCACATGGAAATAAATAAACATGTCTTTTGTTTTTTAAGTTTTTTTGTTTTTTTAAATAACAATATTAGTTTATCTTTAGTGCAAAATTATTTTTTTCACATATGCTAACAGGAATAACTCATTTTTTTTAATTATTAAAATCAAAAACTTTTAGGATTAAAATGTTAGTGGTTTTTATCGGCTGGCTGTTGATTTAGTTTACTAACAAATGGTGAATAGCAAAATTCAGTTCCTTTCAAATGGATCTGGGCTGGGGTGCTTATTGGTGTCTAGGTGCGGATTTTTTCTCTTTTGGTTTTATTTTCTAATAACAATTTCTAGAAGTTAAGGGGCCCCTGTCCTGGGGCTAACACTTGACTCCTTTATAAATTGTACTTGTATCCTAAGGATCATTTTAGGATAAAGCATATTCCTTTGATTGCTGCTATTTGTACTTCATAGCAGCTTGGCCTACTTTAGGCCATAATCATTTATCTGGGATTTTTTTAATGATATTTTCAATTTTGATTGAATTTTTGTTTTAATATTGATTTTACAAATATAAGTTATTTTTCCTTTTAAGATCAAAAAAATTAAAAGCAAAAGTTTTTACCTAAAAAAAATAAAAGTGGGTCGTAGGTTTTCTGATGAAATTGATTAGTCTTATATTTTTCTAAGAAACTAATGTAACAGATAAAAAGTCGGTCGGTCATTGTACCATTGGTAGAGGGGAAGGTAGACATGTAGAAATTGGAACGGAGAGATACAAAGATAAAAAAGTTTAACAAATTCATTTCCTCGAGTCTCCGTTTTATTTTTTTTTTAATTTACAAGTAAAAGATCCTAAACAACTTGTAACCTTGTTTTCTGAATATGACGAAAGAAAAGTAAATGCTTCTATCACATAACCGTTCAATTAAGAAATAAAGAAAAAACTTTCCTTAAAACGCCATTTTATAACATGACTGGCTTGTCTACCACAAAGCTTACTGGTACACAGGGATTCTCCCGGATTCATAACTGCATCACTTCACCATTGCAAAACAAATTTAAATTGAACAAAAAATCCTCTAATATCATTAACTATCAATGATTATTTTTTCATATATTATCTATTTTTCAAAACCAGTTGTATGAATAAGCAACAAATTGCCAAGATGGCTGAATCAAATCAATATAGTGAATTACGTTCAACCTCAAAAGTTGGACCTGTTCCTGAAAAAAAAAAAATGATCCCAGTATCTAAAATTTGTGCTAAAGCCAGAGTAGAGCAATTTCCTGATGACTTTTATGCGGAAGAAAATATGTTATTTTGCAAATTCTGTCTTCATAGTGTTGACATTTTTAGGGTTGACACAATCAAAGATCATATAAAATCCAAAAATCATTTGGCAATAAAGTCTTTCCAACAATTACAATTTTGTTTAAATGTAAAGTACAAGATGATTTTGTTCTTGATTTAAAAAAAATGTGTAATTTGTCTGACATTCCCTTACAGAAAATTGACAAAATGAAGCCATTTCTATTAAAACACTGTAAGGAGGGTGGTGCTAATGTGCTGTGCTTAGCCCATATCTTAAATCTTGTTGGTGAAGTATTTTGATGTTACCCAGCTCATTACATTCATTACATTAAGTTACGTTCATCAAGTCAGCCTTTTTTTTAAAAAAGCTAGTCGAAAAAAGCAAAACCTTAAATGGCTTGAAGGTTCCTTGTCTAAGGAACATGTGAAATTACCCCCTGAGCCAATGGCAACCAGGTGGAATTCCTGGTTTAATGCAGCCAAATATCACTCATCCTTTGTGCAATTTTATGAAGGGTTCTTTAAACAAGAAGAGCCGTGGCCTTACAGTAGATAGGATTCTGGAATTAGTAGATGATGGTCGACTATATCATGCCTCTTACCATAATTTACGCCTGAATCTGCATTTTATAAAAGAGAACTGCATCCATTTAATAACAGTTTTGACAAGCTTAGAAGAAACCAAGTCACTGCTTGCCTGTGTTGTCTATAACAGGATTGAGGATGTAAAATAATATTTGCATACTGGTACATCAAAATCAACATCTGGTGTAGAAACTGACTGTCTTCTGTCTGAAATAGAAAATACAGAGAGGGAGAGAGTTATCTCAAATTTCCAAGATTTGTTTAGCACATCTTTTTCAAAACTGAATAAATACCTGGATGCTCACCCTGTGTATAACATTTACAAGGCATCTTGTCGGTTTGATCCTAGACAGCTACCTTGTATAAGCCATGACATTGATAGTTTTGCAGCCATTAAAGACTTGCAAGATCCTTCTACTAATCTTCTTAAAGAATTCCAAATTTATGTGAATTACCAAGATGACTTACCAAATCCTTTTAACATCCCAGCATTTTGGAATGCAAATAAGAGAGATTTTCCCTTCTGTAACAGATTGCCAATAAGGTCATATGGATGCCTGTTACCAGCTTAGATATTGAACATTCATTTTCTCAATATAAACATTTACTAAATAAACAATGTGAAAGTCTTACTCCTGAAAACACCAAGCAAATTACAATGTTGTATTACAATGGAGATTTAGAAAAGAGATTTGAAGATTGCTAATTTCTTTATTTGGGAAATATCCAATTTCAAATTTGAGCCGTATTTCAAATTGAGATAAGGTGTTTTATTCAAATTTTGAATTAATATATCAAATTGTTTTTATATTTTGTTACAAAGATTCAATTATTATAGTTTAATTCTAGTTTTGTAAAATTTTAGTCAAAATGTTTGACTTTCTCATATATTTATTGTTGAGATTCAAGTTATTTGCGGTTGATTCTTTAAATGTGATTTTTCTGTTAATTTCAATATCGATCCCTCTACTTAAAAACACAAAAACAATTTGAATGTGTTCTTTCCTAAAGGAGGATAAGAATATTTACGGTTTCGAAAGAGATCTTATTTCTCTGTAGTTGTTGGAATATTGTTGGACAAAGAAGGAACAAACACGAAAGTAAATGCAGACACTTGTATTGACAAAAAATTACATAAAATTTTTGCAAATTTTAATGGTATTTGCTATCAGACTTATCTGAGGAGGAATTTTCTTGTAGTAATGGTGATAACACGGTTTTCTTCTCGTCGGTAGGAAATGTAGATAAGACACTTCGTCTCAGTAGTTTCTCGTCCTTTAGTCAGTGTACAATAATACTGGCCTTTATGCAGTATGCAGATATAATGCCTTAGAAGGAAGCTGGTTGTAAAGTTCTGTGATAAGTGGGCCCTGTTTTGGGAGCTCTCTCTTTGTGATAAGTGAGCCCTGTTTTTGGGCTAAGGATGAATGAAGTGTAGGGACCACTGTTTACGCGACTACACTCAGTGGGTGCTCCGTGATAAGTAGGCCCTAATTTTGGGCTAAGTGAGGGAATGTTTATTTTTACGTCTCTCGTTGGTAACGGCTCTCTGATAAGTGAAGTTTTGGTATTTGGTACCAACATACGATGATGGCATTCGCCCCCTGGCGGCAGGGGGAGATAATTAGCTATGGAATTTCCAATAAGGAACCTCTGATTAAATTATACCAAAGATAATTATGCACTACAACATTTCATTGTTATTGTTTAGTCATGTTGGATATTTATTTTTACATATAATTTATTTTTGGATTTTGATTTCACAATTTTAAAAAAATGTATACATTGGCTATTTCTTTATATAAAACTTTGAATTAATAATAATCTGGGGCCCTACATTTGGGACAGCTACATCAATTTTGTAATCTTTTTTTGCTCAGCTCTATTTAGGCCATAATCATTTTGGACAGCTACATCAATAATTAAATCAGTTTTTTTGTTTATCCCAGATGACAATATCTGGTTTAATGGCTTTGTCTTTTATATATCTGCCTGTCTGGATTACTTTATCATAGAACACAGTCACCTTTCCATTTGATGTTATTGGTGGAGGCTCAATTTCCCAGATGAACTGTGATCTCTCAAGCTGCATTTCTCCACAGATTTTCCAGTGGAGGTATTTGCAGTGTATGTGTCTGTATGTGTTTTTTTAAACTTGCATTCTCTCAAAATACTGATCTACACAGCTTACTAGAAAATGGTTTCTTCCCTGTGTGCATTTGCATTTTTCTGCTCTATGCATGCGCATTAATGTTTTTAATTCAGAATTGAATGAAAATGCTAATCATCACACTTGGCAAGAAAATGGTTTCTCTCTTGTGTGGATTTGTATGTGATTTCTTAAACTGGAATTCTGTGCAAATGATGATCCACACACTGAAATGGTTTTTCCCCAGTATGTATTCGCATGTGCTTTTTTAATGTGGATTTTTTCTGAAAGCTGATCCACATGTTTCACAAGATATGGTTTCTCCCAGTGTGTATTCGCATGTGGCTTTTTACATGTGCATTCTGTGAAAATGTTAATCCACACACTTCACAAGAAAATGGTTTCTCTCCTGTGTGTATTCGCATGTGAGTTTTTAAATGTCCTTCTGTGAAATTCTGCTCCACAACAATGACAAGAAATGTCGTTCTTCCGGTGTGAATTCATTTCAGATGATGTTCTACATATTTAATTCTCTGAAAATCCTGATCCACACTTTTGAGCAAGCATAGGTTTCTCTTACTTAGTTGTGTATTCTGCTTCAGCATGTGATGTATTACATATGGTGATTGTTCTGTGTTAAATTCGTTGTCTTTCCTACACACTTTGACACATTGAAAAAATAGGTTTCTCTCCTGTGTTGTTGTTCGCATTGTGGCTGTTTTAACTGTCCCTCTTTCTGTCTAGCAAATCTGCTCGCACAGATCACAAGAAGAATGGTTTCTTCTTTCCAGTGTGTATTTGCTATTTGCTGGCGTGTTAATTGTCCACTTCTGTGAAAATTCTTCTCCACAACAACTCACAAAAAAAATGGTTTCTCTCCAGTGTGTATTCGTATGTGGCTTTTTAAATAGGAACCACATGAAAATGTTGATCCACACACTTGACAGAAAATGGCTTCTCTCCTGTGTGTATTCTCATGTGGCTTTTTAATAGAACTCATTGTAAATGCTGATCCACACACATGACAAGGAAATGGTTTATTCCCTGTGTGTATTCGCATATGCTTTGTTAGTGTGGAATTCTCTGAAAATGCTGTTCCACATATTTCACAAGAATATGGTTTCTCTCCCGTATGTCTTCGCATGTGGTTTTTAAATGTTCATTCTGTGTAAATGCAACTCCACACAGTTCACAGAAAAATGCTTCTCTCCAGTATGGATTCGCATGTGCGTTTTTTAGTTAGAACTTCCTGAAAATGTTGATTTTCACATCTGACAAGTGTTGGATGCTTTTCAATTCTGTTTGCATGTTTATTTAGAAATTATGATTTAATGGAAATGCTGATGTATAAACTCGGTAAGAACAAGTTATTTTTCGCCCAGTTGGGCTTCTTTGAGATGATTTAAAGATAAAATCTATCAAAATGAGATCCACAGTCTTAAACAAAAAATATTTTCACATTGGTATATGTGGATTAAAACTCCTCTTTTTCATTCTCTTTGACAATTGAGATCTGCAAATAAATAGGAGGTAATATTACAAAAATATAAAAATTGATACTTTGTTTGCAATCATAATCGTTAGAATTAGAATTTTTACATTTAAAGAATCAAAAGATCAAAGTGTAATTATTTAGTTTAACAGTAAATCTTTGCCTACTTAAACCCGCTTACAGCGGCTCTCCTGTTTCTACATATACCACACCCAAGCAAAGTCCAAAAACTGATGGTTAATCCATTATAATTGAGCAGAAGGACTCAGATTACAATAATAATACGACTTTATTTGAACAGAATGAGTTCTGAGGTTAATAGATAGTGAAAATTTAAAATCCTTTAAGACAATGTTAGAAAATCTGTGGAAAGATCATAAATATTCTGTGGAATTAAGATGAATGTTTATAAGGAACAGCTGACATGTCTCAGACCTAATATACTAGCTAAAAAGATATTTATATTATTATTATATTATTATTGTAAGTTTTTTTTTAGTTTTTTATTTAATAAACACAATACACAATTTGAACGCAACAATTTCCATTTTTGCAAAGTTATATTCATCTGAAATAAATGAATGTGCCATTATTGACAAAAGATTAGTGGCCCCAAATTACCTTTAAGCACCCCAGGGGCAACCTGGATTCAAAGGGACATGTTTTAAACAATATATTTTCAACCTATATTTTTTTTGAAAGAAATTTCATAAAATGGGGAGCAGTTGAATGAGTTTAAAATGTATTTACAGAAATCTTATTTAATAAACTGCATGTTAAATTCTTAAGGGAGAGTTATCTCCCCTATCAAACAATATGACTCTTCACTAATAGGCAAGAATAAAGAGAAATAGCTCAGCAACCAACCATAATGAAGGCAAAGCATTGCTGCATGATAACACAGTAAATGTCCTACCCATATAAATCTAAATTTTTGCATTTTTTATTTATTCATTTTCTAAAAATACTAATATGTTATTAAGATTGTATGAATGTACGTATAGAATAGATAGTAGAGTTTGATAGAGTAAGAGGCATTGAACTTTTTATGCAGGGAACCAGATTATTATTAATTCTGCTCCTGGTATACACTGACTTTTTTTTTTCATAAGGGCAATAGGCTTGAGACAATCATATAGATGCTAGGGCTTAACATGACCAACCAACTGATTGGAGGGGGCATCTGCAACCATCCATCTAGCATGTGTAAGGGTCAAAGTGGGGTGTTGCATGTCATGAACACCTCAGCCACCAGTACTCTGTCCTTAATCATCATGGGTTACCACTCACAGCCAACAGGTTGCCTCATTCAGGGATTTTATCTTTCAACAGAGGTATTCTCCTGTCCCACTGACAGGGCAATGAAGTATTGGACAAGAATAAACCTTGCAGGACTTGATTGATCAACATTTCAATTAATTTAATAAAATTTGTAGAAAATCTTTTTATTTCTTTAATGGAAATAGCAAATGGTAATTATGAACTTTTGTTTAGTAAATTCCTACCATAAAATTATGCTTGCGCATTATCTGAAATGAATTTAATTGTTATTAAGAACACATTTTATGATATTTTTGTGTTAAAGCATGCAGTTGTATTGATTTGAACAAGTTTGTATTTTTTTGTTTATATCGATCGATAAATTCAAAATGGCCACTATCTTCTTTAACAATGAAAGACAACGTAGGTTACTCTAATTGCCTTATTTCTTTTTATTATTAAATCAATACATATTAAGTAAATATATTTTTTAAATGAATTTTATCTATAAATTAGGTATTTTCTGTATATAGTGTTTTATTTTATTCATTTTTTTTGTTATTGATTAAATTACACATGCATTGATTTAATATTGTATAATAATAATATCTTTATCAATATTAATATTTTTTCTATTATTATTATTATTATTATTATTATTATAGATCAACACACTACAGAAAGGTCTAGGAGACCATCTAGAATACTGCACTGCTGCAATCTGACAGAATACTCAGAAGAGTCCTGGAGACCTGAGGAGACTTGTTGTCGCTCAGACACCAGTGAAATACCAACAGCTAAAGCTAGCCATACCCAAATTTGTCAGCTGCTAGCTTTTTAAAAACAAATTTTTCATAGCAAAAATACTAAATTCAAGTTTTGAAATAAAATAACTGATGCATTATAAAATTTATTGAATGATAAATCAATACTCAAAATTTCATTAAAATCGGATAATTACCTGATTTTTGGTACCTAAAACCATTGAAAAACCGCCAAAATGGCAGATCGCGTCGGAATTGACCAAAACAAATAGTTTTAAATCTTTTAAAAATAAACTGCATATGTAATGATATTTCCTTTTTTTAATGATGGTCATTATGTTACTACTTATCATTTTAGACAAAAAGTTTCACCTTAAATAATAGATTTAATTAATTTTAATTTGTTTTTAAAAAGCTAGCAGCTGACAAATTTGGGTATGGCTAGCTTTAGCTGTTGGTATTTCACTGGTGTCTGAGCGACAAGTCTCCTCAGGTCTCCAGGACTCTTCTGAGTATTCTGTCAGATTGCAGCAGTGCAGTATTCTAGATGGTCTCCTAGACCTTTCTGTAGTGTGTTGATCTATAATAATAATAATAATAATAATAATAATAATAATAGAAAAAATATTAATATTGATAAAGATATTATTATTATACAATATTAAATCAATGCATGTGTAATTTAATCAATAACAAAAAAAATGAATAAAATAAAACACTATATACAGAAAATACCTAATTTATAGATAAAATTCATTTAAAAAATATATTTACTTAATATGTATTGATTTAATAATAAAAAGAAATAAGGCAATTAGAGTAACCTACAGGTAATTATCCGATTTTAATGAAATTTTGAGTATTGATTTATCATTCAATAAATTTTATAATGCATCAGTTATTTTATTTCAAAACTTTAATTTAGTATTTTTGCTATGAAAAATTAATATATAAAATTCATTTAAAATATGAAAAGCCTGATGTTAAGTTTAAAATGTTATATTTTTAGATCCTAAAACTAAATATCTACTTAATGCCAACCTTACTTTAGTCAAACAAAGTATATGTTTTGGAGAAAAACTCGATTGAAAATGTACCCCCTCCCCTTTTTAAGCAGTAAAAATATCGATGCATAATCTTTTCTTTTATAAAATAATAGCCAATTCAATAATTATCGAAATGAGTAAAAAAGAAATCTCCAAAAAATAAATTATTTATCATTTGTTTACATTTTATTTTTCGATTTTCGGTACTCATTTTCTCATAGAAAAGTCACCGTAAATTTTTTTTTTTCTATTCATAACTTCGGTCTTTTATCTCTTTATTTATACTGTAATTAAAAAAACGGAAAGACTAACTTGAAAAAAAAAAGTTACGCCCCTAACATAAAGGGGGTCAAAAATAAGTGAACTGAAAAAAATGAAAAAATTTTGAAATAAAATAAGTAATGCATTATAAAGATCATTCATTGATACATAAACATTGAAAATTTCATTAAAATCTGATAATTCCCTGATTTTTAGTAAATTATTTTCCTTGGGGGGGGGGGCGAAAGTCTTTTTGTCAAAAATGCAATTTAGTCTCATTTTTGGTACCCCTAGCTAAAGCTGATGTGAAAAACCCAAAAGGAGTAATAATAATGATAATAATAATAATAATAATAAGGAATCAATACCTGGGCCGTCCCCATTATAAGACCATTCTTCAAATGGACAAAAGAAGAACTCAGACAGATTGACCAAAGGACGAGAAAGTTAATGACCATGCACAAGGCTCTCCACCCTAGAGATGATAGAGATAGATTATATGTGTCAAGAAAGGAAGGGGGAAGAGGTCTTGCCAACATAGAGGACTGCGTAGAAACCACAATCCAACAACTTGAAGATTACACAAGAAAGAGCAAAGACAAATTACTTATGGCGGCCAACAATAGTAGAAGTGACAGATTGACAAACAGAAAAACAACAAAGACTAGAAAACAAAAATGGGAAGAATAACAATTATATGGACACTTCAAATGACAAATTGAAGAGGTTGCACATGAAAAGACTTGGACATGGTTAAGAAAAGGAAACCTCAAAAGAGAAACTGAATCATTAATAATTGCTGCACAAAATAATGCCATAAGAACAAACTATATGAAAGCGAAAATTGATAAGACCCAACAAAATAGTAAATGTAGACTTTGCAGTAATAGAGATGAGACTGTAAACCATGTACTCTGCAAATGTAGCAAACTAGCACATCGAGAATACAAAACTAGACACGACTGGGTTGGGAAGGTGATCCACTGGGAATTATGCAAGAGATTTAATTTTGACCATACAACAAAATGGTATATGCATAAACCAGAATCAGTTCTTGAGAACGAAACACATAAAATTCTCTGGGACTTTGATATAAAAACGGATCACCTTATCCCAGCAAAAAGACCAAACCTAGTGTTGACAGACAAAAAAGAAAGAACTTGTCAACTGGTGGATTTTGCAGTGCCAGCAGATCATAGTGTGAAGCTAAAGGAAAATGAAAAAATGGACAAATATCTGGACCTTGCCAGAAAACTGAAAAAACTATGGAATATGAAAGTCAAAGTGATACCAATTATAGTTGGTGCACTTGGAACGGTCCCAAGGCGTTTGGAAAGTTTGGAAATCAGAGGGAGGATTGAAACCATTCAGAACACTGCACCGCTGCAATCTGCCAGAATACTCAGAAGAGTCCTGGAGACCTGAGGAGAATTGCTGTCACTCAGACTCCAGTGAAAGACCATCAGCTAACGCTGATGTGAAAAGTCAACAGGAGTAAATAATAATAATGATAATAATAATAATAATAATAATTAAAGATACATAATAATACAAAAGACAGCTTGTTATTAAGTAAACTAATCCTAATTTCTCGACTGATTTGCAAGTTTAGTCACGTTTTCTTCTTTTTATCTTCCAATTCAAACCAGAAATAAAACGTCAAACTAAATACGTTTTGATGTCAAATGTTCCTATAAAATATGTTTGTGATATCACGTTAATAAACGTGATATCAAATACACTAGGGATAGGCAAATTTGTCATCTGCTAGGAATTTTCAAAGCGAATTAGAAATAATTAAATCTATTATTTAAGGACAAACTTTGTCTAAATCGATAAGTAGTAACATAATAACCATCATTAAAAAAAGAAAAATATCATTACATATGCAGTTTATTTTTAATAGATTTAAAAGTATTTGTTTTGGTCAATTTCGACGATATCAGCCATTTAGCCTCGTTTTCGATGTTTTTAAGTGCTTGTTTACAATTTTACTGTAACATTTGTGTTTGCAAAAAAAATTACCAAAAATCAGGTAATGATCCGATTTTAATGAAATTTTCAGTATTGATTTAAAAATTAATGAATTTTATAATGCATCAGTTATTTTATTTCAAAACTTTAATTTAGTATTTTTGCTATGAAAAATTAATATATAAAATTCATTTAAAATATGAAAATGCTGATGTTAAGTTTAAAATGTTATATTTTTAGATTCTAAAAATTAATATCTACTTAATGCAAACCTTATTTTTGTTGACGAAAGTAATAAGTTTTGAAGAAAAACTCGATTGAAAATGTACCCCCTCAGAAAAAACATCGATGTATAATTTTTTCTTTATAAAATAATAGCCAATTAAATAATTATCGAAATGAGTAAAAAAGAAATCTCCAAAAAATGAATTATTTTTTTTTTTTTACATTTTATTTTTTGATTTTCAGTACTTATTTTTTCATAGAAGCGCAACCGTAAAATTTTTTTTTGTTTCTATTCATAACTTCGGTCTTTTATCTCTTTATTTATACTGTAATTAGTATCAGGTAAGGACCAACTCGAAACAATTTTACGCCCCCAGCATAAGGGGGGTAAAAATTAAGTGACCTGAAAAAAATTAGAAAGTTTTGAAATAAAATAAATAATGCATTATAAAGATCATTCATTGACACACAAACACTGAAAATTTCATTAAAATCAGATAATTCCCTGAGTTTTTTTTAAAATTATTTTCTGTAGGGGGGCTAAAGTCATTTTGTCAAAAACGAATTTTAGGCTCCGTTTGCCAGTCCCTACAATACAAAATATATTTTCTTTATTTATTTTAATATTCATTTCAATGTGCATATATTTTTATTTTGTGAGAATGGTTAGTTTTAAAGTGGGGGCTCGTTTTACCATTTAGGCATAAATTGGATCCTACTTTTATGACCGTAATTTTGTTCTTTCGTCGACGATGATTAAAATCTGACGATTTTATTTTAGAGTACCAAAGCCAAAAAGAAAAGAAATAACAACAAAGTAATATTCAATTTTTTACTCGTAAATTCCTGCCATAAAATTAGACTTGGGCATTTTATGGTAGGAATTTACGAGTAAAAAGTTGAAGTGAAAAACGAACCCCCACTTTAAAACTAAGCATTCTCACAAAATAAAAGCTTTTAGAATATACACGTTGAAGTGAATATTAAAATAAATAAAGGAAATATACTTATTATTGTAACACAACGGTTGCAAGAAAAATAAAACATCTATTGCAAAAACACGGACATAAAATGGGGGATCAGTTTATTTTATGGTAGGAATTTACGAGCAAATAGTCCTTTATTACCCTTTTCTATGTTAGGTAAAACTTGCAAATTATACTCAAAATCCCATGACAAAAAAAAGAACCCACAAATTTTGTAATAAAACTGGTAATTTTAACTAGGGGCTAGGGTTTAGGGTTAGTTTAATGTAAAAATAAATAAATAATTTAGGTTCTGTTTTTTCTGGTTCACCCTGTAATGTCAGGATGTTGAGTATAAGTTACAAGTTTTACCCTTTGTGATTAATTAGGTAAATAAACAACAACACTTACCTATGCCTATCTTGGTAAGTAAAAATAATAATACTTTTTTCTATTGTGAACCAAGCTCGATTTTGAAGATCTGAAATTCAGTGTTGATATACACGTCCTAAAGAAATAATTTTTTGTCAAATGTTGTATGAACGTTGTCGACACGTGTTAAGTCCCTTGTAATTACGAAATGGCGTCGCTTCCGTTTCCTCCGACTTTTCAAAGATTCTTAGAAAAGTAGTGTATTGTAAAGTGAACCTTTAGAAATTTAATCTAAAATATTTATTGTAAAATTATTTACAAATATGTCAGAAGGTCGAATATTTCTGATATATTTTTTTCTTCTTTTTTCTAGATATGATTAAAGATCGCAAAGGGATCAATAAAAAAAAAGTTTTAATTTTTAAATTTTCAAACAATTACCAAAAATCAGCGAACTGTCCGATTTTAACGAAATTTTAACCAAATTAATGACTTAATTTTATAATTAATGGTTTATTTTGGCTAAACTTGCAAATTGGTCGGAAAATTAAAACGGAAACATTTTTGGTGGTACCCCATGACAGTTTAACTACGATGAATGAACTTTTTTGCGAATTGTGTTACGGTTTAGGGGTTTGGAGATTAAGGTTGTTTTAAAATTACGTATTGCTTTAAAAACAACAAATATTAATACATTTAATAAACCATTGAAATTAATTATTGAACCCAACGGTAGACTTATTAGTCTCAGTTGTTAGTATTTCAATTAAACTTAGTTTAAAAAAAAAATATCTTTCAACATTAAATGTAATTTTTTTTAGGCAATACGGAATTAAAAACAACCTTAATCCCTAAACACTTAACCATAACCCAATTCACAAAAAGTTAATTCATAGACTGTAGTTAAACTGTCAAGCGGGACCACCAAAAAAGTTTCCGTTTTAATTTTCCGACCAATTTGCAAGTTTAGCCCTTATTTTATTAAAAACGTAAAAAAAAGTTTTTATCAATTCAAAATGTAGGTGGGGGGCTTGAATGTAGGGGTCATTTGAAGAAAAAAAAATTCCAGTCTCTAATTTTTAAAAGAGTAAAAAACAAAAAAGATTCAAAATCTAAAAAAAAAAAGTATTTGTAGCGTGTTTTTTTTTTGTAATTTAAAAAACAATATTTTGCTCCGAATTTATGCAAAAAAATTTTTTTTTTATCTGATTCAATTTGCAATCGAGTTTTTCTTCAAAACTTATTACTTTCGTCAACAAAAATAAGGTTTGCATTAAGTAGATATTAATTTTTAGAATCTAAAAATATAACATTTTAAACTTAACATCAGCATTTTCATATTTTAAATGAATTTTATATAATTATTTTTCATAGCAAAAATACTAAATTAAAGTTTTGAAATAGAATAACTAATGCATTATAAAATTCATTAATTGTTAATACTGAAAATTTCATTAAAATCGGATAATTACCTGATTTTTGGTAATTTTTTTTGCAAAGCGCGAATGTTACGTTAAAATTGTAAACAAGCACTTAAAAACATCGAAAACGAGGCTGACTGGCTGATATCGTCGAAATTGACCAAAACAAATACTTTTAAATCTATTAAAAATAAACTGCATGTGTAATGATATTTTTCTTTTTTTTTTTTAATTATGGTTATTATGTTACTACTTATCGATTTAGACAAAGTTTGACCTTAAATAATAGTTTTAATTATTTCTAATTCGCTTTTTAAATTTCTAGCAGTTGACAAATTTGCCTATAGCTAGCCTATTTTATACACTTAAAAATTCAACAGTGAATTTTTAACTTCTGGAAGGTGCTGGAATACGCGAGAAATTGAGCATTCCGAAGTAGAGGGAATAGATAGAGAGAAATATCGAGGGATACAGATAATAGATAGATAGAGAGATAGAGAGATAGAGAGAGAGAGAGAGAGAGAGAGAGGAGGGGGGAACCACGCATGTTTGTGAATCTGTGTTACCCCTCAAATATACGTGGTTCAAAGTTAACGAACCTGAAAAAATGTAAGAATTTTTAAATAAAATAACTGGAGCATTACATTTTTTATTCATTAATATATCAACACTGAAAATTTCACTAAATTCAATTAATTCCCTGATTTTTAGTATTTTTTTCTTTCGACGGGGTAACATACGATGGCGGAATTTATGTCCGTTAAATAGGATTTAACTCTTCAAATTTAATTATTTTTAATTTAATTTTATTCTAGTTTTGTAAATGTTGCGCATGCGCAGTGCTGTCGGTGGAAATAGAAGTAACGCCATTACTAAAGTGACCTAGTCAGTACATGTCTACGACTCTAATTTGATGTTTGACGTCAAAACTATTTCCCCCTTTTTTTATTGGTCAATAGAATTGGCTAGCATTTTCAGTCGTCAAAATTGAGTTTGGTTCTCCAAAGAAAAATTTTTTTCTAATGCACATTTACTGAATTGTTTTCATGAGAAGATAAACATAGGTAAGTGTCTTGGTTTTTGGTTTTGTTTTATCTCGGCTTAGGCATTTTTGTCGTCTGCTAGGAATCTTAAAAGCGAATTAAAAATAATTAAATCTATCATTTAGGGTCAAACTTTGTCTAAATCGATAAGTAAACATAGGAACCATCATTAAAAAAAGAAAAATATCATTACATATGCAGTTTATTTTTAAAAGATTTAAAACCATTTGTTTTGGTCAAATTCGACGCGATCCGCCATTCAGCCTCTTTTTCGATGATTTTACGCGATTGCAAAAAAAAATAAAAATAAAAATTACCAAAGATCAGGTAATTATCCGATTTTAATGAAATTTTCAGTATTGATTTATCAATTAATGAATTTTATAATGCATCAGTTATTTTATTTCAAAACTTTAATTTAGTATTTTTGCTATGAAAAATTAATATATAAAATTCATTTAAAATAAGAATATTTTGATGTTAATTTTAAAATGTTATATCTTTAGATTTTAGAAATAAATATCTATTTAATGCAAACCTTATTTTAGATACATAAAGTAATACGTTTTTAAGCACAAAAAATATCGATGTATAATTTTTTTCTTTTATAAGATAATAGCCAATTAAATAATTATCGAAATGAGTAAAAAAAAATCTCAAAAAAATGAATTATTTATTATTTTTTTACATTTTATTTTTCGATTTTCGTTACTTATTTTCTCATAGAACAGACACCGAAAAAAATTTTTTGTTTCTATTCATAACTTCGGTCTTTTATCTCTTTATTTATACTGTAATTAGTACAATATAAGACCAACTCGAAACAATTTTACGCCCCCAGCATAAGGGTGGTCAAAATTAAGGGACCTGAAAAAAATTAGAAAGTTTTGAAATAAAATAAATAATGTATTATAAAGATCATTCTTTGATAAATACACACTGAAAATTTCATTAAAATCTGATAATTCCCTGATTTTTGGTAAATTATTTTCTGTAGGGAGGGCTAAAGTCATTTGGTCAAATACGCATTTTAGGCTCAGTTTGCCAGTCCCTACTGTAATTAGTACAATATAAGACCAACTTGAAAAAATGTTACGCCCCCAACATAAGGGGAGTCAAAAATAAGTGACCTGAAAAAAATTAGAAAGTTTTGAAATCAAATAAATAATGCATTATAAAGATCATTCATTGATAAATAAACACTGAAAATTTCATTAAAATCCAATAAAACGTATTTGAAGCTCATGAAATGAACACTGGTATTTTTTTTTCATACAGTAAAAGACCAGTCTACCGTCTGTGAAGTTTAAAACTGAACTCATGTCGACGTGAATAGGGTGGGAATGGAGGGGTTTTTTCAAGGTCTTTTTAATTTCTTTATTATTGAATTATATCATTTAATTATTAAAAATCAAAACCCAAATTTTGTATATTTCTTAGTTAGAAGCATGTCAATTAGTATGCTAGACCTCAAATCTAAATGACCTCTCGTTTGTGAGTTATAAGTTGACACATACATACCAAAGCAAAGGCATTCATTGACTAACAACTCCATATTGCAACGACTGTTCTACAATAATAGCTTTGGTATTAAATAACCCATTAAGGTTTATATACCATTAAACAAAGAAACCAAACCAAACCATGTACATCGGACATTTTGTAACCACTTCTTGAATTGAATAACAGTATAAAAATGTGAGTATATTTTAAAACAGAGGAAATGTTATTTATATACAATAGTTTTATTGTTTAAAAAAAAAATCTCAATGTGAATGACAAAACCTCACATTCATCGACTTTGTGCTGACACTAGATGGGAGCAATGACTGAGGTAACATAATAGGGAGAGAAAGAGAATGGAAAAAGCCAGGAATGCAACAGTCATGTGTAAGTAACATGGAAAGTTTTGGATGAGCCAAGACATCACATGGTGAAGTGTGAAAGAGTGGTAGTGAGAACAGAGAATGTAAGGTCTGTTTGGAATAAAGCAGTGTCTGTGTGAGACATAAGTCTGTCATCTAAGGCATTTTGACTTGGGGAGAATGCCTATATATATAAGATATATAATAATATAATATATATATAATATAATATAATAATATATATAATATGAAATAAGAATGTCTTTTGTTATTATTAAAAACTATAAATGGAACAATGCAAGATATCCTCTAGCAAATCCAAGTTGTTCCAGACTCAAACAACAAGACTGCCAGCCAACTCAATATCAGCCCAACATCAGATCAAACAACCAGATTCCAATCTCTTGAAGTAAAACAGGACTAGAGATAAATATTGTAGTATTATTCTTATGAACACATCACTTCCTTCCTAATGAGAGCTGCTACATAACAACCAATAGAGATGAGTGTTAAGAGAGTCATGAGAATCTATGCTGTCAGTATGACTTTAATCTCTTCACTGGTACAGAAGTAAAACAGGACTAGAGATAGATATTGTAGTATTATTATTATGAACACATCACTTGCTTCCTAATGAGAGCTGCTACACAACAACCAATAGAGATGAGTGTTAAGATAGTCTTGAGAATCTCTGCTGTCAGTATGACTTTAATCCCTTCACTGGTACAGAAGTAAAACAGGACTAGAGATAGATATTGTAGTATTATTATTATGAACACATCACTTCCTTCCTAATGAGAGCTGCTACACAACAACCAATAGAGATGAGTGTTAAGAGAGTCATGAGAATCTATGCTGTCAGTATAACTTTAATCCCTTCACTGGTACAGAAGTAAAACAGGACTAGAGATAAATATTGTAGTATTATTATTATGAACACATCACTTGCTTCCTAATGAGAGCTGCTACACAACAACCAATAGAGATGAGTGTTAAGATAGTCTTGAGAATCTCTGCTGTCAGTATGACTTTAATCCCTTCACTGGTACAGAAGTAAAACAGGACTAGAGATAGATATTGTAGTATTATTATTATGAACACATCACTTCCTTCCTAATGAGAGCTGCTACACAACAACCAATAGAGATGAGTGTTAAGAGAGTCATGAGAATCTATGCTGTCAGTATAACTTTAATCCCTTCACTGGTACAGAAGTAAAACAGGACTAGAGATAAATATTGTAGTATTATTATTATGAACACATCACTTACTTCCTAATGAGAATCTATTTTTAAAAAAACATCAGGAAAATATGTTACAATAGAAATCAATACAGTCCTCCCCCCAAAACAAGTCAAACTGAAAAAAAACAAAAACAAGTCACTCTTTCTACACCTAAGAAGAGACATGACGATTTGCCCCCTAATCCTTGCTCTGGATGTGGATCCCTTCACTGGTACAGAGACTGTATTTACCGGAACAAAAAATGCCTAAATTGAGACTGTGTTGGGCACAAGGCCTCTCACTGCAGGAAAAAGAAATCCAGGAGAAGCAGCATTAAAATGAAGAAGTCGGACAAGCAAGATGGCCATAACAGAAGGAAATATGTACTGGTGCAAATCTTAGACAGAAACGCCAAACTTCAATTATCAACTTATACACTTGGAAAAAGCTTGGTAAACCAACAATGTTAAGGACGAACAAAATAGCCAGATCTGTCACGGGGGAAAGAAATCAAATTTGAAGGTGAAATTATCACCAACGTAACTTTAAACAGGCAAACCCAGTTTCTGCAGGTGTACAGGATTACGCTGAATGAAAGTACACCTTTGTCATTACCTCCGGCTGAGGTAATGTTTGCTTGTAAGATAAGGTCCGTCTTCAACAAATTATTTCCGAGACCGACCAAACCTGGAAGATCCATGATGGTGCCAAAGAAGCAGTACATACCTCGTGAGAAAGTATACTTTCAAATGTTCCGAATCAACAAGACTACAAAAGACTTTCGGCAATATGGTGTATGTTTTCGAAGGTCCCAAGTTTTCCCACAAGAGACACCTCAACCAATTAAGAAAACGGTTGTTGGAGGATGTTAACAGTGTCCCCCTGAACAAAAGGAGGTAATAGATGTCATATATGATATATAGTTTACCTACTCCACAAGCAGCACCTCAACAACACCATTCTCCAAGAAAACAGCGAGCAATGGATTTTATCGACATAAATCCCAAGAGGAAAAATATTAAGACTCCTGTGGAGTGAAATCTCAGGAGGATCATTCCATTATGTAAATAGGTGATATAACCTATTTACATAATGGAATGATCCTACTACTACTATAAGTAGCAAAGACAATTGTAGCTTGAAGAACAAGCGACGCAATTCAGTTCTAGACTGTATTGTCGGATGTAACTTTGAGTTTGAGTTTGAGTTTTGTTTAACGGCATATCAACCTCTGTGGGTCATTTAATGCCAAAAAGGTTATTTTGGATTTCAGACTTTAAGGTAGTGGTTCTATGGAGATAATTGGTTATGTTCTGTTATATTTTGTTGAAAAGGTTGCTTTTTTTAATAAAATTTAAAATGTTTTCAGGGTTTGTATTCTTGAAGATGTCTTTCAGGTTTCTAGCTTGATAGTAATTTGCGCGAATATGTTTAAGTCTGTTACAATTTAGAAGGATATGCTTGGTTGTAAGTTGTACTTTGCATGTTGGATGTAACTTTACTTATGTAAATTCTACTTTCTTTGTTCAATACAATTGTATCAACTTTCACCAGTCGTTTGTCTTTATTTGTGACCCTTATGAACCCCATAACAATTACAAACCTATAATTACTATTCTATCTTGTTTAATATTACTTTTCCTTTATTTGCAGATATCAATTGCCAAAGAGAATAAACAATATGGATAAAACTGTGTATACCAATGTGAAAAAGTATTTTTTCAAAGAGAGTGGATTTGCAGTTTGATAGATTGTATCTTTATCATGCAAACAGAAAAAGGCAAGTGTGTGAATCAAAACCAATTAAATTTTCATATGTAATCTCAAAAGAGAAAATAAATTTTTGCCCAATTTTTGTTTATCAGTATTTATACTAAGTAACCATTTCTAAACAAACATGCAAACAGGCAATGAAAAACAAGTTTACACTTGTCAAGTGTGTGGATCAACATTTTCAGCAAATTCCAGTTTAAAAACTCATATGGAAATACACATTGGAAAAAAAACATTTTCTTGTACAATGTGTGAATCATCATTTTCATTGAATTATTGTTTACAAAGACACATGAGAATACACATTGGAGAGAAACCATTTTCTTGTGAAGTGTGTGGATCAGTATTTTCACGGAATGAACATTTAAAAAGCCACATGCGAACACACACAGGAGAGAAACCGTTTTCATGTGAAATATGTGGATATGCATCTTCAGAGAAAAGGTATTTAAAAAAACACATGCAAACACACACAAGTGAGAAACCTTTTTCTTGTGAAATATGTGGATCAGTATTTTCACATAAATTAAATTTAAAAAGACACATTCGAATACACACAGGAGAGAAACCATTTTCTTGTGAAGTATGTGGATCAGCATTTTCACAGGAATCCAATTTAAAAAAACACTTGCGAGTACACAAAGGAGAGAAACCTTTTTCTTGCCAAGTGTGTGGATCATCATTTTCACAGAGTGCACATTTAAAAAGCCACATGCGAACACACACAGGAGAGAAACCATTTTCTTGTGATGTGTGTGGATCAGCATTTTCAGAGAATTCCAGTTTAAAAAGCCACATGCGAACACACACAGGAGAGAAACCATTTCCTTGTGAAGTGTGTGGATCATCATTTTCACAGAGTGTACAATTAAAACGCCATATGCAAACACACACAGGAGAGAAACCATTTTCCTGTGAAGTGTGTGGATCAGCATTTCCAGAGAATTCCAGTTTAAAAATACACATGCGAACACACACAGGAGAGAAACCATTTTCTTGTCAAGTGTGTGGATCATCATTTACACAAAGTGTAGAGTTAAAACGCCACATGCGAACACACACAAGTTAGAAGCCATTTTCTTGTGAAATATGTGGATCAGCATTTTCAGAAAACTTAAATTTAAAGAGGCACAACCGCATACATACAGGAGAGAAACCATTTTCATGTGAAGTGTGTGGATCAGCATTTTCACAGAGTGCACATTTAAAAAAGCACATGCAATTACACACTTGTGAGAATGCATTTTCTTGTATGTGGAAATGTATTGTCCCAAATTGACACTCAACACTATACCTGGTAAACCAAACTGCTATGAAATAGAAATAGAAGCTATCAAAGGAAAAAGTCTAAAATGAGCCCTAGGATATAATTACTATTCATAAAGTAATCAAGTGTTAGCCTTAGGAACAGTCTTCTAAAATAATTCTAAAGTAAAATTTAGAAAAAAAAGAAAGAAACCATTTTTTTTATCAAGAATATGGATCTGCATTTTCAAAGAATTCCCTTTTTAAAACAGACACAAGTAAGAAACCATTTTCTTGTCAAGTTTGTGGCTCAGAATTTTCTGAAAACCAATTTATAAAAAAAATGTATATGAATACACAAAGGAGAGGAAAAATATAGACCCCAAAAATTAGGATCCAACAAGGTATTTTCCAGTATAGACAGCCTATCAAACTTTCTTTTCTGCCTCACTATGAATCACACATCAAACTCCTTAGATACAGCAAAGCTGGATGAAAGAAGAAAATAAAAGAGTGAACCATCTACTTTTTAGAGATGACCTCAAACTCTATGTAGAATTGGAAAATCATCTTGTCCCTCTGATAGAAACAGTAAAATATTTCACAAAAGACGTCTGCATGGATTTTGGATAAGAAAAAATGCACAATACAAGAAGGTAAAAACGTTACAACAGAACATCTTCAGGTGAACAATACCTACGGTAACGACCTAGGAGAGGATGCTTGTCAACAAATATGTTGACAAATAAGAGAAAAAGCAGAAAAGATTACATCAACCCCCTTAAAAATATCCTCAAAAAATATAAAAACAAAATAACAGAAAGAAAAAACACTAGTTAAATGTAATATGTTCTTAAGTTTTTCCCCTTTGTTGATTCATTGCTGTCCATATTAGTCTATCAGTAATATTTGCTACTTAACAATTCAGTAACAAGCTAGGTTCTTAGTATTCTGAAGCTGATACAAGGTATTGGGTTCAGGAGGTCTTCTCAGGGCGATGTAGATTGCAATCACAAGAGCTGCAAAAACGTTTTAGATTATATAGGTTTTTTGCCCTTAGTTGAGTGGGGCTATTCAAGTGTGTGGGTTTAGACCCCAAATGAGTCTCATCTCAAATTTGGAGAATCATCCAACCCCTTTTCAGTTGGTCTCCAGCAGTGTTCCCATGTATCCTGGAAAACCTGGAAAATGAAATATTAATTTTCCAGTACTGGAAATGTTTTTTCAAAAAAACAAAAAACAAATCCTGGAAAACTTTTGGATTTTGTACTGGAAATTTTGAATTATCTGAAACAAAATTAATGTTATTGTTTCAGTTAACAAATAAAACTCGGAAACAACAAGGGTTGTGTTTTTTTTTTTAAAGTTTCTTTGTTATTTCATAACTGCTTCCCACCTTCATAAAATTTAGAATATTTAACTTTAACATTTTCTTTATGATTATGTTCAGCAGTTTTTAATCAATCAAAATCATTTAATCTTTAGGAAAAAGTAAATGTTTTAGCAAGACATAAAATTTGTTTGAAGGGAATATTTTTTGTTGTAAATCAGTCAAGTAGTTTCCACAGAAATTCAACGTAAAAAAAAACATCTCTACAATTGAATTGACATAATTTTCATTTTATCATCACAAATACCATTATTCTGAAAAAAGTGAAATGTTCAGTTAAAGTTTATTTGAAAAAATGAGCTAAAATCTTTTGATTTCATTTTATCTATTTATTTTTGAGAGAGAGAGTGGCTCTCTTGTAAAATTACTTATTTTTTTAAAGAACACCATAGATTTTTACCTAAATCCACATAAAAAAAATCATGCATTGATCTCCCTTACACACTATGGATGCCTAACACTATATTTATATATGTATAAAGTGAGGGGGCAGTGTAAAATAGAGAATTTTTTTGTAATCCATAAAATATTTGAAATCTCTAAAAGTTCAATAAAAAAAACACTTATTTTAAATGGGGGTGGGGTAAAATATATAAATTTATTTGCCATTAAAAGTGGTGGTGTGGCATTTTAAAATATCTACATTAAATTGCCAATAAAAAGCAAAAATAAAACGCCAAGAAAAGCCCTGTATTGAGTATTGGCTAGAATGCCATTGGTTGTTTTTATATATTCAACATTGTTTTCTCATTGGCCACTTTGATATATTATATAATTAGTTATAAATTAAATTTTTAATGGCTTTTTGTTTTAAATATGAAAACTTAATATCCACTTCAAATTAATATTTTAAGACTTCTAACACATATGGGACCCACGTCCCATGTTCGCGCACCGTCTTCGCTTTTACCATTCTTGTTCAGGTCGTCTGCGAGAATATCGATCACCACCAATAGTAGTCTCCCAGATCGATACCCTGAATCATTACGTATAGGACGTCCAAAGAGAATATTGATGAGCAATAGCAGTCTGTCCGGATTTATCTCTGTCACTGGCCATCTTATCATCAACCCCAACGCCATGTCTGGAACGCACCCATGTGTCATAGGAAAAAAAAAAACAACAAACAAAGAGAGAAGAAAACAAGACCAGACAATTTTACTGTAACATTCGTGATTGAAAAAAAAGTACAAAAAATCAGGTAATTATCCGATTTTAATGAAATTTTTAGTATTGGTTTATCACTTAATGAATTTTATAATGCATCAGTTATTTCATTTCAAAACTTTAATTTAGTATTTTTGCTATGAAAAGTTTATATATAAAATTCATTTAAAATAAAAATATTCGGATTTTAAGTTTAAAATGTTATATTTTTAGATTCTAGAAATAAATATCTATTTAATGCAAACCTTATTTTAGAATTGATGCAATTTATATATTCAACATTGTTTTCTTATTGCCCACTTTGATATATTATATAATTAGTTATTAATTAAATTTTTAATGGCCTTTTGTTTTAAATATGAAAACTTAATATTCACTTCAAATTAATATTTTAAGACTGTTAAAATCAAATTAGATTATTTAAAAATGTCCTTTAATGGTTTTCTCCAAATTAAATTATTGCTCCCTTAAAGTTACAACTCCTCCAAACCCCCACATGTTTAAAACCCTTGTATTAAATAAGAACTTGATTAACATACAGATGGCAGTGTACATTATGGTATGATCCATGACTTTATTACAAAAGTAGAATATAATTTATTTGTGAAGTATTCAGCTTCTATAGGAGCCACATATGTACTTGAAAGTTTATCTGTTGCATCTATAATAGTGAGTTTTTAAACTGGGTATTGTAATTATTACATTGTTTCTTTAGCAGTGTTTACAAAAGTAGAATATAATTTATTTGTGAAGTATTCAGCTTCTATAGGAGCCACATATGTACTTGAAAGTTTATCTGTTGCATCTATAATAGTGAGTTTTTTAAACTGGGTATTGTAATTATTACATTGTTTCTTTAGCAGTGTTTACAAAAGTAGAATATAATTTATTTGTGAAGTATTCAGCTTCTATTATGTACTTGAAAGTTTATCTGTTGTAATTTTACCAGCAGTGTTTACAAAAGTAGAATATAATTTATTTGTGAAGTATTCAGCTTCTATAGGAGCCACATATGTACTTGAAAGTTTATCTGTTGCACACATTGTTTCTTTGAGTATTCAGCTTCTATAGGAGCCACATATGTACTTGAAAGTTTATCTGTTGCATCTATAATAGTGAGTTTAAACTGGGTATTGTAATTATTACATTGTTTCTTTAGCAGTGTTTACAAAAGTAGAATATAATTTATTTGTGAAGTATTCAGCTTCTATAGGAGCCACATATGTACTTGAAAGTTTATCTGTTGCATCTATAATAGTGAGTTTTTAAACTGGGTATTGTAATTATTACATTGTTTCTTTAGCAGTGTTTACAAAAGTAGAATATAATTTATTTGTGAAGTATTCAGCTTCTATCCTATTGTAGTGGCCCCATGCATCTATAATAGTGAGTTTTTAAACTGGGTATTGTAATTATTACATTGTTTCTTTAGCAGTGTTTTTGTGAGCAAAAAAACAAACAAAATAGCAATGTTGATCATGGCTAAGCAAAAATTGTAAAGAGTGTCTATAAACACTGTTTACACTTTAAAAAAATTAATATTGAAGTGCAATTAGAGAGAATAGATACAAAAACAGAGAGGGGTAGAGAGAATAAATAGAGACAAAGAGATTGGGAAAGAGAGTAACAGAGGTGGGGGGGGGAGAGAGAAACAAAGAGGGCAATAGAGAATAAAGCGAAAGAAACAGATTAGTAGTGAGAATAGATAGAGAGAAACAGAGAGGTATAGAAAAAGAGAGAAGGAAAGAGAACAGTCTGAGAGAAACAGTGAGGAGTATGAGAATATATAGAGAGAAACAGAGAGGGGGAAAGAGAAGAGAAAGAGAGGAGTGAATAGAGAGAAGAAAAAATGGGTAGTGAAATAGAGAACAAGAGAGAAACAAAGAGGTGTAGTGAGAAACAGAGGGATAGAGAGAAACAGAGAGGGGTAGAGAGAAACAGAGGATAGAGAGAAACAAAATGGTAGGTAGAGAGAATAGATAGAAACAGAGAGGGGTAGAGAGAATAGATAAGGAAAAGCTGAGAAGGGGGAAATGATAAATGGACAGAAACAAAAAGGGGTTAAGTGAATAGATAGATAAGAACAGAGAATAGAGAGAAACATAGAGGAATATAGATAATAGAGAGAAATGGGGGAGGAGGAATTAGAACAATTTTTTTCTTGAGAATTTAATAGAATATTGTACATATCAATTAATAAATTAAAAAATAATAATATTATGACATTTGTTAGCACATTTTATTCTAAAATACATGATTTTTTCTACAAAAACTATGTTATACAAATCTATTGATATAGGTATACAGTCTCTTATCTTTATAGAAAAAAAAGTAAAAATTGTTTTTTTCTTCATTTTTTGGACAATATGACCTTTAGACACCCCTTTTGCTTTGCTGATTCATAAGTACATATTTTTCATTTACACTGTTGTAATCCGGTTGTTTGTTAGGTGTTAGGGTTAGGGGTTAGTTTTATAATTTAATAAAGAATCTCTAAAAATCCTCTGTTAACAAACAACTAGATGTTGATGGTATAAATGAAAAAATGTACTTATGAATCAGCAAAGCCAAAGGGGTGCCTAAAGGTCATATGGTACCATTTTTTTCATATCTCACAAAATAAAATATGGGGGGTTAGACCTCGTAAAAAAATATTTCCCCTAATATATTTTAGGAAAAATCTAGTTCAGACATATTTTCATCAAAAGAAAAGCAATTCTGGAAATTTTCATGAAAATTAATTGATTTTTCATAGAATAATAATAGAATTTTTTTAATATCCTCTTAATTAAAAAAAATAATGTTGAAGTGCACATAGTAGATAGATAGAAACAGAGGTGTAGAGAGAAACAAGGGGGTAAAGAATAAGAGAATAGAGAGAAACAGAGTGGGAAAGAGAATAGATTGAAAGAAACAGAGTAGTAGTTAGAATAGAGAGAGGCAGAGGAAAGAGAATTGATAGAAACAGAGAGCGCTAGAATAAATAGACAGAACACATAGAGGGGTAGAAAGAATAGATAGAAACAGAGGTGTAGAGAGAAACAAAGGGGGTGTAAGGATTTAAAGTGATATATCTTGAGATAAAACTCCGACAAAGGTTGAAGGACAAAACATTTAATATGGTACAGCACATGGATAAACAGGGTACATAATACATAGGTGTACATAAACATACATACAAAAGTAGAGATAAAGACACATTCATGAATGGTAAAAAGATAAACATAAAAGCACAGACATGAGACTAGGAATAGTCCATGCTGTGTGAATCACTTACAGTAATGTAAGGGGGCCAAACCCCAACAAGAGGGGGTAGACCAGAGTCTAACCCATAGTGGTGCTTCGTGGGTCGAGCAACCAGAAAAGAGAAAGAGACGTTCAAACCAGCCGCTTAAATATAAACGGCCCCTAGCGGGAACCAGCGAACTAAACGGGCAGACAACTCTCCACGCAAAATACGAAACTAACACCACAGGGGTAAAGAATAAAGAGAATAGAGAGAAACAGAGTGGGAAAGAATAGATCGAAAGAAACAGAGTAGTAGTTAGAATAGAGAGAGGCCGAGGAAAGAGAATAGATAGAAACAGAGAGTGGTAGAATAAATAGACAGAACACAGAGAGGGGTAGATAGAAACAGAGTGAGGTTGAGAGAATAGACAAACATAGGGGAAGAAAGAGAATAGATAGAAACAGAGAGTGGTAGAATAAATAGACAGAACACAGAAAGGGGTAGATAGAAACAGAGTGAGGTTGAGAGAATAGACAAACATAGGGGAAGAAAGAGAATAGATAGAGACAAACACAAAGGTGAAGGAGAATAGATAAAGAGAAACAGAAAGGGGGAAAAGTTAAAAGATAGAGAGAAACAGAGAATGGGAAAGTGAATAGATAGAAACAGAGAGGGGTAGAGATAATAGATAGGGAGAAGGAGAGGGGGGAGAATAAGTGGACAGAAACAGAAAGGTGTTAAGTGAATAGATTGATAAAAACAGAGAGAATAGAGAGAAACAGGGAGGGGGAATGGGAACAGAAAAGGTAGAGAGAAACCAAAAGAAGTAGAGAGAATTGATAGAGAGAAACAGAGAGAATGAAAGAGAGGAGGAATGGAATAGATACAGTGAACAGAGAGAGAGAGGGGTAAAAAGATTAGATAGAGAGATAGAGAGAAACAGTAGCTATGAGAAGAGAGAATAATCAGAGAGAGAGAAAGAGAATGGATAGACAGAAAATAGACAGAGATTGTAGAGAGAATAGATAGATAGAAACAGAGAGAATTGAATAGATAGACATATATTAGTGAAATAGATCATTAATAATTAATAGATAGACATATATTAGTGAAATAGATCATTAATTAATTAATAGATAGACATTATTATTAGATAGATAATTAGATGATTAATTAATTAATAGAGATAGACATATATTAGTGAAATAGATGATTAATTAATTAATAGATAGACATATATTAGTGAAATAGATCATTAATTAATTAATAGATAGACATATATTAGTGAAATAGTTCATTAATTAGGACTGAGGCAATTCTATTAGTGACCACCCCCTGTGGAGTTTAACAGTTTTGAATTCAGAGTTTTCCTTCTTCTAAACTGGTTGCCTATCCAAGGTTAAAGAGCCCAGTCTGGCTTACTATTTACCCATAGGTGGTTGGAGAGTAGTTGGATTCATACCTTTCCCAAGAGTATTACTATTATATGGACTGTAGCTTAGTCCAGGATTTAAACTCGTGCTGAAAAAGTACAAAAATTTTCTACCGCATCATTTTTTTTATCTCATAAAATAAAATAGGGGGATGGGAGCGGTGATAGACCTCGTAAAAAAATATTTCCCTCAATATATTTTAGAAAAAAACTATTTCAGATGTAAAAATGAAAACATTGTTTTTCAATCATAATTTTCATTATTTTCGTAAGCTGATAAAAAATTTAAAAAAATCATCAGGAGTTTATTTAATGTTTTTTCTTTCGAATGGAAAAGATTTTTCTAGAAAATATTAATTTTTCTGCAAGTTTCATTGTGTTAAATGTAGGGGGTGGGGGTAAATTTCACAGGGTAAAATTGGTGGTACCATTGTTTTATGTTTCTTCTTTTGAATGGACACAAATTTTCAAGATAATATTAATCTTTATGCAAGTTTGATTGTGTTAAATATAGCGGGGGGGGGGGCGTAATTTTACAGGAAAAATTTGTGGTACCTAGTAATTTCAAATTAAATTATTTTTAGTTTCATTTTATTCTTCACTTAAAGATTTGTAAATGTCGCGCATGTGCAGTGCTGTCAATGGAAACGGAAGTAACGCCATTACAAACGTGACTTAGCAAGCACATGTCCACGACTCTCATTCCATGTTTGTTTATGACGTCAAAACTCTTCCCCCTTTTTTTTTGTTGGTCAATAGAACAGTCGTCAAAATCAAGTTTGGTTCTCACAAGAAAAATTCTTTTTTTATGCACATTTTTTTAATTGTTTTCGTGGGAAGATAAACATAGGTAAGTGTCTTCGTTTTTGTTTTTGTTTTATCTCAATAGGTGTATATTACCAATAGTTCTCAAATTATTTTCAACTAAATTTTAGAATGTAGATTAAAAGGTCAAGAATATCGTTCTAAAGTTAAATCTCTCTATTATTATCTAGGGTTACCCAAAAATCTTCTGCTAATGTTTTTGGTAAAAAAGAACAATTTCCTCGTATATTCCTACCATAAAATTAACTGAACCTTCATTTTATGTCCATGTTTTTGCAATAAATGTTTTATTTTTCTTGCACCCGTTATTTGACAATACTAAATATATTTTATTTATTTATTCTAATATTCACTTCAATGTGGATATTCTAAAAGTTTTTATTTTGTGAGAATGGTTAGTTTAATTTTATTGATGTTTATGCCTAAATTGTAAAACGAGCCCCCACTTTAAAACTAACCATTCTCACAAAATAAAAACTTTTAGAATATCCACATTGAAGTGAATATTAGAATAAATAAATAAAATATATTGTAAAATAACGGGTGCAAGAAAAATAAAACATTTATTGCAAAAACACGGACATAAAATGAGGGTTCAGTTTATTTATCATGTTGAATAATTGTTTCAAAATATTTTAAAAATACTTATAAACATTTCTCTTTAGAAATAAGTAAAGCGTTACTTTAAATACATATTTATTAAATGTTACTGAAATTTTACTCACTCGTTTTAATTTTTAACCAAGTAAAATCTGTTTTGTGCATGAAAAACAAAAAAACAAAAAACAAAAAAATTATTTTAAATTTGTTGTGGTTGAATCAGTGTGTTTAATCATCACTTCCGCTTTCTGTATGGGATTCCCTAAATATATATATATTTTTTTTTGTTTGGAAAAGGGATATTATTTTGGACCAATATTTGTTCCTATATTAAATTACTTTTGATTAATTTAGTTTAATTTAATTTATAATTTTATTACATATTTTATCAATTAATTGAAAAAAAATCAAAATTCCATTTTATTTATTATTCTTTTTTGTTTCCATACAAATAATCATCTAACGTGACGTAAATAACATTGAAAATCAATTTAATTGATTTAAAATGTGAAAAGCCTGATGTTAAGTTTAAAATGTTATATTTTTAGATTCTAAAATAAATAACTACTTAATGCAAACCTGCGAACAAAGTAATAAGTTTTAAAGAAAAACTCTACTGAAAATTTACCCCCCCCACACACACACACACTTTTTAATCAGAAAAAATATCAACGTATATTTTTTTCTTTTATAAGATAATAGCCAATTAAATAATTATCAAAATGAGTAAAAAAGAAACCTAAAAAAAAATTTTTTTTTCCATTTTATTTTCTGATTTTCAGTACTTATTTTCTCATTGAAAATCCCCCTTAAAAATGTTGAGTATTTTAAGCTCGTATTCCTCTTCATAAATATGTTTAATGTGGCATCAGCAGGAGCTCAAAACTCCACCTACCTCTGCCCAGCATTTTTTTCCCACCTTTTATAACCATTCTGTTCAGTTCGTAATAAATCTTTGTTGAATCTACATGTTGCCCATCTCTTCACTGAGATTTTATGCCCCAAATAAGGAGGGGGTGGTAAAATTAAGTGACCTGAAAAAATCAGAAAGTTTTGAAATAAAATAAATAATGCATTATAAAGTTCATTCATTGATAAATCAACACTGAAAATTTCATTAAAATCCGATAATTCCCTGATTTTTGGTGAATTATTTTCTCCCTACATTCATTTTGTCAAAAACGGATTTTAGGTAAATTTTGGGACTGCCTATTATAATCACTGTTATTGTGAAATTAAGTGTTTATTGTACAGAGTGGTCTGTAAGTCTTGTCACTCATAGTATTGTTTTGACTTTCTTTATTTTATGTTTTAATGATATAATATATCATTAATAACAACAATGATAATAATAATAATATAATTTTTTACTTTATTTCTAATGGCATATTTCATGTCATTATAGTTGATTAATTAGGAATTATATTTTAGTGTTGGGGTGACAAGATTTTCGGATTATATGTGGAAAGTAGAAAAATGAAGACAATCCAATGAAATGGAATTAAAATACAATTTTTGTTCAAATTTAAAGATACGCATTTCTGAATATTTCAGCCTTTTCTTTTTTATTTTAAGGAATGCATTCAAATTAGTATTAGCCAGCTTTGTACGTTTTTTATCATTGCTTTTTTCTAGAAAATAAACTTGCTGTTTTTCATCTAAATTTTTGTATAATTTTCTTTTACAGTTGATTATTTTGGGCTTTCTTCAATAAAATTAATTGAGATTTATTCATTAAAAAATGCTGCAAATAATTTCAATCTGACATTTATTGCAAGATGCAGAAAATGATTTATTGTAAAAGAAAATTATTTAAGAATTCAGATGAAAAACGACAAGTGAGGCTGGTTCCTACTTCTAATTTGAAAGGTGAAAAAAAGAAGTAAGAAACATAAATGATAAAATCCAAAAGTAATTAAGAAAAAAAGAATTATTATACATGAAATACATAAAACTTAAGCATCATAATAATTGTGTATCCAAGAGAGGAAATTGCCAAAGATATTGTCTTGAATAGTACAATATCAGAGGAACTCTTAAAAGAAAGTATTGAAAATTGCCACACCTGTTCCTTTCATGGCATAGGATTTTTCTTGCAACATCCCTAGCTGCCTTCCACATGATTTGTGTGGACTGTGGGGCCCCCACGTATCAATGGTTTACAATGTTATACTGAGGGAAGGCATAGTTTTTTTTTAATTCATTATATTTTTCTTATGTTTCTTACTTAATTATAAATATGCCCAATTTGGCAAGTTAAAGGGGGATAACCAATTTCTTTTAAGTATGAAGAGTTCAGTGAAAATATAAAGAGCAGCCTGGGAGCCTAAAACATTTAAAACCTCATACATTCGGCTGTTCTATAGGCAATAAGCTTTACATTCATTGCATCCAACTGATCAACTGAAATCACTCCAACCTGTTTATCATGGAATAAACCATGACATTTTTCAACTGTTAACTCAGTACAAATAGTTTGTCTCTAAAACCCTGTTTCATTTTTTCTTTTCAATAAAAAAAAAGCATTATTCCAGTGACAAGGAAGTGAAATCTGTAGTGAAGAAGTGGCTCAAAAAAAACAGTCAACAGAACAGGGATACTGTCACAGCTTGCTTATCAAATAACTAACACATCAAGTAATCCAGTTGAATGTAATCTTGTGAAGGACCCACTTCTGCCTTTTTATTATCACAACTGAAAGATTGATGAAACAATTCTTCCATTTCATATCAAAACAATGGCTGCAACGATGCTTCCATTTCTCATTAAATAATATACCAAAGATACATGCTCTCCTTTGAAGGTGGAGCATTCCTATTGGGAGAAACAGTGACTGTGGGAGTTACCACACAGGACCAGCTTCATTTTGATGTATGATACATGTTCCTGTGTTGGTAATTATACCTGTCCTAACCAATATGGCATTACTTTTTGACTCACGCTAATATTTAATTAATTTTTTTTTTTTAATTGATAAAAACAATATTGAATAGTTTAAGAAGTCACTTAGCACAATATCAACATTTGAGAGTTCATGGAGCATTAGGATGATTGTCTTTGATTATAATCTTTCACTGAAATCTTGCATGTACATAGGAAAAAACTCCTGAAATTTCCAGGTTCATATCTTCTAAAGTAGACTTTACTTTATCACAAAATTCTTTGGTGAACTTAGGCAAGCATAGTAGATGTTATGAAAAAAATCTTATGAAAATTGAAGAGGACATATTTTCTATAGACTGTAAGCTACATTGGTGAAAAATTGTTGATTTTGGAGTCATGCAATTAGGCGAGCAAAATAAAAGGGTTAAAATATTTGGATTCTACAGTCCTTATTTGCCTTACATGCCAAATTTCAGAAATATTGAATGTATGGAAATATTTAAAAATTTAATAAAAAAAACACAGAGATTCTGCAACACTGCACAGCCTTAATTTAAAGGCAAAAATAGGACATTTTTTAATCCTCTCTAAAATCGGAAAGGTAAGGTTTAACACAAAATAATTTGGCACACTTTCCTAACTCATGAAGGGGAACATTTGTGCCAAATTCCAAGTATTTCGGTGTTGGTGGGTGCAGATTTCAACTTTTTGCTGGTGTTTTGACATGGAATGATCCTCTACTGTGTTCATATTTTATATAGGTATATACAAACTTTTGACTTTGTGTCAATAACGTTTTGCAAAATACAAATATCTACTTAGACATTTTATTTCTGGTTTGAATTGAAAGATAACTGGGACCAAGTCCCCAATAAGAACCCTAGGTGAGACCTAGATTCAAAAAGACATGTTTTGCTTTTCACTGTCAAATTCTGGTCATTTGTTAACAGACGATTTTTAGACACATTTTTTTTAGTTATTTCATGTTGAAGTTGTTACTTCAGTAGTATTTTTTAAAATTATAAAACTATAAACGAAAGACACGTTTTTATATTGAAGACACTTTTTTTGTTACTTATTTTATGTTGTCGTTAATTCAATAGCAATTCTTATTTAATTATGCAACTTTTAACATTAGACACGTTTAACACGGGAATGGTTAAAGCTATAAAAAGTATAAGGTTATAGTAATAACTGCTAACCATAACCCCTGACCTAGCAAAATCTTTTTATAAATAAATACTTTTTGATGTTAAACTATTGTTATTGTTGTTTTATTTTTTTATTTTTTAAATTATGAAACTTGAAACAAAATACACGTTTTTATATTGAAATAGTTTTATTTAATCAGAAGAGAAATGCAGATATGTTTATTTAAATGAAAATTGTTTTTACAAAATATTTTTAGGTTTATTTACATAAAAGGATGTTGTTCAAAAATGGTATTACACTATTCATAAAATTTAGTTTTCATGTGTCTCTGTGGATTCCTATCTGAAATAATATTGTTAATGTCAATTATAATATTAGTTAATTGTTGGTTGAATATTATTTTTTAACATATACTAACAACAACATGAAATAACTCATTTTTTATTAACTATCCATTGAGGCACGTGGAAAATAAATAAATATGTCTTTCGTTTTTAGTTTTATTTAAAAAAATAACAACATTACTTTATCTTGAGTGCAAAACTGATTTTTATTGGCTGTTGATTTTGTTTACTAACAACCGGTGAAAAGCAAAATTCAGTTCCTTTCAAAACAGATCTGGACTGGGGTGCCTATTGGTGACTAGGTCTAATAATTGGATGAAGTTAATCATAAAAGGAAAAAATATTTTGGCAACGTTTTAACATATTTTAGAGTGAAGCATTAATTTTTCTACTATTTTTTGTTCTGCGTGGTGTGTTATTCATACATGCATAAATACAATACATTTTTTTTTTTAAATACAATGGGGCCATCTGTAATCTATCCAAAATAAAACCATGTTTGGACCACCTCATGGCTCCAAAATCCTGATCACAAACCTTGTGACCCACAGTCATTCCAGCAACATATTTGCCTGGACTGACATGACCAAAAAACATTCACTTCTTTCCACAGGTACAACCTGGAGTGATCTCTAATATACACAAAAATTCCTAACAAAATTTGAAAAAAAGATTACATCCATGGCTCCCAAAACAATACGTAATAATTTCAACACAATTTCAAAAACATTACAACAATAAAAATTAAATGCATGCAGAAAACAAAATACACAGCGCCTGAATATTTTACTAGCTACATGCTAGTCTTAATCATCTCTCATTTTACTAATGCACCACACAACACACTGATACCATTAAGTATTTTAAACTTCCTTTCTACAACTATTTTTCTGTGCCTCTTAGTTTAACTCTGAGGGACAATCCTTTTACCCTGGTTAACACTTTTCTACACATGGTCACTGCCGGTGGCTACAAATTCTTCAGGAATCCTCCAACACAAAAAGTAGGTACTTGTCTGTTTTCAATGCCTAATTGTTCACTGACTTAGCTATCCGCATTTGGTTTCAAGATATCTCCCACAGCCAAAACGTCTTGGAGACCATTCCCAAAATCATAATCCCCCGAAATTTATTCCCCAGAAAACACTGGGGCTGACCAATCACCATTTACACATATTCCGCTTTTCCGGAAACCCAAACATATTTCAACCCATCGGAATCTTAAAACTAAGAGCGCAGAATATCTTCCCGAAACTATGGTAACCCACATGGGACGCTCCCCTTAGGAATCACAATTTGTGTAATGGCAAGTCTTTGTTAATACATAAATTCTTTACCATATCTACACAGATTCCAAACACAAATTGGAAAATAAATCTCCCAACAGTCAAGTGTGAGTTCAAAACTCGATCCAAAAAAATACAGCAAGGCCAACAAAATTCACTAATAAAAATTTCCAAACCATTAATAAAATTTAGGCACTCAATAAAATTACCAAGACCAACTCCTTGATTAACTTAAACTATGTCAAAACTTTTGGAAAAAATTCAAAAAACGAATTATGCTGAAAAAAATGAAAACACAAAATCAATGACTCATTTCTATTGAACTCCAAAATTTTCCTTCTCTTAAAATATTTTCAATTAAATTCCAAAGTTTTTTTCTTAAGATTAAATTACAAAGTTTTTTTCTTAAAATTTTCTTCAAACTAAACACATTCATTGCTCACAATTACTGCTATGCTTTCAAAATCTACCTGCCACAATTCTCATTCCTCATGGCGTCCTTTTCTCTCATTTCCTCACATATTCTTAGTCTTTCTCTCTTTTTCTCTCATGGCATATACACTCTGTCTCACTTTTTTCTCTCTATCTTCAAAACAATTTAAAACAATGGCTAAACCCTTCTAGCCTTCAACTGAGAAAGGAAAAAAAAAAACTTTTCAAAACAATATTTAACAATAGCAGAAAACTGTCATTTTAACGTTTTGACAACAAACCAGACAAAATTCACAATATTACAGACACTAGGTACCTCAAAAAAGTTTTTTTTTTACAATTTAAACACACTATATATATAAGATATATAATAATATAATATATATATAATATTATATAATAATATATATGATATGAAATAAGAATGCCTTTTGTTATTATTAAAAAACTATAAATGGAACAATACAAGATATCCTCTACCAAATCCAAGTTGTTCCAGACTCAAACAACAAGACTGCCAGCCAACTCAATATCAGCCCAACATCAGATCAAACAACCAGATTCCAATCTCTTGAAGTAAAACATGACTAGAGATAAATATTGTAGTATTATTATTATGAACACATCACTTCCTTCCTAATGAGAGCTGCTACACAAGAACCAATAGAGATGAGTGTTAAGAGAGAATCTTTGCTGTCAGTAATACTATGAGGATGATATGATGTATGATAATTGTTTTGATTATATAATTACAAACCTATAGTTACTATTCTATCTTGTTTAATATTACTTTCCCTTTATTTGCAGATATCAATTGCCAAAGAGAATAAACAAGATGAATAAAATTATGTATACCAATGTGAGAGAGTGGATTTGCAGTTTGATAGATTGTATCTTTATCATGCAAACAGAGAAAGGCAAGTGTGTGAATCAAAACCAATCAAATTTTCATATGTAATCTCAAAAGAGAAATTAATTTTTGCCCAGTTTTTGTTTATCAGTATTTATACAAAGTAATCATTCTAAACAAACATGCAAACAGACAATGAAAAGTGGAATGCACATTTGAAAAGCCACATGCAAACACACACAGGAGAGAAACCGTTTTCGTGTGAAATATGTGGATCTACATTTTCAGAGAAAAGGTATTTAAAAAAACACCTGCAAATACACACAAGTGAGAAATCTTTTACTTGTGAAATATGTGGATCAGCATTTTCACAGAAATTAAATTTAAAAATACATGTCCGAACACACACAGGAGAAAAACCATTTCCTTGTGAAGTATGTGGATCAGCATTTGCACATAAATCCAATTTACAAAAACACATGCGAGTACACAAAGGAGAGAAACCATTTTCTTGCCAAGTGTGTGGATCATCATTTTCACAGAGTGCACATTTAAAAAGCCACATGCGAATACACACAGGAGAGAAACCATTTTCTTGTGAAGTGTGTGGATCAGCATTTTCAGAGAATTCCAGTTTAAAAAAACATGTGCGAACACATACAGGGGAGAAACCATTCTCTTGTGAAGTGTGTGGATCATCATTTTCACAGAGTGTGCATTTAAAACGCCACATGCAAACACACACAAGTGAGAAGCCATTTTCTTGTGAAATATGTGGATCAGCATTTTCAGAAAACTTAAATTTAAAGAGACACATCCGTATACATACAGGAGAGAAACCATTTTCATGTGAAGTGTGTGGATCAGCATTTTCACAGAATGCAAATTTAAAAATTCATATGCGAATACACACAGGAGAGAAACCATTCTCTTGTGAAGTGTGTGGATCAACATTTTCAGCAAATTCCAGTTTAGAAACTCATATGCAAATACACATTGGAAAAAAAACATTTTCTTGTACAATGTGTGAATCATCATTTTCACTGAATTCTCGTTTAAAAAGACACATGCAAACACACACTGGGGAGAAACCATTTTCTTGTGAAGTGTGTCGATCAGTATTTTCACGTAATGCACATTTGAAAAGCCACATGCGAACACACACAGGAGAGAAACCATTTTCGTGTGAAATATGTGGATCTACATTTTCAGAGAAAAGCTATTTAAAAAAACACATGCAAATACACACAAGTGATAAACCTTTTTCTTGTGAAATATGTGGATCAGCATTTTCACAGAAATTAAATTTAAAAATACATGTCCGAACACACACAGGAGAAAAACCATTTCCTTGTGAAGTATGTGGATCAGCATTTGCACATAAATCCAATTTACAAAAACACTTGCGAGTACACAAAGGAGAGAAACCATTTTCTTGCCAAGTGTGTGGATCATCATTTTCACAGAGTGCACATTTAAAAAGCCACATGCGAATACACACAGGAGAGAAACCATTTTCTTGTGAAGTGTGTGGATCAGCATTTTCAGAGAATTCCAGTTTAAAAAAACATGTGCGAACACACACAGGGGAGAAACCATTTCCTTGCCTAGTGTGTGGATCATCATTTTCACAGAGTGTACATTTAAAACGCCACATGCGAACACACACAGGAGAGAAACCATTCTCTTGTGAAGGTTGTGGATCAGTATTTTCAAATAATTTCAGTTTAAAAATACATATGCGAACACACTCAGGAGAGAAACCACTTCCTTGTGAAGTGTGTGGATCATCATTTTCACAGAGTGTACATTTAAAACGCCACATGCAAACACACACAAGTGAGAAGCCATTTTCTTGTGAAATATGTGGATCAGCATTTTCAGAAAACTTAAATTTAAAAAGACACATCCGTATACATACAGGAGAGAAACCATTTTCATGTGAAGTGTGTGGATCAGCATTTTCACAGAAAGCAAATTTAAAAATCCATATGCGAATACACACAGGAGAGAAACCATTCTGTTGTGAAGTATGTGGATCATCATTTTCACAGAGTCCACATTTAAAAAAGCACATGCGATTACACAATTGAGAGAATGCTTTTCTTGTCAAGTATGTGGAACAGTATTGTTAGACATTTATACATAAAAAGAACACATTCAAATACCCACAAGACAGTAACCGATTTCTTGTAAAATATGTGAATCCCAATTTTCAAATGGTTCCAACTTAAGCGTACACATCTAAATGCCCACTTTTCTAACAAAACTTTAAAAAATACAGGGTAAACCAAGCTACTATTATTAAAATATCAGCTCTCAAAGGAACATACTCCCTCCTAAAATGATGTGTTGGATACAAATACTTTTCATAAAGAAATCAATTATTAGTCCCTTGGTTTCTAAAAATTGTTAAAAGAAAAAAAAAAGAGAAGAACCATTTTCTTGTGTAGTGCATGGATCAGCATTTGCAGCCAGGTCAAATCTAAAAATCCACATGTGAGTACACACTGGAGAGAAACCATTTTCTTGTCAAGTTTGTGGAACTGTATTGTCAGATAATTCAACTTTTAAAAAAACACAGGCAAACAGACACTTGACACTATATACAAATAGCAGCTATCAAAGGAACATCTTAAAATGAGCCCTAGGATATAATTACTATTCATTAAGTAATCAAGTGTTAGCCTCAGAAGGGGTTTCTAAAAAATTGTTAAAATTTTTTTTAAAAAGAAAGAGACCATTTTCTTGTTAGGAATTTGGATCTGCATTTTCAAAGAATTCCCATTTTAAAATACACACAAGTGAGAAACCATTTTCTGGTCAAGTGTGTAGCTCAGAATTTTCAGAGAAAACCAATTTATAAAACAATCTATATGACTACGCAAGTGAGAGGAAAAATACAAATCCCAAAAATTTCCCAGTGTAGAAAGTCTTTCTTTTGTGCCTCACTATGGAGAACTCATCAAACCTTTAGATACAGCAAAGGTGGATGAAAGAAGAAAATAAAAGAGTGAACCATCAACTTTTCAGAGATGACCTCAAACTCTATGCAGAATTGGAAAATCATCTTTGCCTGATAGAAACAGTAAAATATTTCACAAAAGACGTCTGCATGGATTTTGGATATGAAAAAATGCACAATATAAAAAGGTAAAAACCTTACAACAGAACATCTTCAGGTGAACAATACCTACGTTAAAGGCCTAGGAGAGAATGGTTGTCTAAAAATATGTTGGTATATAAAAGAGTGAACCATCTACTCTTCATGGATGACCTCAAACTCTATCCATATTAGTCTTTCTGGAAAATCTGGAAAAATTGTTCCCCTTTGTTAATTCATTGCTGTCCATATTAGTCTATCAGTAATATTTGCTACTTAACAATTCAGTAACTAGGTTCATAGTATTCTGAGGCTGATACAAGGTCTTGTGTTCAGGAGGTTTTCTCAAGGCGATGTAGATTGCAATCACAAGAGCTGCAAAAACGTTTCAGATTATATAGATTTTTTGCCCTCAGCCCTTTTCAATTGGTTCCCATCAGTGTTCCCATGTATCCTGGAAAATCTGGCAAAGGAAATATTAATTTTCCAGAACTGAAAAAGTTTGTGGTTTTCAAAAAAAATCCTGGGGTTCTTTTGTATTTTGTCCTGGAAAATTTTAATTATCTGAAACAAAATTAATGTTATTGTTTCAGTTAATGAATAAAACTAGTGAACAACAAGGATGGTGTTTTCTATTTAAGTTTCTTTGTTATTTGATTATGAATTTAAACTGCTTCCCACCTTCATAAAATTTAGAATATTTAACTTTAACATTTTCTTTATGCTTCTGCAGTGTTTAATCAATTAAAATGATTTAATTTTTAGGAAAAAGTAAATTTTTTAGCAAGACGTAAAATTTGTTTAAAGGAAACATTTTTTGCTGTAAATCAGTCAAATAGTTTCCACTGAAATTCAACATAAAAAAAAAATCATCTCTACAATTGAATTGACATAATTTTTATTTTATCATCACAAATACCAAATATTATTCTGAAAAAATTGAAATGTTCAGTTAAAGATTATTTGAAGAAATGAGCTAAAATCTTTTTTATTTCATTTTATCTATTTATTTTTGAGAGAGAGAGAGAGAGTGGCTCTCTTGTAAAATTGTGATTGAAAGAATGTCAGTTGTTGCATAGAATAAGCAAGTACACAAACTTTTGAATGAAAATAAACAATTGTTTTGTTTTTTTTTCTTTTCAATTATGCATTTTTTCTTTTAATTAGTTTTCTTAAAACTAAAATAATAATTCATGTAACATGGTTTTTTTTCATACTTTTAAAAACATTTTTCTTTGAATTGATGTAAAAAAGTATTTTTTCTGATTCTTTATTCATTCAAAAATTTAATAGTGAATTTTAAACATCTGGTAGCATCCATGTTAAAGTTGATATTGAAACCTGAGAACAATCTTTAATTATCTATATTTTTAGATAATCTAAAAATATAAGTGTAAAAATGTGCAATTTTGAGCAACATATTTTCTGAGGCTTTAGTATTATTAGTAATAATTTTTTAAATATATAATTTAAAAATTATTACTAATAATGCTATTTTTGTGCACAGATCACCAAATGTATTGAAAAAAGTTATTTCCCCTTATGAACCGGTTCGATGAAATACAAAATATGATTTGTTGAAAAAAATGGATAATATAGGATATTTTAATCAATATTACTTACACATGTTTCAGTCAGGAGTTTATCCATGTGTACATTATTCAAACTATTATTATTTTTAAATAATCAAATGAAATGAAATAATAATAGAAAAAATGTAAAAATGTTCCACACACAAAGAAAATTCAACCTTCATCAGAGTAAATCCTTATTTGAAAATAGAAAATTTGAAAACACAATATATGATTTTCTTTTAAAGAACACCATAGACTTTTTTTTTTTTTACCTAAGTCCACATATAAGATCTAGTCCATTTTTATGCATTGATCTCCCTTACTATGATTAAAGGTATCTATATTTCTCTCTATATATATATATTTATCTGTTTATAAATTGAGGGGGCACTGTAAAATATTTACATATAATTGCTGATAATATGCGAGAAACACAGCCTAGTAAATATTTGAAATCTGTAAAAGTTCAATTGAAAAAAAAAACTCTTATTTTAAATGAGGGTGGGGTAAAATGTATAAATTAATTTGCCATTAAAAAGTGGTGGGGCAGCATTGTAAAATATCTACATTAAAGTGCCAAGAAAAGCCCTATATGTGTTTGATATATCAGGGTAAGAGATATATTAGTAAAAGTTGTAGTGGGGTATACTCGCAGGTAAGTATGAAGCTGGTTTGTCGCAGTAGTAATAGTAGGCATCAAGGTAGTAAGCGTTGTAGTAGGCATAGTAATAATAGGCATTTGTACCTTTACATTGTACAGTATTTATGGTGGACACTAACCAATCAGATTACTGTGGGGGGGTACCTAAGTATATGCATATTCTTCATGAAATTTAGCTTCAATATTTTTTCTTTTTAAGGTCTAGTCTTAATCGGTTATTTCTTTCCTAAGTCTTTTTTGCCTCATTTTTCCTTGCAGTAGTAACGTTTTACACACTAATACCTTTGGCTTTGAGTTGGGGGATACATCCCTTGGCGAATGTTGGCTTACTGGAACAGGAATTTCGAAGGAGTCATACAGGATTTCCATTGGAATCTCTTTGATATTTTCCATGACCTCTGTAGCATGTCTGGGGCTCAATTGATTCCAATGTCGATTGCACAGAATCTTTTCACATTTTACGTCATATATGACCTGTCCAATTCTTTTGGTTACCGTTCCTTCTTCCCAATACATTTTTCCAGACCTAAAGTTCTTGAAAAAATAACTTTGTCATCTGGTTTGTATGCTTTAGCAATCTGGTTTTCTTTGCCAGACTAGGCAACAGTCTGTCGAACACGTGTGAGTTGGTATACCTTTTTTAGAACCAACTGTTAACAGCGGTTTGTAGTCTGTATAGGAACCTATGAAATTCAGATAAGTCCAGCTTTAAAACACTCTACCTCCATTTAATTTAGTGAATATATCCTCCGCCGACAGTAGAGGTCACGTATAATCTTTCAAACAATCATTTAAGCCAGTCGAAAAGTCAGCACACACTCTGATTTTTTTTATTTTATATATATATGGTTGGTGATGCCCAATCTGAGTAATCGACTTTTGAAATTACGCCAATTTTCTCCAATCTTTCTTATTCTTCATTTAGAGAGTGTTGAAAATGGTACCTTTCTCTTTTTTCTAAATACTGGCTTCACATTTTTTCTCAATTCAAACTTGACTTCTGTTTTTGTGCACAGACCTAGTTCTTCTGAAAAAGCACGGGGAAATTCGTTTTTCAAATCATTAAGAAATCTTTGCTTCATTTGGCTTATTGTTCTCTATAATATCGACTTTGTTACAGAAAGAATTTATCGGTAATTACTATAAATTAAATAAAACCATCTAGTCTGTGCCAAAGAGATTCATTGAACCAGGGAGCACATACACTTTTGATTTGTGAATTTTTCCCATGAACGAAACGTTACATTTTAATTCACCTCTAAATTTAAGTTTTTTTCCAGAGACTCCCTTCGCAAATTTATTTGTCTTACTTAGCTCTGGACAACCGATTTCTCCATGTTTGCTCGCTTAATACTGAAATATCACTACCTGAATCAAGTAATAATTTTACGATCTGCCCATTTATTTTTAAATTGACGTATTTTCTTCTTTGACCCTCCTCAATTTCATTTTTAGTCAAAGCTACATTTAGATTCGTTTACCACTCTCTTTTTGTCTCTTTTTCTGTTTTACCTTACAGAGGGAACATTTATGGCCATACGCCCATAATTGAAACATATTTTATCCCTAAAGAAACAATCCTTCTTTATATGTTGTCCTCCATACGAACTGCATATATGTTTTATTTATTTATTTTTTATCCACTGCTGTTGTCTTATAGTTTTGTACTCATGAAATGCTCTTTTCCTCAATTCTGTATTATCTTTTTTATATTTATTAGTCGTAGACATTCCCCCGTCACTTTTTGTAGCGTAATATTTGGGTCCTGTTCCATGATAGTGAGGATTCTTGATCTAATTTCTTTGTCTTTCGGTATTGTTAGCCCTTGAACAATTGATAATTCCTTTAATTTAAAAGCCTCACACTTGATAATTCCTTTAATTGATAATTCCTTTAATTTAAAAGCCTCACACTTGATAATTCCTTTAATTTAAAAGCCTCACACTTGATAATTCCTTTAATTTAAAAGCCTCACACTTGATAATTCCTTTAATTGATAATTCCTTTAATTTAAAAGCCTCACACTTGATAATTCCTTTAATTTAAAAGCCTCACACTGTGCATTAACCATACCTGCATGAGTAACAAAATCATCGTCCTCTTGTTTTATGATATTTAGGCACTTGTACAGTGTATGAAAAAGACTATCTATTTTATCAAAAATTTTTGACAAAATTTCTACTATTTCGCTGAATGTCATTTCTTCTGGCCTTTTTGGGAGAATTAAATTTGCATATTTTGTATTCTCCTCTGTTCCTAATTTCTGCAATAATAGAGTAATTTTTTTCCTCGTCAGTCCACTGCCCGCACCTTTTCATAAATATTGCTTCATACCTGCGAAAGTATGCCGGATACATCGAACCAATGTCAGGCTTGTATTTAAATTCAGATAGTGAATTTGAAATTTTTTCAGCCGAAAACCCGGTTCTTTTGTTTTCCTGTATAATAAGCCTTCCAAAAGGCTTAATTATTTTTTCCCGTTGTTTGAATAGTTGTCATATTAATTGTTATTGCTTTTGTTGCATGTGTGGCGTTACTTTCGTATTTTGCCTGGAGAGTTGTCTGCCCGTTTAGTTTGCTGGTTCTTTCTAGGGGCCTTTATATTTAAGCGGCTGGTTTGAACGTCTCTTTCTCTTTTTCCGGTTGCTCGACCCACGAGACACCACTATGGGTTAGACTCTGGTCTACCCCCCTCTTGTTGGAGCTCTGGCCCCCCTTACATTACTGTAAGTGATTTATACAGCATGGACTATTCTTAGTCTCATGTCTGTATTTTATGTTTTTCCATTCATGAATGTGTCTTCATCTCTATTTTTGTATGTATGTTTATGTACACCTATACTTTATGTATCTCATTATATCCATGTGCTGTACCATATTAAATGTTTTGTCTATCAACCTTGGTCGGAGTTTTATCTGCAAGTAATATCACTTTGAATTTTACAACTGGTGACCCCGACGTGATGGAAACGTTTTGTGAAGGCTTTGTTTTGCATTTGGAACATGCATTGTTTTTGCTGTTGTTGTAAAGTGATTTGCAGCACCTTAGTTAATTCTGTAATCTGTTCCATTTTACTAAAGTCTTAACAAGAAAAATATTTGTTCCAACTTTTGTATACAATAAAGTTTTCTAAGTCCAAACAAGAAGAGGAATTTTTTTTTTACTTTCTGTAAAATGTTCCCCATAAATAAAACAAGTACTTACTTTTTGTAAGTGTCAAATAAGTCTAACTTTCTTCTTTAGCAGGAGTTATAAATATTTACTTACTTTCTGTAAGTCTTGAACAAGTCTAACATGCTTCGTTAGGAAGTGTTGTAAGCTGTTTTCTTTTTTTTTCGTTGTCGATTAATCTTTGGTCGTACATTGATTTAACTTGTGATTTGTTCTGAATCCTTGTCGCAAATCTGATATAACTGGGTAAGGGGTATATTAGTAAAAGTTGTAGTGAGGTATACTCGCATGTAATTAGGAAGCTGGTGCATCGTAGTAGTAATAGTAGGTGTCAGAGTGGTAGGCATAGTAGTAATAAGCATTTGTACCTCTACATTTTACAGTATTTATGTTGGACACTAACCAATCAGATTACTGTGAGGAAGTTACCTAAGTATGTATATTCATTACATCAGTGTTAAAAAGTAAAAGTGCCTCTTTCAACAACTTGTCATTGAGTATTGGCTAAAACTTCCACTGTTTGTTTTCATATATTCAACATTGTTTTCTTATTGGCCACTTTGATATATTATATAATTAGTTATAAATTAAATTTTTAATGGCTTTTTGTTTTAAATATGAAAACTTAATATCCACTTCAAATTAATATTTTAAGACTTCTAACACATATGGGACCCACGTCCCATGTTCACGCACCGTCGTCGCTTTTACCATTCTTGTTCAGGTCGTCTGGGAGAATATCGATCACCACCAATAGTAGTCTCCCAGATCGATACCCTGAATCATTACGTATAGGACATCCAAAGAGAATATTGATGAGCAATAGCAGTCTGTCCGGATCGATCTCTGTCACTGGCCGTCTTATCATCAACCCCAACGCCATGTCCGGAACGCACCCATGTGTCATAGGAAAAAAAAAAACAACAAACAAAGAGAGAAGAAAACAAGACCAGACAATTTTACTGTAACATTCGCGATTGCAAATAAAAGTACGAAAATTCAGGTAATTATCCGATTTTAATGAAATTTTTAGTATTGGTTTATCAATTAATGAATTTTATAATGCATCAGTTATTTCATTTCAAAACTTTAATTTAGTATTTTTGCTATGAAAAGTTTATATATAAAATTCATTTAAAATAAAAATATTCGGATTTTAAGTTTAAAATGTTATATTTTTAGATTCTAGAAATAAATATCTACTTAATGCAAACCTTATTTTAGACACATAAAGTAATAAGTTTTGAAGAAAAACTCGATAAAAAATGTACCACCCCATTTTAAGCAGAAAAAATATCAATGTATAATTTTTTCTTTTATAAAATAAAAATGAATTATTTATAATTTTTTTACATTTTATTTTTAAATTTTCGGTACTTATTTTCTTATAGAAAAGCCACCGTAAATTTTTGTTGTTGTTTATATTCATAACTTCGGTCTTTTATCTCATTATTTATACTGTAATTAGAAAACTATAAAACCAACTTGAAAAAAGTTACACCCCCAACATAAGCGGGGGGGGGGGGGGGGGCAAATTTAAGTGACCTGAAAAAAATGAGAAAGTTTTGAAATAAAATAAATAATGCATTATAAAGATCATTCATTGATAAATAAACACTGAAAATTTCATTAAAATCCGATATTTCCCTGATTTTTAGTAAATTATTTTCTGTAGGGTGGGGCTAAAGTCATTTGGTCAAAAACGCATTTGAGGCATCAATTCGATGCAAAATATTGTTTTTTAAATTATTAAAAAAAAAAAAACAAATACTTTTTTTTCGAGTTTTGAAGATTTTTTTGATTTTTCAAATTTTTTTTTTTTTTAGTCTTTTAAAAATTAGGGACTGGAAATTTTTTTTCTTCAAATGATACATACATTCAAGTCCCCCTACATTCTGAATTGATAAAAACTTTTTTTTTTAACGTTTTTAATAAAATAAGCTATCAATTCTAAAATTAAGTCATTATTAATGTATAATTTGTTTAAAATTTTATTAAAATCGGACAGTTCCTTGATTTTTGGTAATGGTTTGAACATTTAAAAAAAAAATTAAACATTTTTTATTGATCACTTTACGATCTTTAATCATACCTAAAAAAAAAAAAAAAAATCATCAGAAATATTCGACCTTCTGACATATTTGTAAATAAATATCTTAAATTAAATTTCTAAAGGTTCGCTTTTCATTTTCTAAGAGCGTTCAAAAGTCTGGTTTTTGGTAATGGTTTGAAAATTTTAAAAATTAAAATTTTTTTTTATTTATCCCTTTGCGATCTTTAATCATATCTAGAAAAAAGAAGAAAAAAATATATCAAAAATATTCGACCTTCTGACATATTTGTAAATAATTTTACAATAAATATTTTAGATTAAATTTCTAAAGGTTCACTTTACAATACACTACTTTTCTAAGAATCTTTGAAAAGTCGGAGGAAACGGAAGCGACGCCATTTCGTAATTACAAGGGACTTAACACGTGTCGACAACGTTCATACAACATTTGACAAAAATTATTTCTTTAGGACGTGTATATCAACACTGAATTTCAGATCTTCAAAATCGAGCTTGGTTCATAATAGAAAAAAGTATTATTATTTTTACTCACCAAGATAGGCATAGGTAAGTGTTGTTGTTTATTTACCTAATTAATCACAAAGAAAAAAATGTGTTTTGTTTTTACATCAATTATTTTCTATAATATTTACGTGTGTTTGTTTTGTTTTTCTGTGGGTGTATGACGAATCATTTTCAAGTCATCTGCAGTACTTTCTTTTAAAGTGTAAATTAAAATGTGAAAAAAATTCATCCTCAAATTAAATTTCTCTGTTTACCATGATCTCCATAATTATTGATTGTGTAAATTAATCACCGTAGTCATCATGTTGTTATTGTTATTATTTAATTTTAATAGAAAGTGTAAGAAATTAAAAGAAAATAGTCATATACTAGGGACTGGCAAACGGAGCCAAAAATGCGTTTTTGACAAAATGACTTTAGCCCCCCTACAGAAAATAATTTACCAAAAATCAGGAAATTATCGGATTTTAATGAAATTTTCAGTGTTTATGTATCAATGAATGATCTTTATTTATTTTATTTCAAAACTTTCTCATTTTTTTCAGGTCACTTAATTTGGACCCCCCTTATGTTGGGGGCGTAAAATGTTTTGCAAGTTGATCATTTTCGATACTAATTACAGTATAAATAATGAGATAAAAGACCGAAGTTATGAATAGAAACAAACAAAATTTTTTTTACGGTGGCTTTTCTATGAGAAAATAAGTACCGAAAATCTAAAAATAAAATGTAAAAAAATAATAAATAATTAATTTTTTGGAGATTTCTTTTTTACTCATTTCGATAATTATTTAATTGGCTATTATCTTATAAAAGAAAAAAATATACATCGATATTTTTTCTGCTTAAAAGGGGCAGGGGGTACATTTTCAATCGAGTTTTTCTTCAAAACTTATTACTTTTAGCGCCTAAAATAAGGTTTGCATTAAGTAGATATTAATTTTTAGAATCTAAAAATATAACATTTTAAACTTAAGATCAGGATTTTCATATTTTAAATGAATTTTATATAATTATTTTTCATAGCAAAAATACTAAATTAAAGTTTTGAAATAGAATAACTAATGCATTATAAAATTCATTAATTGTTAAATCAATACTGAAAATTTCATTAAAATCGAATAATTACCTAATTTTTGGTAAAAATTTTTGCAATCGCGAATGTTACAGTAAAATTGTAAACAAACACTTAAAACCACCGAAAAAGAGGCTGAATGGCGGATATCGTCGAAATTGACCAAAACAAATGGTTTTAAATCTTTTAAAAATAAACTGCATATGTAATGATATTTTTCTTTTTTTAATGTCGGTTATTATGCTACTACTTATCGATTTAGACAAAGTTTAACCTTAAATAATAGATTTAATTATTCTTAATTCGCTTTTAAAACTCGTATCCAATTTTTTTCTTCCAGTCCCTATCATATACTATTATATCATATAATATTATTATTCCTCTTTTTGAGTTTTTCACATCAGCTTTAGCTGATGGTATTTCACTAGAATCTGGGCGACAACAAGTATCCTTAGGTCTCCAGGACCCTCCTGAATATTCTGGCAGATTGCTGTAGTGCAGTATTCTGGATGGTCTCATAGACATTTCTGTAGTGTGTTGGTCTATAATAATAATAAAAATAATATTAACATTAACAAAAATAATATTATAATTATAAACAATTGTCTTAGAAACCAATAACAAAAAAAAACAAACACTATATACAGAAAATACCTAATCATCATCATCATGTCGCGCAGGCAGCACGGATATCCAAGACGATCTCTCGCCAACCTTCCCTATCATTCATCGCCACAGGGAGCTCCTCTTCGCTGCAGCCAGCATCTTTACATAGCTGGTCGATATAAGTCCTTGCTGGGCGGCCCACACTGGCATGTCCATGTGTTGGCTTCCACAGGAGAACATCACTTATGAGTTCATCCTTGCTTCTCCAGCAGTGCCCTGCATGCCTAGTCTGTCTCACTCGGATAGTCTGTGAGATAGGGGGCAGGTGACCATACAGCTGCTCCCTTGTGGGATGCTGTTTCCACGACTTGTTCAGAACTGCTCGCAGCATTCTTGTGCAGCTCCCATCTAGCTTATTTTCGAGGCGCCTCGTTAGGGTCCAGGTAGTGCAGCCATACAGTAGTACTGATATGACTACAGCCTGGAAGAGATGTCGCTTTAGCTTGTCAGTGAGATCAGACTTCCATATGACAGACAATTTGTTTGTGGCCATCCATGCCTTTCCTATTCGTGTGTTAATATCGTTATCTGTGGATGAGATATTACTACCCAGGTACGTGAATTGTTCTACTGGCTTAAGGGGCTTACCGTCTAACGTGGAGATGTCTCCTTTCTTTCTGAAGCTCATGAACTCTGTTTTGGCAGAGTTCACATGCAGGCCGATGCTTTTTGCTGCCTCCTCCAGGCTATGCAGTAGTGTCTCAGCCTGTGCCGGTGTATCTGCAAGAAGTGCGAGGTCATCAGCATAGTCTGCATCTGTGACTGTTTGTGCAGGATATCTCCTGCTTCTTGCTTTTCTTAGTGTAAAACCTTTTTCTTTTATGGTATCTAAAGATGTTCGGAGTACATAGTCTAGGCATATTATAAATATATATGGTGCCAATGTATCACCTTGTAGGACTCCGGCGACGATGTCAAAAAAATCCGTATCGCCATCAGGTGAGCGTACCATTGCTTTAGTATCTTTGTAGAGCATCATTATAGCGTCAGTAGTTTCTTTGGGGAGACCATATGCCAGTAAAGCTTCATACCAAACGAAGAAAGAAAATACCTAATAGGTCGATAAAATTCATTTTAAATATAAAGTGACTAATTATAAGTTTTCTATTTCATATTTTTACATTCTACTAAATTTTATTATTATTATTATTATTATTATTATTATTATTATTACTCCTTTTGAGTTTTTCACATCAGTTTTATGAAATATCTCAAAATGCGTATAGTTTGCAAAAGAAAAAATAGACGAGATTGTTTGGATTAATTTTGTTTATTTAAGATATACAAAAGCTAGAAATGTTGAGATGGTAATTCCTTTTCGCTGCTTGGTGAAATGAGGGCAGGCGTGGGGCTGAAGGTCAGTTCTGGCTCTGTGGGATGCGAGGTGTGGTGTGGGTCTAGTATGGCGTGAATAATAAGTCAGGAAGAACCCGGTGGCCGAGTCAGTTGTAGTGGATGGTGATGTGGGCAGATGAATCTAGTATGGCGTGAATAATAAGTCAGGAAGAACCCGGTGGCCGAGTCAGTTGTAGTGGATGGTGATGTGGGCAGATGAACCTGTGAATGGTAGTTGTGGGTCTAGTATGGCGTGAATAATAAGTCAGGAAGAACCCGGTGGCCGAGTCAGTTGTAGTGGATGGTGATGTGGGCAGATGAACCTGTGAATGGTAGTTGTAGTATCGTGTGAGCAGGGTCCGATGTAGTTTGGTAAATGTTGCATGTTGATATGGTGATTTGAATTGATAGGCGTTAATTTGGTAAAATTGATGATAGTTGTAGTCTCTTTAAGACTCGACTGGTGTGGTCGGGTCAGGGAGGGTAAGGGGATATCAGGTCGGCCGTTGGTAGTGGCTTAGGGTGTGACACGGGTGTGGTGTGGTCTGGTTGGTACGGCGTTTCCTTTTACTTGCCTGTCGGGCGTCGCTCCTGGTGTGGAGGCCCTCAGTCAACTGCCGTTAACTTTTAGTCAGCTTGTTTATATAGCAAAATATAGGCTCCAGGAAGCCCTTGAAGAGTTTTGGGGAGAAGGTTTTTTATTGGTCGAAAAACATTAAATAGGGGATATTTTTATTGGTTATCTATTTCGGCACAGAACATTTGCTTTTTGTTCATTTCATTTTTGCTGTCACAGGGTTAACATCCGTTGATATAAGTAACTTATGTTCTTTCTGAAGTGTTTTGTTTTATTTTTAAATTTGTTTTGTTGGCGAGGGGATATATTGTGTTAGTATGAATTGTGAATCATAAGAGATATCTATTTCTGTTATAACATTTAGCTGATGGTATTTCACAAGTCTCTAGGACTCTTCTGGGTATTTTGGCAGATTGCAGCAGTGCAATATTCTGGATGGTCTCATAGGCCTTTCTGTTGTGTGTTGGTCTATAATAATTATAATTATTATAATAATATTAATAGAAATAATAATATTATTATAAACAATTGTCTTAGAAATCAATAACAAAAAATAAATAAATAAAATAAAATACTATGTAGATGAAATTAATGTTAAATATAAAGGGACTAATTCTAAGTTTTATATTTCATATTTTTAGATTCTACAAACTTCTACTCATGTCTCCAGGACTCTTTTGAGTATTCTGGCTGATTGCAGCAGTGCCGTATTCTGGATGGTCTCATATTTTTTGATTTGTTAGGTGGAGCTCTCTAAGTATTTTAACTAACGAGAAGAGAACCTTTATTATACAATACCAAATTAATAGCTAATTTATTGCATATGTAATTTAATCAATAACTAAAATAAAATAAAACACTATGTACAGAAAATATCTAATTTATAGATAAAATTCATTTAAAATATATATTTAATTAATATATTTTATTTAATGATAAAAAGAAATAAGGCAATTAGAGTAACCTCCCTTGTCTTTCACTGTTGAAAGAGACAGTGGCCATTTTGAATTTATCGATCGATATAAACAAAAAAAATACAAACTTGTTCAAATCAATACAACTGCATGCTTTAACACAAAAATATCATAAAATGTGTTCATAATAACAATTAAGTTCATTTCAGATAATGCGTTTGCATAATTTTATTCTAGGAATTTAGCCAACTGACTTTCACTTTGAAACAAGCCAGTAGCCATTTTAAAAGTCTCCGTGCGAAATAAACAAATCTTAGAAACTTTTTCGAAAACAATACAACTGCATGCTTTAACACAAAAATATCATAAATGTGTTCATAATAACAATTAAGTTCATTTCAGATAATGCACACGCACAATTTTATTCTAGGAATTTAGCCAAATAAAGGTGAAAATGACCCAATCCTTTGCCTCCATTATGGTTGGTTGCTGAGCTTTTTCTCCTTATTCTTACCTTTTAGTGAAGAGTCATATTGTTTGATAGGGGAGATAACTCTCCCTTAACAATTTAACATGCAGTTTATTAAAGAAGATTTCTGTAAATACATTTTAAAGTCATTCAACTGCTCCCCATTTTATGAAATTTCTTTAAAAAACATTATAGGTTGAAAATGTATTGTTTGATATCACTGTAATTTCTCGCAACTTAAATTCTAAATCAATCATCATGCTGAATGTTCCCATGACTCACTCTCACAACCCGTCCCTATCAGTCATCTTTCCTGGTGTTACATAATTAATACATTGCCTATTAATTAACGCTGACTATCAATTATGTAACATTGGGAGGTTTATATGAATGAGTTATTGAAGATGTCAAGAATGAGACAAACTCTCTGTTAACAATAACTCATCATCATGTCGCGCATGCAGCAACGGTATTCATGACAATCTTTCGCCAACCTTCCCTATCATTCATTGCACCTGGGAGCTCCTCTGCAGAGCAGCCAGCATCTTCACATAGCTGGTCAATGTAAGTCCTTGTTGGGCGCCCCACACTTGTATGTCCATGTGTTGGCTTCTACAGGAGAACGTCATTTATGAGTTCATCCTTGCTTCTCCAGCAGTGTCCTGCATGCCTTGTCCGTCTCACTCGGATAGTTTGTGAGATGGGGGGCAGGTGACTGTACAGCTGTTTCTTTGTGGGGTGCTGTTTTCACGGCTTGTTCAAGACTGCACACATCATTCTATTAGGAGTTTTTATTGCAAGGAATGAAAATACGGAGTCGTATTTTTAACAAACAATGGTTTTATTTACTGCAGAGCAGAGCTAATTGCTTCCATGAAAATTAGATCAAATCTAAAATCTATATTGTCATTCAGAGTCATGGAAAATGTTTCATTGCATTGATCACATTTATCTGGTACGCTCAATCATCCACCTCTGGTATTACGCTTATCAATTCCCACTCCAATTGCTTAGGAATCCGTGATAATAAGTCAGCACATGTATTATCTCTACCGGCCAAGTATTCTATCTTGCAGTTCTACCCACTTAATTTAAGTGCCCATTGTTGAATCTTTTTGTTGGTCCAATCCGCTTCAAACAAGTACTGGAGGGGTTAATGGTCAGTCTTAATTACAAAGATAGCACCATTCAAGTAACAGTTCAGCTTTTCCAATGCATAAACTATGACATAAGCCTCCTTTTCAATCACTGGCCACCTCTGTTGGGTAGGAGACAGTCTATGGGACAATAAGTAAATGGGTACTTCCTCTGGTATACCCGGCACAAAACCGTCCTTCTCAGAGCATGGCTGGATGAGGCAGGCACCAATATCCTAATTTCCTCATCCATCTGGTATTTACTGGCTACAAGTTCTCTTAACAGTTGCTGCTCTGTAGCATCTGGGGCCTCACAGGCTGCATCGTCAATGCTCAGTCCCCTTTCTATCTGGTGGGAATTGATCACATTTATCTGGTACACTCAATCATCCACCTCTGGTATTACGCTTATCAATTCCCACTCCAATTGCTTAGGAATCCGTGATAATAAGTCAGCACATGTATTATCTCTACCGGCCAAGTATTCTATCTTGCAGTTCTACCCACTTAATTTAAGTGCCCATTGTTGAATCTTTTTGTTGGTCCAATCCACTTCAAACAAGTACTGAAGGGGTTAATGGTCAGTCTTAATTACAAAGAGAGCACCATTCAAGTAACAGTTCAGTGAACTAGGTTATTTCCCTTGCTTAAAAACTAGTGAAAAATATTTTTAATCGGTTTTTAAAAATATATATGAAAACGGGCGGACCCCACCTTGATTCGTAATCACCATTTTTTAAAAATTCGAGACAATAAATTTTCTTTGTTTTTTGTAAAAAAAAATGGTTTTAAAAAGACAGATAAATATTTTTTAACCAAAATAAATACGTTATAAAATGAACAGGGTTGTTTCCCTTGCATAAAATGAGAAAAATAATAATTTTAAATCGATTTTTAATGAATGCATGTGAAAATGGGTGGATTTTCTATTATGTTTTTATTTTTTATTTCTTTTTAATTCGAGTAGATAAACACCTCTGTTCTTTGGGAATAATTGTTTTAAAAAGACAGAAAAACATTCCGGACGAGAAATTAACCTTTCTGTAAGAAACATACTTCTTTTCCTGGATTAAAAATGTTGAAAATATGAGTTTTAATCGAATTTAACAGTGTAGATGAACCACGAACGCTTCAAGGTGTTTGGCGGAGTTTTCGGCTCTTAGAAATATTTTTTCCTGCGTTAGAAGTCGTTTTGGGAAGTCTAAAGTTAAAACAATATGTAGATGCTATATCCATTAATAAGAACATCCCTAACATTCTTTTTCTTAAAAAAAAATGTTAATTTTCCCCTCAACCACCTCTGTCTGTATCTCTCTCTTTCTGTCTGTATCTCTTTCTTTCTCTCACTCTGTCTCTGTCGGTCTCTCTCTCTCTCTCTCTCTCTCTCTCTCTCTCTCTCTCCCACACTCTGCCGCTGTCTGTCTTTCTCTCTCCCTCTATCTCTATCACCCTCTCCTCTCTTTCTGTCTGTCTCTCCCTCTGTTTTATTTATCTATAAACACTTATTTTCAAACAATTATATTATCAATGGCCAATTCGTTCATACCCACCTAAAGTTCTTTGAACATAGAATCAATCCAATATTGCCCAACGTAGAAGCACCTATGCCCTTGAAAATGACTGAAGGCTGTCCAAAAGTTCTCAGACTGCACAAACAAAGACTTTGTACAGGTTTTAAACTGCCTACAACCACAGTTTTAACATCACATTCACCAAAAAGAAAAGCTTTAAATGCAAATAATAGTTGTATGGTTTTAAGAATCATTTTGTTTGCTCACACTTATATGATTTCAAGTAACTAATAATAATAATCCTTAGTAAACAATTATAGCTTCAAGTAACTAATAATAATAATCCTTAGTAAACAATTATTATTGTATTCTGAGTCCTTCTGCTCAATTATAATGGATTAACCATCAGTTTTTGTACTTTGCTTGGGTGTGGTATATGTAGAAACAGGAGAGCCGCTGTAAGCGGGTTTAAGTAGGCAAAGAGTTACTGTTAAACTAAATAATTACACTTTGATCTTTTGATTCTTTAAATGTAAAAATTCTAATTCTAACGATTATGATTGCAAACAAAGTATCAATTTTTATATTTTTGTAATATTACCTCCTATTTATTTGCAGATCTCAATTGTCAAAGAGAATGAAAAAGAGGAGTTTTAATCCACATATACCAATGTGAAAATATTTTTTGTTTAAGACTGTGGATCTCATTTTGATAGATTTTATCTTTAAATCATCTCAAAGAAGCCCAACTGGGTGAAAAATAACTTGTTCTTACCGAGTTTATACATCAGCATTTCCATTAAATCATAATTTCTAAATAAAGATGCAAACAGAAATTGAAAAGCAACCCCACACTTGTCAAGTATGTGAATCAACATTTTCAGGAAGTTCTAACTTAAAAACGCACATGCGAATCCATACTGGAGAGAAGCCATTTTCTTGTGAAGTGTGTGGACTTGCATTTAGACAGAATGCACATTTAAAAAGCCACGTGCGAAGACATACAGGAGAGAAACCATATTCTTGTGAAATATGTGGAACAGCATTTTCAGAGAATTCCACATTAACAAAGCATATGCGAATACACACAGGGAAGAAACAATTTTCGTTGTCATGTGTGTGGATCAGAATTTTCATGTGATTCCTATTTAAAAAGCCACATGCGAATACACACTGGAGAGAAACCATTTTCCTGTGATGTATGTGGAGCAACATTTTCACTGAGGGGACAATTAACATGCCATATGCAAACACACACAGGAGAGAAACCATTTACTTGTCATGCATGTGGATCAGTATTTTTAAGCAGTGTCAATTTAGAAAAGCACATAAGAATACACACTGGAGAGAAACCATATTCTTGTCAAGTGTGTGGATCAAGATTTTCAGAGAATTACAAATTGAGAATGCACATGAGAATACACACCGGAGAGAAGCCATTTTCTTGTCATGTATGTGGAGCAGAATTTTCACAGAAGGGACATTTAAAAATTCACATGCGAATACACACAGGAGAGAAACCATTTTCTTGTGAAGTGTGTGGATCAACATTTTCACAGAAGGGACATGTAAAAACCCACATGCGAATACACACTGGGGAGAAACCATATTCTTGTGAAACATGTGGATCAGCTTTTTCAGAAAAATCCACATTAAAAAATCATATGCGAGTACATACTGGGGAAAAACCATTTCATTGTCCAGTTTGTGGATCATCATTCACAGAGAATTCCGGTTTAAGAAAACACATGCGAATCCACACAAGAGAGAAACCATTTTCTTGCCAAGTGTGATGATTAGGAATTCACTTCTGAATTAAAAACAAATATGCACATGCATGTGTGAATCATCATTTTCAAGGAGTTAAAACTTAAAAAGACACATGTAAATGCACACAGGGAAGAAACCATTTTCTTGTAAGCTGTGTAGATCAGTATTTTGAGAGAATGCAAGTTTAAAAAAAACACATGCAAACAAAAATCTGTGGAGAAATGCAGCTTGAGAGATCACAGTACATCTGGGAACATGAGCCTCCACCAATAACATCAAATGGAAAAGTGACTGTGTTCTATGATAAAGTAATCCAGACAGGCAGATATATAAAAGACAAAGCCATTAAACAAAAAAAACCTATCATTATTGATGTGGCTGTTCCAAATATAGGGCACCTGATTTTCTGTTTCAAATTTTTCTTAATTTCTATTTCAATTTTTGGTAATTTCCATTTTTATAGTATTTTGTTGAAAAAATTGAAATAAAATGTTATAATTATTAAAACTGAAAACAAAAACATAATTCAGGCGTAAATTATGGTAAAAGGCATGATATAGTTGACCATCATCTACTAATTCCAGAATCCTATCTACTGTAAGTCCACGGCTCTTCTTGTTTAAATAACCCTTCATAAAATTGCACAAAGGATGAGTGATATTTGGCTGCATTAAACCAGGAATTCCACCTGGTTGCCACTGGCTCAGGGGGTAATTTCACATGTTCCTTAGGCAAGGAACCTACAAGCCATTTAAGGTATTGCTTTTTTCGACTAGCCTTTTTTTAAAAAAAAGGCTGACTTGATGAACGTAACTTAATGTAATGAATGTAATGAACAAGGTTGCAAGTTGTTTAGGATCTTTTCCTCGTATATTAAAAAAGTAAATAAAACGGAGAATCGAGGAAATGAATTTGTTTTTTTTAATCTTTGTATCTAATAATAGAAAAAAAAAACATTTATATCATGTTGTTCCTGTTTGCATATGTGAAAAATTTAATTTTTCACTAAAGATAAACTAATATTGTTATTTAAAAAAAGATAAAACTTAATAAACAAAAGACATGTTTATTTATTTTCATGTGCCTCTACAGAATTCAAAAAATGAGTTATTTCATGTTGTTGTTAGTATATGTTAGAAATAATTTTCAACCAACAATTAACTAATATTGTTATTGACATTAACAATGTTATTTCAGATAGGAATGCACATAGAGACACATGAAAAATAAATTTTATAAATAGTGTAATACCATTTCTGAACAACATCCTCTTATTTAAATAAACTTAAAAATACTTGGTAAAAATATTTTTTATTTAAATAAACATATCTGTATTTCTCTTCTGATAAAAATAAAACTATTTTAATATAGAAACATGTCTTTCATTTAAAATTTTATTATTAAAACAAAAACAATATTAGTTTAAAATCAAAAAGTATTTATTTAAAAAAATATTTTGCTAGGTTTAGCAGTTATTGCTATTCAATTAACAACATGAAATAAGTATAAAAAAAGTGTCTATGATATAAAAACATGTCTTTCGTTTATTTTTTTTACAATTGTTGCATAATCTATGGTAGCATAGATTATTGACCACATTGTGTAGCGTAAATGAAAATTTACAGACAGTTGGGGACCTTTGACCCCAGAGGCGGAAAACCTGTGAATCACGTGAAGTCATGTGAGAGCTAGTGAGACCGGCCAAGAAAGAAAAAGAATCAAGATGAACAACCAACAAGATAGAAGTCAAAGCTAGACAATCAATTGGCCAAACAAGCGAAGAAGAAAGAAAGTAAGTTATGTATCTTTATCTGTCCACCTCTCTCCTCTCTCTATCAAAAGAATTTTCTGTTAACAAACAACTGGATTTTGACAGTGAAAAGCAAAACATGTCCTTGTGAATCTAGGTCTCACCTGGGGAGCTTATTGGTGTCTTGGTCCGAAAATCCATATTAGTGTTTTGTATTTGGATCAGTATTTTCACAGAATGCACATTTAAAAGCACACAGCACTGGGCTAAATGAGAAGGAAATTAACAGTGCACTTTCTCGTAGGGGTACTGCCACAAATAACACTAAACTGGATACCCCACCGGACTAGCCGCATTCATGTCCTGGAATCCAGAAAAACCAAGCAAGGACCACAAGAGAGAGAAACTTGAACATAGTCAAGTGGTCCATTGAGAAGAATAAATTATTCTCCACTGTTTCACTTCCTCAAGATTTGAGAAGAGGGGCAGAGAGAAGAAAATAGTATTTGATGAGAAATAACATCCTCCATCCTAAAATGGGATGTAAATACTATGCATAAAGGTGTCTAAAATTTATTAAAGGAGAATTGAAAAAAGAGAGATTGTCTGTGAGTTCAAATTTTAAAATACACATGCTAAAATACACAGGGCTGGTCAAGCAAAACTTCAAAAGATATCTTGACACAATACCTGGTAAACCAAGCTGCTATGAAGAACAAATAGCTGGTATCACAGAACCATGCTCCATCCTAAATGATCCTTCAGATACAAATACTCTTCATAAAGGAATCAAGTGTTTGTTCTAGACAGGGGTTCCTTAGATTCTAAAAATTGTTAAAAGAAAAAAAATGGGGAGAAGCCTTTTACTTGTTAAGTGTGTGAAGTTTCAGGAATTTTCAACTTAAAAACTTACATGCACATTCTGAGATACTATTAAATACCCTCATAGACATTGGGCATATAATTTCTGATAGTGAGTGTTCTCAGATAAGAGGGTTCTTCAGATATAGAGATATTAGAGAGAGAGAGAGAGAGAGAGAGAGAGAGAGTTGAAGAGGAGAACTTAATTGCTTCTTGCTGGTCCATCTACCATCTCCTCCAACTGCCATCTTGCTGTCTAGTTGGGTTGACCATCATAAAGTTAAATGTCATACCCAGGATATTAATACCCTTAGCCTTTTAGCACATATATGATAAAAAGGGTTAGGGTTTGCCATGATGGCAAGAGGGTTGAGACAATTGTATAAGTCATAGGGCTTGACATGATCTGAGGGGGCCTCTCCATCCGCCCATCTAACTTAAGTAAAAGCAGTTGGAAAGGTCCTCTCCAACCCCCTGGCTAGCATAAGTATGGGCCAAAGTGGAGTGTTGCATGTCATGAACTCTTCAGACTGCTCCTCTGCAAAGGGGTAAGACTCTCCCAAATGGGTCCACCTGTTGGCTGTGGGTGGCGACCTGTGATGCTTAAGGATGGAGTCTTGGTGGATGAACAGTCCATGACCTGCAACACTCCAGTTAGACCATTACTTAAGCTAGACTGGTGGTCAGAGAAGCCCCCCTCCATTCAATTGGCTGGTCAGATCATGCCCTAGCACCTATATGATTGCTCCAACCCTAGTGCCCTCATGGCAAGCCCCAACCCCTTTTTATCATATGGTTGCTAGAAGTCAGTGGCTGAGGGTCTACATGTCCTGGGAATGACGTTAAACTCTATTTGATGGTGAAGTTCCAGTTTTGGAGGTTTGGGGAATGTGGAGCACCCCTTCATCACCATTACCCCCTGGTCCACTCTGACCTGGAGTGGTAGTACCTGTTAGAGTCCCATCTATGGGTTACATAGTAAAACATGATTATAAACAAAACTGATTATCCATTAAGAATTACTTTATTTCAAAATTTTATCGGTATTAAATGACCCACCGAGGTTGATATGCCATAAAACAAAACAACCAACCAACCAAAGCCCCAGCCGACAGTAATTGTTAGTAATATTTTTTAAATATATAAAGATCTTGCAAAATTGCACATTTTCGAACTTACATTTTTAGAATGATAAAGCTTGATTTGAGTTCAATATAGCACCTTTCAGAAGTTAAAAATTCACTATTGAATTTTTAAGTGAATAAACTAGGCAAATTGAATCAGAGAAAATACTTTTTTTGCATCAATTCAGAGGAAAATATTGTTTTTTAAATTACAAAAAACAAAAACAAAAAACAAAAAAACGCTACAAATACTTTTTTCAGGTTTTGAATCTTTTGTTTTTTAGTTTTTTAAAAATTAGGGACTGGAAAATTTTTTTCTTCAAATGACACCTACATTCTAGACCCCACCCCATTCTGAATTGAGGAAAACTTTTTATTAACGTTTTTAATAAAATAAGGGATGAACTTGCAAATTGGTCAGGAAATTAGAACAGAAACTTTTTGGTGGTCCCGCATGACAATTTAACTACAGTCCATGAATGAACTTTTTGCGAATTGGGTTACGGTTTAGGGGATTAAGGTTTTTTTTAATTCAGTAATGCTTAAAAAATATTTTTAAAAACACAAATTACTATACATTTAATGTTGAAAAATATTTTTTTAAAAACCAAGTTTAATAGAAATTATATATTGCAATACTAACACAAACAACTGAGACTAATAAGTCTACCGTTGGGTTCAGTAATTAATTTCAATCGTTTATTATATGTATTAATATTTGTTGTTGTTTTTTTAAGCAATATGTAATTTTAAAACAACCTTAATCTCCAAACCGCTAAACCGTAACCCAATTCACAAAAAAGTTACGGATACCCAAAATGAGACAAAATTGCATTTTTGGCAAAATGACTTAAGCTCCCCCTAGGGATAATAATTCACCAAAAATCAAGGAATTATCGGATTTTAATGAAATTTTTCAGTGTTTATGTATCAATGAATGATCTTTATAATGCATTACTTATTTTATTTCAAAACTTTCTCATTTTTTTCAGGTTACTTATTTTTCACCCCCGCCATGTTTTTTTTTTTCAAGTTGGTCTTTCCGTTTTCTAATTATGACGGAGAATGAGAAAGGAAAAAGAGCAAGACATTGTCTTGCCTGCTGGGATTGAACCCGCGTCCTCCTGCATGCAAAAACAAATGCAATTTACGCACTAGACGGATGCGAGGTTCGACTGATGTGCCAACCAGAAAAAAATGCTGAAGTTTTTCCTCTGCTGACCTAAGTACTCGATGACAGAAGTCTTACTCTAATTATGAGGGACGCCAGAAATAATGGAAGGTTGGCAATGCAGATATTAAGAAAATATTATGTTGGAAGCAGTAAACCCAGGATAATTTCTCTATACACGGAATTGACATCATTAAAAATGTCAGAACATGAAAGTGTTACGGATTATCTGCTAAGGGGAGAAAATGCTGCGTCTTCGTTAAACTCAGTTGGCGAAAACATATCTGAAAGCTTATTAATAGCTATGATACTAAAGGGCCTCCCGAGTGATTTTAAACCCTTTTCGACAGTGATAACACAGAGGAAGGACGAATTAAAATTCAACGAATTTAAATCAGCTTTAAGAAGTTTTGAAGAGACCGAAAAATGCCGAACAAATGGACCACGAGAAGATTATTCTATGAAAATAAATGTTCAACTAAATTGTAAAACCATAAGATGTTTCAATTGCCAAAAATTTGCACACCGGAATTTCGAATGCAAAGCCCGCCAAAATTTTTAAAAAAGATGGTGTGAACATTGCAAGAAAAATAACCACGACACAAAGTATTGCCGAAATAAAATAAAATAAAATTCAGTCAACTCACTGAAAGACACAGATGAAAAAAAGTCATTTCTTTTCACTGTAAGTACTTCTAAAAAATTCTTTGATGATCCATTTAATTTACTAGTTGATTGTGGGGCCACCACCCATATAATTACTGATAAAACGAAATTTGTTCATTTCAATGAAAATTTTAATGCATCACAGCATACTATTGAACTTGCATATGGTACCAGAACCACAGGTTTGGTACATGGAAAAGGCGATGCCAAATTTTTAATAAAAGACAATAAAGGCATTACTCATGAAACAACATTAAAAGATGCATTATATATTCCATCCTATAAGCAAAATATTTTTCGGTACAGTCAGCGACCCAAAACGGTTCTTCCCTCCATTTTTATAAAAATGGCGCGAAACTCAAGACACCTAATTGATGTGTATGCAATATTAAAAAAACAAGGAAAGTTATATTTTCTAAACAACATAAAAACTATACGAACTCATACTTTAAAAGAATGGCATAGTATTCTTGGACATTGTAACAAAGAAGATGTTTTAAAATTAGAACAAGCTGTAAAAGGCATGAAAATAAGTGATAAAAATAAATTTGACTGCAAAACTTGTACTCAAGGAAAAATGTGCCAATACAGAAATAGAAAAGCTGATATAAAGGCAAATAAAATACTTGATTTGATTCATTGTGATTTGGCAGGTCCTATTGAACCAATTTCAATAAATGATTCAAGATATGCAATAACTTTTGTTGATGACTACTCTGGATTAATAGTGGCTTATTTTCTTAAAAATAAATTAGAAGCAGCAGATGCAATAGAAAGATTTTTAGCTGATATGTCTCCCTATGGATGTATTAGAAGATTAAGAACAGACAATGCTCTTGAATTTACTTCTACTACATTAAAAATATTCTTGTAAAAAATAGAATAAAACATGAATTCTCAGCTCCTTATTCACCACACCAAAATGGCACGGCTGAAAGATTATGGCGATCACTCTTTGAAATGGCAAGATGTTTATTGATTGAATCTAAATTACCAAAAAATTTGTGGAATTATGCACTTAGAACATCAGCTTATATAAGAAATAGATGCTTCACTAGAAGAACTGGAAAAACTTCTTATGAAATGTTTACATCTCAAAAACCTGACATAAGCAATATGCATACATTTGGTAGTACATGCTTTGCCTATATTCAAAATAAAACAAAATTGGATCCAAGGAGTGAACAAGGAATTTTTGTTGGATATGATCCAACAAGTCCAGGTTATCTCATTTACTTTCCAGACAGAAAAGAAATTAAAAGAATAAGATGTGTACCTTTTCATGAAAGTCAACGATTTGATGAAGAGGAAAACAGCTATTTTGACTACCCCATAAATAAAAACCCTGAATCACAGGATGATATTGATGAACAACTGGAAAATAAAAACTCTGAATTACAGAATGATAATGAAGAAAAACTTTCTAAACGAAAAATTAATAAACCCAAATATTTGGATGACTACATATTAGATGATGATTCAGACATATTAGAACAACAAACTGATCTATTGATTATTGTTATAGAGTAAAAGCAATGAAGAACAATTTAAGGCTAAATATGTAGCCAAAAGATTTTCACAAATAAAAAATGTGGACTATAAAGAGACTTTTTCGACAAAAACTTGTTTGCAAATTTAAAAAAAAAAAAAAAAAAAAGAAAGAAAGAAAGAAGAAAAGTCTTTGTATGGACTAAAACAAAGTGGAACAATTTGTTACACACTTTTTAACTAACCAGAACTTTTTTGAACAATCATTAAATAATTATTGTGTGTATTCAAATTATTATCAAGATTTAAATACAATTATTGCAACTCCAAATTTTATAAAGCAATTCATCTCAAAATTTTAAGAGAATTTGTAAAACCTATTTTTAATTGAATTTAACTAGAGTTGCCTACCTTTAACTGTAAAAAAATTTTTTGACTTCATAAATATAAATATTACCTTATGAAGGGGGAATGTTGGATTTTATAAGTCCATATTTCTATTATTAAATATATTTGATGTGACATCAGCAGGAGCTCAGACTTTGCCCACTTCCGCCCAAGGTTTGTTCCCGCCTTTTTTAACCCTTGTAAGAAATTAAATCAGTTCGTAATAAATCATTGTTGAATTTACCCCGTGTGTTAACATCTGCTGATATATCCTTATTCTACTCTGTGTGACCAGCTCCTCACTTTATACTTTTACCTATTGTAAATTCTATTATTTCACACATTATTTCCACTATGCACTCCTCTGCTACTTACCAAACTTCAACAAGACAGAATGGCGGCTTGCGTCGAAATGGACCAAAACAATTTGTTTTAAATCTATTAAAACTAAACTGCATATGTAATGATATTTTTCCTTTCACTATGTTAATACTTAATCATTTTAGACAACAGTTTGACCGTAAATAATAGATTTATTTAATTTTCATTAGTTTTTAAAAAGCTAGCAGCCGACAAAAATGGGTATAACATATACGTTTTATAAATGAACTTAGTTCATTCATACACCGTAGTTAAACTGTCATGGTGCATCACCAAAAATGTTTCCGTTTTAATTTTCAAACCAATTTGCAAGTTTAGCCAAAATATGCTATTAATTATAAAATTAAGTCATTAATGTATAATTTGGTTAAAATTTGATTAAAATCGGACAGTTCGCTGATTTTTGGTAATTGTTTGAAAATTTAAAAATTAAAACTTTTTTTTATTGATCCCATTGCGATCTTTAATCAAATCTAGAATAAGGAAGGAAAAAAAATATCTGAAATATTCGACCTTCTGACATATTTGTAAATAATTTTACAATAAATATTTTAGATTAAATTTCTAAAGGTTCACTTTACAATACACTACTTTTCTAAGAAGCTTTGAAAAGTCGGAGGAAACGGAAGCGACGCCATTTCGTAATTACAAGGGACTTAACACGTGTCGACAACGTTCATACAACATTTGACAAAAAAATATTTCTTTAGGACGTATATCAACACTGAATTTCAGATCTTCAAAATCGAGCTTGGTTCATAATAGAAAAAAGTATTATTATTTTTACTCACCAAGATAGGCATAGGTAAGTGTTGTTGTTTATTTACCTAATTAATCACAAAGAAAAAAATGTGTTTTGTTTTTACATCAATTATTTTCTATAATATTTACGTGTTTTTGTTTTGTTTTTCTGTGGGTGTATGACGAATCATTTTCAAATCATCTGCAGTACTTTCTTTTAAAGTGTAAATTAAAATGTGAAAAAAATTCATCCTCAAATTAAATTTCTCTGTTTACCATGATCTCCATAATTATTGATTGTGTAAATTAATCACCGTAGTCATCATGTTGTTATTGTTATTATTTAACTTTAATAGAAAGTGTGAGAAATTTTGAAAAGTAGTCATATATACACTTTTATGGTGTATTTGATATCACGTTTATTAACGTGATATCAAAAACATATTTTATAGGAATAAACGAACTTTTGACATCAAAAAAGATAGTCGCATGAAATTAATTGTAAAAGATAAAAAAGAAGAAGGAAAAACTATTTTTATGAACTGGAAGCCCGTTTTAAAGTGATTGTTTATAATTTTTGTCAACAAAATACTTCGATTAGATAATTATCGACTATTCTGTAAATAAGAAAACGTACCTCAGGATTTAAAATGTTTCCGAGGCTAAACTTGCAAATCGGTCGGAAAATTAAAACATATTACAGGGTGACACAGAAAAAACAAACAAAATTCTTTATTTTCCCATTAAACTAACCATAAACCCCCCTAGTTAAAATGAACAGTTCTATTACAAAATGTTTTAAATAATTGCTGTTTTGAATAATTGCTTTCTGTTTTTTCTGAAAAAGCAGAAAGCAAATTATTTAGGCTAAACTTGCAGTCGGTCGGAATATTAGGGTTGGGGTTTAGTAGGTACCACCAATCAGTTTAGGCCATCTTGAATAAAACGGAAATAAATATTTCCGAACTTTGTTTATCAAAAATCTCGTAAAAAAAAGATCGTACAGGGTTGTTACAAAGAAAAATAGTTAATTCAAAGATCAAATTATCCGATTGGGAAAAATTACATCGTTATCTTAAAAAATAAACAAACCTATCCATATTACATGCGAAAGGGTAATTTTCAGGCCACAATTTAGACAGAAAAAATACATATTATTACCCCCTCGTACGGTTATGCATCTAAGTACGGATGAGTGTAACGGACAAACTTTTTTAGCCAAATTTTTTCTATTAAAATGAATAAAATCTTTAAAAACTTTAATATTACAATTTACTATTAAAATGAATAAAAACTTGAAAAAATTTAATCTTAAAATTTCACAGTGAAATTGACGTTAAAAAATGTCTCCGGTTTTAGTGTTAATTCTTAAAATCGAAAATAAAATGAAAATTTGAATATTTTTTCTAAGAGAAAAACTGATAAAATAATCATGTATACTTTTTATTCTAATAACGTAAAAAAATATTTTATTTAACTTTTTTTGAACAAAGAAAAACAAACTTCGGTTGTTACTCAGAAGCGTCTCGTCTCGTCTCTTTGAAAACATAAAAAAACCAAAATATGTCGGTTTTGCTCTCCGTATATTCTAAGAACCATACATTACTATTCAACAATAAAAATTACAAATTCTTTTAAAAATATTAATCGAGCTCGGATCGGACCAATGGTTAGTTCACCTGAATTCTAAAAATCATATTTTTAAATATCCGTGAAAAATTCGATTTTTTTCCGCAGAAAAAAATAAATATTTAATTTATTTCACGCAGAAAATGAAAAATTTAATCACACAAAAGATTGAAAATCTCGTAAAAATTAATTTCTTAAAATTTTTTTTAATTTTTTGACAATTTAATAGAATATAGTACATACCAATTACATAAGTAAAAAAAGTTTTCAAATATTAATATTATGACATTTTTTTGCACTTTTAATTTCCGATTTCATTAATTTTTCCTAAAAAACTATAGCTCGGTACGTTATACAATTTCATTGATATAGTTATTCAGCCTCTTATCTTTATAGAAAAAAAGTACAAATTTTTTTTCCGCGTCATTTTTTTTTATCTCATAGAATAAAATAGGTGGGGGGGGGTGATAGACCTCGTAAAAAATATTTCCCCTAATATATTTTGGAAAAAACTATTTCAGATGTATTTACATCCAATGGTAAACATTTTGGAAATTTTCGTGAAAATCAGACCATAAATGATTTTTCATAGAATTTTTAAAAAATCTTCTTATCGTAACTTGTTTTTAGCTACGTTAAATTTCAGTTGATTTAACAGTGCAAAATGAAAACATTGTTTTCTTCAACATAATTTTCATTTATTTCATAAGCTGATAAAAAATTTAAAAAATCATCAGGAGTTTGTTTAATGTTTTTTCTTTCGAATTGAAATATTTTTCAAGAAAAATATTAATTTTTCTGCAAGTTTCATGGTGTTAAATGTAGGGGGGATAAATTGCACAGGGTCAAATTGGTGGTACCTAGGGTTTAGGGTTAGTTTACTTTAGGAAGTGGCAAAAAAATCAGCTTCTACGAGTTTTAAAAGCGAATTAAAATTAATTAAATCTATTATTTAAGGTCAAACTTTGTCTAAATCGATAAGTTGTAACATAATGACCATCATTAAAAAATGAAAAATATCATTACATATGCAGTTTATTTTTAAAAGATTTAAAATCATTTGTTTTGGTCAATTTTGACGCGATCCGCCATTCTGTCTAAACAAGCGCTTAAGCGCTTGTTTACAATTTTAATATAACATTCGCAATTGCAAAAAAATTACCAAAAATCAGGTAATTATCTGATTTTAATGAATTTTCAGTATTGATTTATCAATTAATGAATTTTATAAGCATCAGTTATTTTATTACAAAACTTAATTTAGTATTTTTGCTATGAAAAATTAATATATAAAATTCATTTAAAATAAAATATTTGGATTTAAGTTAAAATGTTATAATTTTAGATTCTAGAAATAAATATCTATTCAATGCAAACCTTATTTTAGATACATAAAGTAATAAGTTTTGAAGAAAAACTTGATGAAAATGTACCCCTACCCTTTTTAAGCAGAAAAAATATCGATGTATAATTTTTTTGTTTTATAAGATAATAGCAATTAAATAATTATCGAAATGAGTAAAAAAAATCTCCAAATAATTAATTATTATTTTTTTTTACATTTTATTTTTCGATTTTCGATACTTATTTTTCTCATAGAACAGCAACCGTAAAAAATTTTTTTGTTTCTATTCATAACTTTGGTCTTTTATCTTTTTATTTATACTGTAATTAGTACAAATATGACCAACTCGAAACAATTTTACGCCCCCAGCATAAGGGTGGTCAAAATTAAGTGACCTGAAAAAAATTAGAAAGTTTTGAAATAAAATAAATAATGCATTATAAAGATCATTCTTTGATAAATAAACACTGAAAATTTCATTAAAATCCGATAATTCCCATTTTTGGTAAATTATTATCTGTAGGGGGGGGGCTAAAGTCATTTTGTCAAAAACGCATTTTAGGCTCAGTTTGCCAGTCCCTAGTTTACTTAATAACAAAATTTTCTTTCTTTCTTCTCTCTCTTTATGTCTTTGGTCTTTTGTATTATTATTATTATTATTCCTCCTTTTGAGTTTTTCACATCAGCTTTAGCTGATGGTATTTCACTGGAATCTGGGCGACAACAAGTATCCTCAGGTCTCCAGGACCCTTCTGGGTATTTCTGGCAGATTGCAGTAGTGCAGTATTCTGGATGGTCTCATAGACCTTTCTGTTGTGTGTTGGTCTATAAATAATAAAGATAATATTAACATTAACAAAAATAATATTATAATTATAAACAATTGTCTTAGAAACCAATAACAAAAAAAACACTATTTACAGAAAATACCTAATAGGTCGATAAAATTCATTTTAAATATAAAGGGACTAATTATAAGTTTCTATTTCATATTTTTACATTCTACTAATTTTATTATTTACTCCTTTTGAGTTTTCACATCAGCATTGGCTGATGGTCTTTCACTGGAGTCTGAGTGACACAAGTCTCCTCAGGTCTCCAGGACTCTTCTGAGTATTCTGGCAGATTGCAGCAGTGCAGTGTTCTGAATGGTTTCAATCCTTCCTCTGATATCCAAACTTTCCAAACCCCTTTTTAATCCTTTTGGGACTGTTTCAAGTGCACCAACCACAATTGGTATCACTTTCACTTTCATATTCCATAACTTTTTCAGTTCTCTGGCAAGGTCCAGATATTTGTCCATTTTTTCATTTTCCTTTAGCTTCACCCTGTGATCTGCTGGCACTGCAAAATCCACCAGTTGACAAGATCTTTCTCTTTTGTTTATTAACACTAGGTCTGGTCTTCTTGCTAGGATAAGGTGATCCGTTTTTATTTCAAAGTCCCAGAGAATTTTATGATTTTTTCAAGAACAGATTCTGATTTATGCATATACCATTTTGTTGTGTGGTCAAATTTAATTTTTTGCATAATTCCCAGTGGATCACCTTCCCAACCCAGTCGTGTCTAGTTTTGTATTGTCGTTGTGCTAGTTTGCTAAATTCGCAAATCTCTATTCCCGCAAAGTCTACATTTACTATTTTGTTGGGTCCTATCAATTTTCACTTTGATGTAGTTCGTCCTTATGGCATTATTTTGTGCAGCAATTATAAGTAAATCAGTTTTTCTTTTGAGGTTTCCTTTTCTTAACCATGTCCAAGTCTTTTCATGTGCAACCTCTTCAATTTGTCGTTTGAAGTGTCCATATAATTGTTATTCTCCCATTTTTGTTTTCTAGTCTTTGTTGTTTTTCTGATTGTCCATCTGTCACTTCTACTATTGTTGGCCGCCATAAATAGTTTGTCTTTGCTTTTTCTGTGTAATCTTCAAGTTGTTGGATTGTGGTTTCTACGCATTCCTCTATGTTGGCAAGACCTCTTCTCCTTCCTTTCTTGACACATATAATCTATGTCTATCATCTCTAGGGTGGAGAGCCTTGTGCATGGTCATTAATTTTCTCGTTCTTTGGTCAATCTGTCTGAGTTCTTCCTTTGTCCATTTAAGAATGGTCCTGAGTATCTTATAATGGGGACAGCCCAGGTATTGATTCCTTTGATCAGATTTCTGCTGTTAAGTTTGGTTTCTAGAAGTTTTCTAGTTCTCCTGAGATATTCTTTTTTAACTTTTCCTGTCATTTCTGTTTGCATGATATTGTCTGCTTCTAAATTCTAAGTTTGTAGCTTTCATTTTCATCAAGTGATTTTATAGTGTCCTGATTTGGCAGTTGTATTCCATCCATTAGTTTTCTTTCACCCCATTTTATTACTAGCATAGCACACTTTTCAATTCCAAATTCCATCCCTATATCCTGGCTATATATTCTAATAGTTTGTATTAGGCTCTCCAATTCTTTTTCATTTTTTGCAAAAATTTTTATGTCATCCATGTACATAAGGTGGTTTATCTTTTCTTGTGCATTAGTGAATTGTCTCCCCTGTACATTTTTTAAGTATATGATTGTATTATTATTATTATATTATATCATTACTCCTTTTGAGTTTTTCAAATCAGCTTTAGCTGATGGTATTTCACTGGAGTCTGACAACATCTACTCATGTCTCCAGGACTCTTCTGAGTATTCTGGCTGATTGCAGCAGTGCGTATTCTGGATGGTCTCATATTTTTTTGATTTGTTAGGTGTAGCTCTCTAAGTAGTTTAACTAACGAGAAGAGAACCTTTATTATACAATACCAAATTAATAGCTAATTTATTGCATATGTAATTTAATCAATAACTAAAATAAAATAAAATAAACACTATGTACAGAAAATATCTAATTCATAGATAAAATTCATTTAATAAAATTCACTGTGAAAGAGACAGTGGCCATTTTGAATTTATCGATCGATATAACAAAAAAATACAAACTTGTTCAAATCAATACAATTGCATGCTTTAAACACAAAAATATCATAACATGTGTTCATAATAACAATTAAGTTCATTTCAGATAATGCGCCACGCACAATTTTATGCTAGGAATTTCGCAAATAAAGGTGAAAATGACCCAATCCTTTGCCTCCATTATGGTTGGTTGCTGAGCTTTTTCTCTTTATTCTTGCCTTTTAGTGAAGAGTCATATCGTTTGATAGGGGAGATAACTCTCCTTAACAATTTAACATGCAGTTTAAATAAAGAAGATTTCTGTAAATACATTTAAAAAGTCATTCAACTGCTCCCCATTTTATGAAATTTCTTTTAAAAAAATTATAGGTTTAAAATGTGTTGTTTGATTTCACTGAAATTTCTCGTATCTTAAATTCTAAATCAATCATCATACTCTCTTTTCTCTCTGTCTCTCCTCTCCTTCTCTCTGTTTTACTTATCTTATATGTGGATTTTCTTACTACTTATATATTCAAATATCTACCTATGCAGTTATATGCACACACACTTGCTTTATACCCACTATACCTATGCATTGTGTTATACACATTCATTTATTTCAGACGAATATAACTTGCCAAAAATGGAAATTGTTGCGTTCAAATTGTGTATTGTGTTTATTGAATAAAAAACTAAAAAAAAAACTTTCAATAATAAATATAATATAATAATATTTTTTAGCTAGTATATTAGGTCTGAGACATGTCAGCTGTTCCTTATAAACATTCATCTTAATTCCACAGAATATTTATAATCTTTCCACAGATTTTCTAACATTGTCTTAAAGGATTTAAAATTTTCACTATCTATTAACCTCAGAACTCATTCTGTTCAAATAAAGTCGTATTATTATTGTAATCTGAGTCCTTCTGCTCAATTATAATGGATTAACCATCAGTTTTGTACTTTGCTTGGGTGTGGTATATGTAGAAACGGGAGAGCCACTGTAAGCGGGTTTAAGTAGGCAAAGAGTTACTGTTATCTCTCTCTTTTTTTTT
>CM042151.1:91116431-91155568 GCA_023376005.1 Doryteuthis pealeii
TAACGAGAACTTTCTAGTACTCTCGCAAATCGCCCTTTCGTACTACAGATCGTCGTGTGACGGAGACTAACGCCGGTGCACGTGCACTAACTGATTCCGCCATAAGACTATATCCCTGTTTTCCTCTCCAATGCAGATGAGACTAACCCTATCTGGAATATGATCTTCATCTAAGTCTAATCTCTTACAAGTGGATAATCAGCTATATGTGCTCTCATATTAATCATGCTTTTTACTAATGTCACACCTACTTTCAGATTGGGACTGAACTAACAGGATACTCCAACCACTTCCGCGGTCAGTAAATGGGGACCTGGAGATCGAGTAATGGTGATGAAGGGTAGAGCCAGCACAGGGTTGCCCCAAACGCTCAGAACACTGGAACTTAGAACATCAAACCTACGTCGAGTCTAAATCATTCCATCCGGTATTATAGTAGGTTGTGTAATAGACCCCTCAGCCGCATGCCGCCTTTTATCACCCATATGATAATGCATGGTACTTGGCTCGCACGTTCCGCAACCTACTACGGGCCACATGCACATAGATGTAAAGGCGTATGGGGCAATCCCCTCCACCGTCTATATTGGCTACCTAGTGGGACTGACTAGTGAACCAGCCAACTTATTGGTCTCCGGACGTAGTCTGTGTGACCTCCGTATTCATGGTTCTGGGCAAGCACCCTAGGAAGGCTCACCACTTCAGACACAGCGCAAATACAGAGAAAAAAATCGGATTAAGAGTCTATCAAAACATCTTGACACCTTTCTATCTGGCGTACCACCCAACTATACCCACTGGAAGTACACGGTCCAAGAACTAGCACCATTCTACAATTGCGGCCTCTTGTATATTCTGACCAAACGATCCGGAAAAAGCTGCAATGTAAACCCGATTTTTCTTTCTTTCTTTTCTATTTCCAAACCTGAATCAGGTCACACCCTCCAATCAATTGGCTGGTCACATCAATCACTAGTACCTATATGATTGCCCCAACCCTATTGCCCTTATGGCAACCCCCAATCCTTCTTATCATATGGGTGATAGAAGGCGGTGGCTGAGGGTCTACATGTCATTGGAATGATGTTAAACTCTATTTGATGGTGAAGTTCCAGTTTTGGAGGTTTGGGGAATGTGGAGCACCCCTTCATCACCATTACCCCTGGTCCACTCTGACCCGGAGTGGTAGTACCTGTTAGAGTCCCATCTATGGGTTACATAGTAAAACATGATTATAAACAAAACTGATTATCCATTAAGAATTACTTTATTTCAAAATTTTATCGGTATTAAATGACCCACCGAGGTTGATATGCCATAAAACAGAACAACCAACCAACCAAAGCCCCAGCCGACAGTAATTGTTAGTAATATTTTTTAAATATATAAAGATCTTGCAAAATTGCACATTTTCAAACTTAGGTTTTTAGAATGATAAAGCTTGATTTGAGTTCAATATAGCACCTTTCAGAAGTTAAAAATTCACTATTGAATTTTTAAGTGAATAAAATAGGCCAATTGAATAAGAGAAAATACTTTTTTTTACATCAATTCGGAGGAAAATATTGTTTTTTAGATTAGAAAAAAGAAAAGAAAAAAACGCTACAAATACTTTTTTCAGGCTTTGAATCTTTTTTGTTTTTAGTCTTTTAAAAATTAGGGACTGGAAAATTTTTTTCTTCAAATGAAGAATTGATAAAAAAACTTTTTTCCACTTTTTTATGAAATAAGGGATGATCTTGCAAATTGGTCGGGAAATTAAAACAGACAATTTAACTACAGTCTATGAATAAACTTTTTGCGAATTCGGTTACAGTTTAGGTGTTTAAGGTTGTTTTTAATTCAGTATTGCTTAACAAAAAATGCAATTAAGCTCCCCCTAGGGAAAATAATTTACCAAAAATCAGGGACTTATTGGATTTTAATGAAATTTTTCAGTGTTTATCTATCAATGAATGATCTTTATAATGCATTACTTATTTTATTTCAAAACTTTCTCATTTTTTTCAGGTCACTTATTTTTTACCCTCCCACATGTTTTTTTTTCAAGTTGGTCTTTCCGTTTTCTAATTACAGTTAATAAAGAGATAAAAGACCGAAGGTATGAACAGAAACAAACAAACAAAAAATTACAGTGGCTTTTCTATGAGAAAATAAGTACCTAAAATAAAATCGAAAAATAAATAGTAAAAAAAAATAAATAATTAATTTTTGGGGATTTCTTTTTTAGTCATTTGATAATTATTTAATTGGCTATTATTTTATAAAAGAAAAAATTATACATCGATATTTTTCTGCTTAAAAACGGGAGGGGGTACATTTTCAATCAAGTTTTTCTTCAAAAAGTCTACTTTGTTGTAATAAAATAAGGTTTGCATTAAATAGATATTTATTTCTGGAATCTAAAACTATAATATTTTAAACTTAAAATCCGAATATTTTTATTTTAAAAATTTATATATTAATTTTTCAAAGCAAAAATACTAAATTAAAGTTTTGAAATAAAATAACTGACGCATTATAAAATTCATTAATTGATGAATCAATACTGAAAATTTCATTAAAATCGGATAATTACCTGTTTTTTGGTAATTTTTATTTCCATCCCAAATGTTATTTTAAAATTGTAAACAAGCGCCTAAAACCATTGAAAAAGAAAAGTGACAGAATGGCGGATCGCGTCGAAATTGACCAAAACAAATTGTTTTAAATCTATTAAAAATAAACTGCATATGTAATATTTTTCCTTTTTTTTAATGATCACTATGTTAATACTTATCATTTTAGACAAAAGTTTGACCTTAAATAATAGATTTATTTAATTTTAATTAGTTTTTAAAAAGCTAGCAGCCGACAAAAATGGGTATAACATATACGTTTTTAACTACGATGTATGAATGAACTTAATTCATTCATACACCGTAGTTAAACTGTCATGGGACATCACCAAAAATGTTTCCGTTTTAATTTTCTAACCAATTTGCCAGTTTAGCCAAAATATGCTATTAATTATAAAATTAAGTCATTAATGTATAATTTGGTTAAAATTTGATTAAAATCGGACAGTTCGCTGATTTTTGGTAATTGTTTGAAAATTAAAAATTAAAACTTTTTTTTATTGATCCCATTGCGATCTTTAATCAATCTAGAATAAGGAAGAAAAAAAAATATCAGAAATATTCGACCTTCTGACATATTTGTAAATAATTTTACAATAAATATTTTAGATTAAATTTATAAATGTTCACTTTACAATACACTACTTTTCTAAGAATCTTTGAAAAGTCGGAGGAAACGGAAGCGACGCCATTTCGTAATTTCAAGGGACTTAACACGTGTCGACAACGTTCATACAACATTTGACAAAAAATTATTTCTTTAGGACGTGTATATCAACACTGAATTTCAGATCTTCAAAATCGAGCTTGGTTCATAATAGAAAAAAATATTATTATTTTTACTTACCAAGATAGGCATAGGTAAGTGTTGTTGTTTATTTACCTAATTAATCACAAAGGGTAAAACTTGTAACTTATACTCAACATCCTGATATTACAGGGTGAACCAGAAAAAACAGAACCCAAATTATTTATTTATTTTTACATTAAATTAACCCTAAACGAGTTTTATTACAAAATTTGTGGGTTCTTTTTTTGTGTGTCATGGGATTTTGAGTATGATTTGCAAGTTTTACTTCACAAAGAAAAGAATGTGTTTTGTTTTTACATCAATTATTTTCTATAATATTTACGTGTGTTTGTTTTGTTTTTCTGTGGGTGTATGATAGGTACCACCAATTTGACCCTGTTCAATTTACCCCCCCCCCTACATTTAACACAATGAAACTTGCAGAAAAAATAATATTTTCTTGAAAAGTTTTTCCATTCGAAAGAAAAAACATTAAATAAACTCCTGATGATTTTTTAAATTTTTTATCAGCATACGGAAATAATGAAAATTATGATTGAAAAACAATGTTTTCATTTTTGCACTGTTAAATCAACTGAAATTTAACGTAGCTAAAAACAAGTTACGATAAGAGGATTTTTTAAAAATTCTATGAAAAATCAATTAATGGTCCGATTTTCACGAAAATTTCCATAAATGTTTACCATTGGATGTAAATACATCTGAAATAGTTTTTTCTAAAATATATTAGGGGAAATATTATTTTACGATGTCTATCACCCCCTATTTTATTTTATGAGATAAAAAAAAAATGACGTGGAAAAAAATTTGGTACTTTTTTTCTATAAAGATAAGAGTCTGAATAACTATATCAATGAAATTGTATAACGTACCGAATTATAGTTTTTTTAGGAAAAAATAATGAAATCGGAAATAAAAAGTGCAAAAAAAAATGTCATAATATTAATATTTGAAAACTTTTTTTTCTTATGTAATTGGTATGTACTATATTCTATTAAATTGTCAAAAAAAAAAATTTTTTTTTAAAGAAATTAATTTTACGAGATTTTCAATCTTGTGTGATTAAATATTTTATTTTCTGCGTGAAATAAATTAAATTTTTTTTTTCCTGTGGAAAAAAATCAAAATTTTCACGGATATTTAAAAACATGAATTTTAGAATTCAGGTGAACTAAAAGTTGGTCCGATCCGTCCTCGATTAATATTTTTAAAAGAATTTGTAATTTTATTGTTGAATAATAATGTGTGATTCTTAGAATGTACGGAAGAGCAAAACTGACATATGACGAGACGCTTCTCGGTAACTAAAGCTTGTTTTTCTGAGCGTAAAAAAATATTTTAACTTTTACGACCAATTAGAATAAAAATAATATGATTGTTTTATCAGTTTTCTCTCTAGAAAAAAATATTCAAATTTTCATTTTATTTTCGATTTTAAGAATTAATACTAAAACCGAAGACATTTTTTAACGTCAATTTCACTGCGAAATTTTAAGATTAAAGTTTTCAAGTTTTTATTCATTTTAAATTGTAATATTAAAGTTTTTAAAGATTTATTCATTTTAATAGAAAAAATTTGGCTAAAAAAGTTTGTCCGTTACACCCATCCGTACTTAGATGCATAACTGTAAGAGGGTAATAATATGTATTTCTTTCTCTCTAAATCGCGGCCTGAAAATTACCCTTTCGCACGTAATATGGATAGGTTTGTTTATTTTTAAGATAACGATGTAATTTTTCCCAATCGGATAATTTGATCTTTGAATTAACTATTTTTCTTTGTAACAACCCTGTACGATCTTTTTTTAACGAGATTTTTGATAAACAAAGTTCGGAAATATCTATTTCCGTTTTATTCAAGATGACCTAAACGGTCTGGTGGTACCTAGTGTATGACGAATCATTTTCAAATCATCTGCAGTACTTTCTTTTAAAGTGTAAATTAAAATGTGAAAATAATTCGTCCTCAAATTAAATTTCTCTGTTTACCATGATCTCCATAATTATTGATTGTGTAAAGTAATCACCGTAGAGAAAGTGTAAGAATTTTAAAAAATAGTCATAGGTATACCTAAAATTGACGTAACATCCGTTTTTGACAAAATGAATTTAGAAATACAGAAAATAATTTACCAAAAATCAAGGAATTATCAGATTTTAATGAAATTTTCAGTGTTTATTTATCAATGAATGAACTTTATAATGCATTATTTATTTTATTTCAAAACTTTCTCATTTGTTTTCAATTCACTTAATTTTACCCCCCCCTTATTTTTGGGGCGTAACATTTTTGTGAGTTGGTCATTTTCTGTACTAAATACAGTATAAATAAAGAGATAAAAGATCAAAGTTATGAATAGGAAAAAAAAATTACGGGGGCATTTCTATGAGAAAATAAGTACCGAAAATCGAAAAATAAAATGTAAAAATGAAAAAATAAATTTTTGGAGATTTCTTTTTTACTCATTTCGATAATTATCTAATTGGCTACAATTAAATAATTATCGAAATGAGTAAAAAAGATATCTCCAAAAATTTATTTTTTTAATTTTTTTTACATTTTATTTTTCGATTTTCGGTACTTATTTTCTCATAGAAATGCCCCCGTATTTTTTTTATCTTATAAAAGAAAACACTTTTCATCGATGTTTTCCTGCTTAAAAAGGGGGTGGGGGTGGGGCGAGTTTTTCTTCAAAACTTATTTTTGTACCTAAAATAAGGATTGCCTTAAATTAGCTATAGGCACTTTTGTCAGCTGCTTGGAATTTTAAAAGCGAATTAACTCTTAATGTCTTATACCACCTCATTCCACCCGGCCAGAAGTCACATTCATTTTCCTAATCTACCCCAAACGATAACCTTTGTTTAAATGTAATATTAAACATATTTAGAAGTCTTTGATTTATGGAAAATAACAGGTAACTTTAAATGAAAAGCCATTTTTAGCCATATATTGATAAATCCTTATAGGAATGGGGCTTTGGACTTAGAAAATTCTCAACAGGATGTTAAGAGTTAAAAATTGTTAAATCTATTATTTAAGATCAAACTTTGTCTAAATCGATAAGTAGTAACATAATAACCATCATTAAAAAAAGAAAAATATCATTACATATGCAGTTTATTTTTAAAAGATTTAAAACCATATGTTTTGGTCAATTTCGACGCGATCTGCCATTCAGCCTCTTTTTCGATGCTTGTTTACAATTTTACTGTAACATTCGTGATTGCCCAAAAATTTATCAAAAATCCGGTAATTATCCGATTTTAATGAAATTTTCATGTTTATTTCTAGAATCTAAAAATATAACATTTTAAACCTAACATCAGGCTTTTCATATTTTAAATGAATTTTATATATTAATTTTTCATATCAAAAATACTTTTGAGATAAAATAACTGATGCATTATAAAAATCATTAATTGATAAATCAATACTGAAAATTTAATTAAAATGGATAATTACCTGATTTTTGGTAATTTTTTTGCAATCGCCAATGTTACTTTAAATTTGTAAACAAGCCATTTTAAGCCAATTTCTCAGACCGAAAGCGATAGAAATTGACTGAAAAAATCGTTTTGAATTTATTAAAAATGAATTGTATATGTAATAATATTTTTGTTGTTTTAATGATGGTCATCATGTTACTATTTATCATTTCAGACAAAAGTTTGACCTTAAATAATAGATTTAATTAATTTTAATTCGTTTTTAAAATTCGTAGCCGAGGAATTTTTTGGTATACCTAAAATACACTTTTATGGTGTTTTTGATATCACGTTTTTAATGTGATCAGAAACATATTTTATAGGAATATACAAACTTTTGACATCGTGTCAAAAACGTTTTTATTTCTGGTTTTAACTGGACGATAGTCGCATGAAATTAATTGTAAAAGATAAAAAAGAAGGAGGAAAAACTATTTTCATGAACTGGAAGCCCGTTTTAAAGTGATTGTTTACAATGTTTGTCAATAAAATACTTCAATTAAATAGTTATTGACGAGTCTTTAAATAAGAAAACGTACCTCTGCATTTTTTTTTTGTGTGTACAAAATGGAATCTTTCACAGATATTTAAATATATGAATTTTAGAATTCAAGCGAACTAAAAATTTATTCGATCCATAATATATTAATATTTTTAAAAGAATTTGTAATTTTTATTTTTGAATAGTAATGTTATATTCTTATCATATACGGAAGAGCAAAACTGACAACATTTGTAATAGTTATTGTCTTTTCTTTGCTTTAGTTACAACTAAAAAATATTCTGGAGTTATTCTGAAATTATCACAAAAAAAAAAAAAAAAAAAAAAAAAAAAAAAAAAAAATCTAATTGTTGAAAACCAATAATCGGTTATTGAATATGCACAAGGAAACAATTATGTCGAATATAGCCACCCAAACATTTAAATGTATAATTGTCAAAGAGAAATAATATTTAAAGTTACAATCGCAGTTTCCACATAAAATAACCCTTTTGTATGTAAAACATATTATTTCATTAATTTATTTATTTTTATTAATGCTGGGTAATTTTCCCCAATTGGATAATTTTATTTTTGAATTAACTCTTTTTCTTTGTAACAACTCTGTACAATTGTTACTTTTTTTGAGAGATTTTTAAAAAACAAAGTTAAAAAATATTTACTTTAGGTTATTCAAAAGGGCCTAAACTGATCACATGACCGGATTTTGGCTATCCCTATAATTTTCCGACCGATTTTCAAGTTTAGCCATTTCCGAAACATAATGAGACACCTAAAGAAATTAATTTTAAAAACCTAGTTAATATGATGTGTAAAATTTCTTTGAAAAAATAAGTATTTTTAACTATTTTTACCAAACAGTCGGTACAACAGCATCTCCCCTCTCTTTACTAGCGTTATATTTCCACAAACTCACTTTCTTTACCTCCTACCTAAGAGAATTTGTCTGGAGACAAAGAGTCAAACAAAATAAATGTGGGGAGATCATATGCTGTCTTAAAGAGGAATATTGCAGACAGTGAAATGCCACCCCACAAAAATCACACAAAAAAAATACAGCCAAAATACAAAGCCCTCATAAAAAATAAGCAAGCTTACACAATATACATACATAATCTTTATATTTACTTTCAGGAACTCTACATAAGCAAGAACATAGAAATTACATTCTCTGCAAATAACAAAAAAAACAAAAAAAACAAACAACAAAAAACATTGAATAACATTATCATTTCCACAAACTCACTTATGACCGTATGATTTCTAAAATTATTAGAAAATTGACAAAAGGTATTGTTGTAACTTTTTAAATTATTTTGTTTTATTGTAGCTTGACTTGTTCACTAATAAGATCTTTTTTTCGTTTTCTAAAATTGGCATTTTTATTAATTTCTCCTCCAAAAAACATTTCTATGTGGTCAAATTATTGTTTTATTAGAAAAGTAGTAACATAATGAGCATCAGTAAAAAAGCAAATTATATTGCATATGTAATTTAATCAATAACAAAAAGAATAAATAAGATAAAACAGAAAATACCTAATTGGTAGATAAAATTCATTTAAAATATAAAGGGACTAATTCTAAGTTTTATTTCATATTTTTAGATTCTAAAAACTTTTATTATTATTATTATTATCATGGCTCCTTTTGAGTTTTTCACATCAGCTTTAGTCTGAGTGAAAACAAGTCTCCTCAGGTCTCCAGGACTCTTCTGAGTATTCTGGCAGATTGCAGCAGTGCAGTATTCTGGATGGTCTCCTAGACCTTTCTGTAGTGTGTTGATCTACAATAATAGTAATAAAAATATTATTATTATAAAATACCAAATTAATAGCTAATTAATTAATTATTCATATGTAATTTAATCCATAACAAAAAAATAAATAAATGAGATAAAACACTGTAGACAGAAAATACCTAATTTATAGATAAAATTAATTTAAAGAATATATTTATTTAATATATATTGAATTAATAATAAAAAGAAATAAGGCAATAAGAGTAACCTCCCTTGTCTTTCATTGTTGAAGAAGATGGTGGCCATTTTGAATTTATCGATCGATATAAACAAAAAAATACAAACTTGTTCAAATCAATACAACTGCATGCTTTAACACAAAAATATAACAAAATGTGTTCTTAATAACAATTAAGTTCATTTCAGATAATGTGCAAGCATAATTTTATGGTAGGAATTTACTAAACAAAAGTTCATAATTACCATTTGCTATTTCCATTAAAGAAATAAAAAGATTTTCTACAAATTTTATTAAATTAATTGAAATGTTGATCAATCAAGTCCTGCAAGGTTTATTCTTGTCCAATACTTCATTGCCCTGTCAGTGGGACAGGAGAATACCTCTGTTGAAAGATAAAATCCCTGAATGAGGCAACCTGTTGACTGTGAGTGGTAACCCATGATGATTAAGGACAGAGTACTGGTGGCTGAGGTGTTCATGACATGCAACACCCCACTTTGACCCTTACACATGCTAGATGGATGGTTGCAGATGCCCCCTCCAATCAGTTGGCTGGTCATGTTAAGCCCTAGCATCTATATGATTGTCTCAAGCCTATTGCCCTTATGAAAAAAAAAAGTCAGTGTATACCAGGAGCAGAATTAATAATAATCTGGTTCCCTGCATAAAAAGTTCAATGCCTCTTACTCTATCAAACTCTACTATCTATTCTATACGTACATTCATACAATCTTAATAACATATTAGTATTTTTAGAAAATGAATAAATAAAAAATGCAAAAATTTAGATTTATATGGGTAGGACATTTACTGTGTTATCATGCAGCAATGCTTTGCCTTCATTATGGTTGGTTGCTGAGCTATTTCTCTTTATTCTTGCCTATTAGTGAAGAGTCATATTGTTTGATAGGGGAGATAACTCTCCCTTAAGAATTTAACATGCATATGGGTAGGACATTTACTGTGTTATCATGCAGCAATCTTTGGTAATTTTCACCTTTAGTTGGCCGACTTCCTAGCATAAAAGGCAATTAGAGTAACCTCCCTTGACTTTCACTTTGAAACAAACTGGTAGCCAATTTAAAAGTCTCCGTGCGAAATAAACAACTTTTTCGAAAACTGCATGCTTTAACTCAAAAATATCATAAAATGTGTTCTTAATAACAATTAAGTTCTTTTCAGATAATGCGCACGCACAATTTTATGCTAGGAATTTCGCAAATAAAGGTGAAAATGACCCAATCCTTTGCCTCCATTATGGTTGGTTGCTGAGCTATTTCTCCTTATTCTTGCCTTTTAGTGAAGAGTCATATTGTTTGATAGGGGAGATAACTCTCCCTTAACAATTTAACATGCAGTTTATTAAAGAAGATTTCTGTAAATACATTTTAAAGTCATTCAACTACTCCCCATTTTATGAAATTTCTTTAAAAAAATTATAGGTTGAAAATGTATTGTTTGATATCACTGTAATTTCTTGCAACTTAAATTCTAAATCAGTCATCATGCTGAACGTTCCCATGACTCACTCTCACAACCCGTCCCTATCAGTCATCTCTCCTGGTGTTACATAATTAATACATTGCCTATTAATTAAGGCTGACTATCAATTATGTAACATTGGGAGGTTTATATGAATGAGTTACTGAAGATGTCGGAAACTCTAAGAATGAGACAAACACTCTGTTAATAATACCTATTAGGAGTATTTATTGCAAGGAATGAAAATATGAACTTTTTAACAAAGAATGGTTTTATTTACTGCAGAGCAGAGCTAATTGCTTCCATGAAAACTGTATAAAAATCTAAAATCTATGTTGCCATTCAGAGTCATGGAAAATATTTAATTGCATTAAAACAATACGTAGATGCTATATATACCACATCCATTAATAAGAACCCCCCCTAACATTCTTTTTCTTAAAAATGTTAATTTTCTCCTCAACAATCTCTGTCTGCCTGTATCTCTCTCTGTCTCTCTCCCATTCTGTTTCTGTCAGTCTCTCACTTTCTCTCTATCTCTTTCTCACTCTGTCACTGTCTGTCTGTCTCTCTCTCTCTCTATCACCCTCCTCCTCTCTTTCTCTCTTTTTCTTCCTCCCCCTCCCTCTGTTTAATTTATCTATAAACACTTATTTTCAAACAATTATATTATCAATGGCCAATTCGTTCATACCCACCTAAAGTTCTTTGAACATAGAATCAATCCAATATTGCCCAACGTACAAGCACCTATGCCCTTGAAAATGATGTCCAAAAGTTCTCGGACTGCACAAACAAAGACTTTGTACAGGTTTTAAACTGCCTACAACCGCAGTTTTAACATCACATTCACCAAAAAGAAAAGCTTTAAATGCAAATAATAGTTGTATGGTTTTAAGAATCATTTTGTTTGCTCACACTTATATGATTTCAAGTAACTATTAATTTTGTTTTTTCAAACTCAAATCAATTTTTATATTTTTTAATATTACCTCTTATTTATTTGCAGATCTCAATTGTCAAAGAGAATGAAAAGAGGGATTTAATCCACATATACCAATGTGAAAATATATTTTGTTTAAGACTGTGGATCTCATTTTGATAGATTTTATCTTTAAATCATCTCAAAGAAGCCCAACTGGGTGAAAATAACTTGTTCTTACTAAGTTTATACATCAGCATTTCCATTAAATCATAATTTCTAAATAAAGATGCAAACAGAAATTGAAAAACAACTCCACACTTGTCAAGTATGTGAATCAACATTTTCAGGAAGTTCTAACTTAAAAACGCACATGCGAATCCACACTGGAGAAAAGCCATTTTCTTGTGAACTGTGTGGACTTGCATTTACACAGAATGCACATTTAAAAACCCACATGCGAAGACATACAGGAGAGAAACCATATTCTTGTGAAATATGTGGAACGGCATTTTCAGAGAATTCCACATTAACAAAGCATATGCGAATACACACAGGGAATAAACCATTTCCTTGTGATGTGTGTGGATCAGCATTTACAATGAGCTCCAATTTAAAAAAGCACATGAGAATACACACGGGAGAGAAGCCATTTTCTTGTCAAGTGTGTAGATCAACATTTTCATGTTGTTCCTATTTAAAAAGCCATATGCGAATACACACTGGAGAGAAACCATTTTCTTGTGATGTGTGTGGAACAGCATTTTCACAGAGTGGACAATTAAAACGCCATATGCGAACACACACAGGAGAGAAACCATTTTCTTGTCAAGTGTGTGGAGCAGAATTTTCACAGAAAATACATTTAAAACATCACATGCTGAGAATACACACAGAAGAGAAACCATATGCTTGTCAAAGTTGTGGATCAGGATTTTCAGAGAATTCCAAATTGATAATACACATGAGAATACACACCGGAGAGAAACCATTTTCTTGTCATGCGTGTGGAGCAGAATTTTCACAGAAAATACATTTAAGAAGTCACATGCGAATACACACAGGAGAGAAACCATTTTCTTGTGAAGTGTGTGGATCAAGATTTTCACAGAATACACATTTAAAAACCCACATGCGAATACACACTGGGGAGAAACCATATTCTTGTGAAATATGTGGATCAGCTTTTTCAGAAAAATCCACATTAAAAAGGCATATGCGAATACATACTGGGGAAAAACCATTTCGTTGTCCAGTGTGTGGATCATCATTTGCACAGAATTCCAGTTTAAGAAATCACATACAAATCCACACAAGAGAGAAACCATTTTCTTGCCAAGTGTGATGATTAGCATTTTCATTCAATTCTGAATTAAAAAACATTAATGCGCATAAATAGCGCAGAAAAGCCCTTTTCTTGTGAAGTGTGTGAATCATCATTTTCAAGTAGTTACAACTTAAAAAGACACATGCAAATGCACACAGGGAAGAAACCATTTTCTAGTAAGCTGTGTAGATCAGTATTCTGAGAGAATGCAAGTTTAAAAAAACACATACAGACACATACACTGCAAATACCTTCACTGGAAAATCTGTGGAGAAATGTAGCTTGAGAGATCACAGTTCATCTGGGAAATTGAGCCTCCACCAATAACATCAAATGGAAAAGTGACTGTGTTCTATGATAAAGTAATCCTAACAGGCAGATATATAAAAGACAAAGCCATTAAACCGGATATTGTCATCTGGGATAAACCAAAAAAACTGCTCCCAAATGATTATGGCTTACATAGAGCTGAACGAGAAAAGATGACAAAATATCAAGACCTCAAGAATGACCTAAAAACAACCTGGTCATTGAAAGAAATAGATATCATACCCGTTGTGATTGGGGCAACTGGGCTGGTGAAACATAATTTGAAAAAATACCTTGAAACAATACCAGGGAAACCAAGCTGCTATGAAGTACCAATAGCAGCTATCAAAGGAACATGCTTCATCATTATTTATAAAGAAATCAAGTGTTAGCCTCAGGACAGGGGCCCCTTGACTTCTAGAAATTGTTATAAGAAAATAAAACAAAAAGAGAGAAAATCTGGACCTAGACGCCAATAAGCACCCCAGCCCAGATCTGTTTTGTAAGGGACTGAATTTTGTTTTTCACCGTTTGTTAGTAAAGTAAATCAACAGCCGGCCGATAAAAACGAGTAACATTTTAATACTAAAATAGTTTTTGATTTTGATAATAAAAAAAATGAGTTATTTCATGTTGTTCCTGTTAGCATATGTGAAAAAATTAATTTTGCACTAAAGATAAACTAATATTGTAATTTAAAAAAAGATAAAACTTAAAAAACAAAAGACATGTTTAATTATTTTCATGTGCCTCTACAGAATAAAAAAAAATGAGTTAAAAATAATTTTCAACCAACAATTAACTAATGTTATTATTGACATTAACAATGTTATTTCAGATAGGAATGCACGTAGAGACACATGAAAAATAAATTTTATAAATAGTGTTATACCATTTCTGAACAACATTCTTTTATTTAAATAAACCTAAAAATACTTTGTAAAACACTTTTTATCTGAATAAACATATCTGCATTTCTCTTCCGATTAAATAAAACTATTTTAATACAACTTTAATATGATATAACTAAAGAAAATGCGTCTAAAAATCCTCTGTTAACAAACAACCAGATTTTGACAGTGAAAAGCAAAATATGTCCTTGTGAATCTAGATCTCACCTAGGGTGCTTATTGGTGTCTTGATCCGAAAATCCATATTAGTGTTATGTATATAGATCAGCATTTTCACAGAATGCACATTTAAAAGCACACATCCAAATGTACACTTTTGGAACATCTTACTAGACACCACCTCAAGTGTCTTTGCCCTCTCTATACAGAGATTTGTCAGTGTATGACATGAGGATACTTTCTCTTGGAAGTAAACCCTGACCAAATAATCCCCTCATCATATCTTAGCACTGGGCTAAATGATAAGGAAATTAACAGTGCACTTTCTCCTAGTGCTACTACCACAAATAACAACACTGAACTGGATACCCCACCGGACTAGCCACATTCTTGTCCTGGAATCCAGAAAAACCAAGCAAGGACCACTAGAAAGAGAAACTTGAACATAGTTAAGTGGTCCATTGAGAAAAAGAAAATTATTCTCCACTGTTTCACTTTCTCTAAATTTGAGAAGTGGGGTAGAGGGAAGAAAATATTATTTGATGAGAAATAACATCTTCCATCCTAAAATGGGATGTAAATACTATGCATAAAGTTGTCTAAAATTTATTAAAGGAAAATTGAAAAAAAGAGAGATAAAAAGCTAAAAAAAAATAAAGATAATAAAAAAATAAAAAGATAACAACACTAAAATGGATACCCCACCGGACTAGTCGCATTCTTGTCCTGGAATCCAGAAAAACCAAGCAAGGACCACTAGAAAGAGAAACTTGAACATAGTTAAGTGGTCCATTGTGAAATAGAAAATTATTCTCAACTTTTTCACCTCATGATTTGAGAAGTGGGGCAGAGAGAAGAAAATAATATTTGATCAGAAATAACATCCTCCATCCTAAAATGGGATGTAAATACTATGCATAAAAGTGTCTAAAACTTATTAAAGAAAATTGAAAAAAAAAAAAGAGATACAAAACTTTTCCTTGTGTATGGATCAGCATTGTCTGAGTTCACATTTTAAAATACACATGCAAAAATACACAGGGCTGGTCAAGCAAAACTTCAAAAAATACCTTGACACAATACCTGGTAAACCAAGCTGCTTTGAAGAACAAATAGCTGGTATCACAGAACCATGCTCCATCCTAAATGATCCTTCAGATACAAATACTATTCATAAAGGAATCAAGTGTTTGTCCTAGACTGGGGTTCCTTAGTTTCTAAAAATTGTTAAAAGAAAAAAAATGGGGAGAAGCCGTTTACTTGTTAATTGTGTGAAGTTTCAGGGATTTTCAACTTAAAAACTTGCACACGCTGTGGTACTATTAAATACTCACATAGACATCGGGCATAGTTCTCAGATAAGAGAGTTCTTCAGTGATGGAGAGAGATATTTGAGAGAGAGACATTAGAGACTTACTTGAGAGGAGATCTTACTTGCTTCTTACTGATCCGTCTACCATTTCCTCCAACTGCCATCTTGCTGTCTAGTTGGGTTCCTCTGTCTAACTTCTTCCTAACTAAAGGCTGTTTCTTCTGACTAAGGGCTTTTTTCATTGCAAATTATTGAATTACCAAGTCATTTTTGTTATTTGATCAAGTTTTTATTTTATCTAGCCCATGATTCTTATTCACCGTGCGGGGAGACCAGCCTCAGCATGTCTGAACTTGTTGATGGCCAGGCTGAATCTCTAAACTCTAAACTCTCACCTCTCACTCCTCCTTTCTCCCATTTGCCACATAACATTCCTTGTCCAATCTAAACCAAGCCACGCGTCTGTGCTGATATCATTATTCAAATTTTTCTGTTCCAACACACACCACTCAAACTTTTCCATAACTAATCAGGCCACTTTAGACTACTCTCATGGTTCCACATCATGCTCATCATGTAACACATGCACACATGAAAGAAATCATTTGTAACTTTGTAGATTCAGCTTCCTAGATCATCATTAAAAAAACAAAAAAAAATCTTGAATTAAATGTAATAAAATTTCATTTTTGCTACTGAGAAAAAATAATGCACATAGTTTAAAATTATGGAAACCCAAACAATTTTTTCTTTTCATTTTTTTTTTTTTTTTTTCATCTTAACAGTTTGCAACAGTTTATAAATTTATTTAGGTTTTAATTATTGGGTTTCTTTTTATGTTCAAATAATTAATATACAATTATTCAGTCTTGAAAAAAAAACTATATCGGTGTGTTAATTTTTCATATTGAAAAATAATGCAAGAATTTAGTAACAAATTAAGATAAAATTTCAATAATTAAGTTTTAATTAAACGTATGTTTTTACTGATTCAAAGTTGTAGTAGATATTTGATTGAATATTCGTACAGGAGAAAACAATCGTTTATTTAATATAATTTTTTTTATTTTACACTATGGATGGTTTAAGAAAGTTTCCCTATTAAACATCCATACATAAAACAAGTACTGTAATTTGATGTTTAACTTTTTTTTAAATTCAAAATTGTTTTTAAAAAATATGTTTCAAAATTTTTTTACCTTTAATGTTGCAGTCTAACACATTAGCCACTACACCACAGAAACTCCCCTTGCAAATGTAATAAGAGACTTTCAGATTTTTTTTTCTATAGCAATTCCATTTTATTTTCTTCCCTGTACTTTTTTATTGGAAAGTAAAAAATCATAGAATTTCATGAATTTATTTCTTTGAATGTTTGAGATGAGGCTTGATGATTAGTATTATCTGCATTATTCGGACTATTGTCCCTATCTTCATTGTTATTTGTACAACGTTTTGGCCGATATGCCCTCCGGCCTTCTTCGGGTATTTCTTGTCGGACTCAAGAATCTTCTCGGACTCAGGAACCTTCTTTTCGAACTCGGGAACTTTCTTGTCGTAATCGGGTGCCATCACGAAACTTTGAACCTAATCCTTTATTTAGTCCATGGGGGTATCCTGTTCTCATTCCACTAACCATAGCTGGGGTAGGAGTTGTGGCTTTCATGAATTTATTTTACATTTTAAAAGTTTTTGGACAAAAACCATCCACTATAAAATATTACGCAGCACACAATGCAGTAAACTTACTTTTTATACATACAGGCATTTCTAAGGATTCCACACAACCAACAATAAAAGGAACTCTTCTCAAATATGCTAGTCTTTCACAAACTTTCATATCTCTTCAAAACTTCACACACATATGTGCCATAAAGGACATTTTTATATAAACACCTATATCCACTCTTTATCCACTCTCATTTTTTTTACTGTATTCTCTTCTATTTAATTCTTGTGGCAATAAAATTCAATTTCTTATATATTGTTTTCATATTCATTCTTGAGAGGAAACTACATTTCTCCAACAAACATTCTTTTACACCACCTACAATAGGCTACAGTCCCAGAGGCGAAAAGTGCTTTACTTTTTAAAATCCGTCAGATGTAAAAGATGGCTCGTTTTTATGTAATGATTAAGATAAAATTACAAAAAGAGTATAGTTACTTTTCGCCCATAGGTTTCTTGGTTTCATAATTAATTAATTAAGTTTTAAATAAGTAAAATACGTAAAAAAAAAAACTACTTAGTTCCAAAATAAAAATTAGCCAATGAGATTAATGATTTTATTTTAATTTCTATTAAAATTTTCTAATAAATTTGAATTACACCAACAAGTTTTGAAATATTTTGATTTTTCAAAATTATTAAACTAGATAGATTTTTAGTAGTTCGTATCTTAAAGTTAAACTTTTTATTTTATTTTTTATTTTTAGTCTAAAAAAAAAAGTTGTTCACAGATCATTTCTTGCAATTAAGGCTTGTCAACCTTCCAAATTCTTCTATTTATCGACATATTCTACAAATTGTGAGATTTTATACGTTTTCGAAGGGAAAACACTTTTAGATTTGTCTTTTAGCTTTGTCTGCTTGTTTCGTAACCGCAGTTCTGATTGGGTGATTATAAAATGACAGATAAAATCAGTAATTTCATTGGCTAATTTTCATTTCTGAACTAAGTAGTTTTTACGTATTTTGCTCATTTAAAAATTAATTAATTAATTATGAAACCAAGATACCTATGTGCGAAAAGTAACTATATTCTTTTTGTGATTTTTATCTTAATCATTACATAAAAATTATTGAGCCATATTTTACATCCAACAGAACTGAACGAAAATCGCTTTGGGACTGTGGCCTACTAGGGAAAATGAAAGTACAAATATTTACTTAAAAGTTACAATATTGGAAGACAGTGTAGATGCAGCCCTGTCTGTTGGGGTTTTAGAATACACCGACTACACTTCTGCAGAAAGGTAAGACCCGCCACTCCCAGTGGAGCACCTGATGCCCATAATGCTCAAGGTTGAGGCTTACCATAAGGGCAATAGGGTTTGGACAATCATATAGGTGCTAGGGGTTGACATGGCCAGCTGATTGATCGGAGAGGGCCTCTCCAACCACCTCACTAGACTAAGTAAGAGCTAAAGTGAAGTGTTGCATGTCATGGACTGCTCAGCTATGCCACCCAAGGCCAGAACCTTGGTATCTGAGAAGTCCATGACATGCAACAGTTCACTTTGGCCTTTACTTAGGCTAGTCAGGTGGTCAGAGACTCTCCCTTTGATCAATTGGGTTGACATATCAAGCCCTAGCACCTATATGATTGTCCAAACATCATCAATTGAATTTAAATTAACTGTAATCAGAGTAATTTAAAAAACAAAAAAAACTTTAACATTTGAAATGAAGTCAATATTTTCACCATATATAATAAGCTTATTATATATGGTGAAAATATTGAATTCATTCCAATGTTTAGAAGTCACTATTAAATCTTTAAGAGAATAAAAATAGGCCAATTGTAACTACAAACTTTCTGATTTTTTTTCAGGTCACTTAACTTTGATCCCCTCTTATTTTGGGTGCGCAAAATATCAATATTTGTTCTGTTTAAAAAGGGGGGGATACATTTTCTACAAAGTTTTTCTACAAAAATTATTAGATAACCATTATAAACTAAAGTAGTTATTAAATAAATACGTTTTTAGAATCTAATAATATGAAATTTGAAATTTAAAATTAGGTGTTTCGTATTTTAAATGAATTTTATATACTAATTTACCATAGCAGAAATACCTAATTAAATCAGGAATTCAAAAAAATTTAAAATCGGATAATTCCCTGATTTTTGGTAATTTTTTTTTCAATTGCGAATGTTACAATTTATTTTGTAAACACTAGGTACTTCTAAAATAGGTCATGTGATCAGTTTAGAACATATTGAAGGAAGAAACTTAAATATTTTTTAACTTTAAAGTTTTTTTAAATCTTTCAAAAAAGATTTAACGAATATAAAGAGTTGTTACGAAGAAAAACAGGTAATTTAAAGATCAAATTTTCCGATTGGGGAAAACTCATCGTTATTGTGAAAAATAAGTAAAACAGTCCATTTTTTTACAACACGGGCAATTTCTTTATTGATATTTTTAGCTGAATTCTGTATTCATGGTTCTTTTACTAAAAACATATTTTCATCTTCAGAGATATTATTTTTCATAGAATAGAATTTTTAAAAAAGGCTCTAGTCATAACTTGTTTTTGGCTATGTTAGATTTCAATTGATTTAACGGAACAAAAATGAAAACATTGTTTTTCGTTTATAATTTTCATTATTTTCGTAAGCTGAATTTTTTTTTTTTTAATCATCATGAGTTTTTGTAATGTTTCTTCTTTCGGTGGACAAAAATTTGTCAAGATAATATTAACCTTTATGCAAGTTTCATTGTGTTAAATATAGGGGGGGTGGTAAATTTCACAAGAGAAAATTGGTGGTACCTCAAACACGGATCGAAATTGACCGAAAAAATCGTTTTAAAAATATTAAAGATAAATTTGGAAATTTAATTAAAATCAGATAATTCCTTGATTTTTGGTAATTTCTTTTTTGCAATCGCGAATGTTACAATCTATTTTGTTAAACACGGATCGAAATTGACCGAAAAAATCGTTTTAAATGTATTAAAAATAAATTACATATGTAATATTACTTTGCTTTTTAAAAAAAAATTTTTTTACTTACGCTCATTATGTTACTATTTTTCGACTTATACAAAAATTTGACCTTAATAATTGATTTAATTAATTTTAATTCGTTATTAGAATAGCAAATTTTTAGGTATACCTTGTAGTACGAGGTATGTTGTATACCAAAAAATTCGGCTGCTAAGCCTAGTATATAACAAAACAATAAAGATGAGGACAATAATACATATTGAATTATCATCAAATAATTTCAAAAATAAAAAAAGCAGTAAGTAAGATGATTTAAAATTTTAAAAAAATCCTAATTCTAACAAAACGGTGGTTTAAATATCGAATTAAATTGAATTATTTAAGACTCATTTTATTTTTCTTCTTTTATGGGTAAATATCACGCATGCGCAGGAAAGTTGAAGGAAACGGAATCGACGCCATTACAAAAGTGACATAGCAGACACATGTCGACAGTGTTCATCCAACGTTTCGTACAGATAATTTGTTTCTGAACGTATGTCAACAAAACTGTTATCTTTTTTTATATTCTTGGTCACAAGAACTAAATAACATTTTCACTCATCAAAATTGAGTTTGGTTCGCAATAGAAAAGTCATTATTTTGTTAATTTTATGCACAATTTCTGAATCATTCGCACGAGAAGATACTCTTAGGTAAGTGTTTGTTTATTTATTCACTTCATTCAACAATGCTAATTTTATTATCAATTATTCAATGTGGTTTTTGAACAGCGAATTGTCTATGTTGTTTTGTTTATTTTCTGTATCTTTATGATCGATCACTTAAAAATCATCTTCCAACACTTTATTTTAAAATGTGATTTTTTTTCCTAACCTAAAATTATCCATGGTTATGTAAATGAAATATAAAACGTTTCGTTCTCAAATCAAATTTCTTTATCTATAATAGCAAACATATAATTGATTATTTGATCATCTTCAGGATACGCACTCCCAAATTTTTCAGCTTTTCTTTTCTTTTTTCTTTCTTTTTTAAAAGAATGCTTCCTTCAAATTAACAGCAGGGCCCACCCAGCCTTGTACGCTCTGTTGATCTTTTCGGGAAAATAAACTTATTTTTCATCTGAATTTTGAAATAATTTTGTTTTAAAATAAATTATTTTGGGAATATTTGAGTAAAAATGTCCTCATAAACTTTTCTTTTCATTTTTTTTTATAGATGAGTTAATTTTTTTTATAATAAAATTCGAAAAGTTTTTTTTAATAATGACTTAAAAACAAATAAAAAATTATTTAAGAATTCAGATGAAAAACAAAAAAGTTTATTTTCTCGAAAAAAACACAAAAGTAAAAAAAAACAAAAAACAAAACAACAACAACAACAAAAACAACAAAAACAAACGAAAAACCCAAAAACAACAACAACAACAAAATAAAAAAAAATAAAAAAACAAGAAAAAAAAGACAACTTCAGAACAGCGTAGCATACGAGGCTGGCACCTGCTTCTAATTTGTGTAGAGTTTAGAAAAATTTGCCAAGAAATGTGTAATGTCACAATGTAAAATGTGTATGTAGAGTCCTTAAAGTTCGATTTGGACATGGTCAAAAATGGAAAATAAAGTTTTCTTGATATGACTTGGGAAGCAGTGACTCAGAAAGTTGAAGATTTTGGTAGCAACAAGTTGACTCGTTTTGCCTGGTTAATTCTGAGATATCTGTTTTTTCAATTGAGAAGAACTGGTGGTCGTTTAAAGTCGTTGGCCGCAGTGTGTCGTTTATTCTTTCAGAGTGAATGTTGATTTTTATTGTGTTTAAATAATTCCAAAAAGGCTCGGAAGATAATGAATTTTTTTGGTGCTTACATGCTGACGTAGTTGTAAGCATTGGTGATCTGTCCAATCGAACTTTGACTATTGTATAAACATTTTTTTAATCTCTTTTCCTTAAGTTTGGAAAGGAACTGTGTTTGTGTGTCTATCCTTATTTTGATATGAAATATAGCATTTTATCCTATAGTTATTTATTGTAAACTTTAAGAAATTACTTAATTTGCACATGAATAGGTTTTAATCATTTAGATTTAAAAAAAGAAATTGATGTAAATATTATTTGTACAAAATTAAAAACATGCACCTGCTAAAAGTGCGGGTTAAAAAAAAAAACCTCAAAAGTAAAATTTCTTTATGAAATGAATAATTAATGAAATTTCATTATTAATTTTTTTTTCTATAACCTTAATCTTTTTTATGCAAATACTTGGGGGTACACTGTTTTATAAAATGTAAACAACTTTTCGTACCATATGACCTTTAGGCACCCCTTCTGTGGTCTCGACTTACAAGGACACTTTTCTCATTTACACTGTCAAAATCCGGTTGTTTGTTAGGGTTAGGGGTTAGTTTTATAATTAAAAAAAAAAAACTCTAAAAATCATCTGTTAATAATTAACCGGATTTTGACGGTGTAAATGGAAAAAATATCCCCAAGAATTGAGATCGCAAAAGGGGTGCCTAAAGGTCATATGGTCCAACTTTTCTAACCCAATTATAATGGTACATTTACTTACAAGCAACAAATTCTGGGCCCCAATCCTTTTTATCATATGGTTGCTAGAAGGCGGTGACTGAGGGTCTACATGTCCTGGGAATGATGTTAAACTCTATCTGATGGTGAGTTCCAGTTCTGGAGGTTTGGGGAATATGGAGCACCCCTTCATCACCATTGCTCCCTGGTCCACTCTGACCCAGAGTAGTAGTACCTGTTAGGCTCCCATTTATGGATTGAATAGAAAAACATTAGTTTATAAACAAAATTGTATTATCCATTAAGAATTGATTTATTTCAAAACTTTATCAGCATTAAATGACCCACTGAGGTTGATATGCCGTAAAACAACCAAACAAACCAAACAAATTCTGGAGTTCTTTTCTTATCAGAATAATCAGAGGGGGCTTCTGAACTGCTGTAACTTTGTAATTGTTAAGTTTCTGACCTCATCCTTGGACAGTTAAAAAGGACTTAAAGTAAGTAAGTCCTGATCTATAGAATCCTTTGGTAAGTGAATAAGTACTGAGTTATAGAATCCTACGTAGTGTCAAAGGTCCAATGATATAATCCTATGTTCTGTCGTCCACAAAGGTTCAAAGCAATATGCGTAGGTATGACCAGAACAGCCAGTATAAATAACAATATCAGCAGCAGAGTACTGCCAGTGATTGGCCAAGAAGTTGGTCACATGATTATTGCGGAGTCTATAAATAGGAGTGGGCATCTAGCACACACCTTATAACAGAAAATCTCAACAGTAATTACCATTGGACCCTTCCAACTCTTTTTGAATCCTCTGCTCTGTTCTCAGATTGACAACCAGACAATCTAAAATCTTCATATTGGATCTTCCAGTGTAGATGCCAAGCAATACAGCATGTTGTTTCCAAATTTCTGTGAATTGCATCATGGTGCTGCTTTCCTCACAGACAGTACCCAGCTGTCTCTAGTTTGCTGCTCACAAAACCTCAACAAAAAAAAGTGCAAAATTAATTATTTAGTATGGCAACAATTTACCCATCACACTTTGTAAATATTATTTGTATACAATATCAATCAATATCACGTAGGGTCCATCCCAAAGGTCCTCAAATTCACAATTTATTTGTATCCATGTGAGAAATAAACCCTGAAAATTATTTTATATCCATTTAGACTCTGATCCACTGAAAAACCTGAAAATTATTTTATATCCATTTTAGATTTTTGTGTAATTAAATAAAATGCTCTGAGGGACAATCCACTGAATAAAACCTGAAAATTATTTTATATCCATTTTAGATTTTTGTGTAATTAAATAAAATGCTCTGAGGGACAATCCACTGAATAAAACCTGAAAATTATTTATATCCATTTTAGATTTTTGTGTAATTAAATAAAATGCTCTGAGGGACAATCCACTGAATAAAACCTGAAAATTATTTTATATCCATTTTAGATTTTTGGGTAATTAAATAAAATGCTCTGAGGACAATCCACTGAATAAACCTGAAATTATTTTTATATCCATTTTAGATTTTTGGTAATTAAATAAAATGCTCTGAGGACAATCCACTGAATAAACCTGAAAATTATTTTATATCATTTTAGATTTTTGTGTAATTAAATAAAATGCTCTGAGAGACAATCCACTGAATAAACCCTGAAAATTATTTTATATCCATTTTAGATTTTTGTGTAATTAAATAAAATGCTCTGAGGGACAATCCACTGAATAAACCCTGAAAATTATTTTATATCCATTTTAGATTTTTGTAATTAAATAAAATGCTCTGAGGGACAATCCACTGAATAAAACCTGAAAATTATTTTATATCCATTTAGATTTTTGTGTAATTAAATAAATGCTCTGAGGACAATCCACTGAATAAACCTGAAAATTATTTTATATCCATTTTAGATTTTTGGGTAATTAAATAAAATGCTCTGAGAGACAATCCACTGAATAAACCTGAAAATTATTTTATATCCATTTTAGATTTTTGGGTGTTCTCTGAGGGACAATCCACTGAATAAAACCTGAAAATTATTTTATATCCATTTTAGATTTTTGGGTAATTAAATAAAATGCTCTGAGGACAATCCACTGAATAAAACCCTGAAAATTATTTTATATCCATTTTAGATTTTTGGGTAATTAAATAAAATGCTCTGAGAGACAATCACTGAATAAAACCTGAAAATTATTTATAATTTTAGATTTGGGTAATTAAATAAAATGCTCTGAGAGACAATCCACTGAATAAAACCTGAAAATTATTTTATATGCATTTTAGATTTTTGGTAATTAAATAAAATGCTCTGAGAGACAATCCACTGAATAAAACCTGAAAATTATTTATATGCATTTTAGATTTTTGGGTAATTAAATAAAATGCTCTGAGAGACAATCCACTGAATAAAACCTGAAAATTATTTTATATCCATTTTAGATTTTTGGGTAATTAAATAAAATGCTCTGAGAGACAATCCCTGAATAAACCTGAAATTATTTTTATGCATTTTAGATTTTGGGTAATTAAATAAAATGCTCTGAGAGACAATCCACTGAATAAAACCTGAAAATTATTTTATATGCATTTTAGATTTTTGGGTAATTAAATAAAATGCTCTGAGAGACAATCCACTGAATAAAACCTGAAAATTATTTTATATGCATTTTAGATTTTTGGTAATTAAATAAAATGCTCTGAGAGACAATCCACTGAATAAAACCTGAAAATTATTTTATATGCATTTTAGATTTTTGGGTAATTAAATAAAATGCTCTGAGAGACAATCCACTGAATAAACCTGAAAATTATTTATATGCATTTTAGATTTTTGGGTAATTAAATAAAATGCTCTGAGAGACAATCCACTGAATAAAACCTGAAAATTATTTTATATCCATTTTAGATTTTGGGTAATTAAATAAAATGCTCTGAGAGACAATCCACTGAATAAACCTGAAAATTATTTTATATGCATTTTAGATTTTTGGGTAATTAAATAAAATGCTCTGAGAGACAATCCACTGAATAAAACCTGAAATTATTTTATATGCATTTTAGATTTTGGGTAATTAAATAAAATGCTCTGAGAGACAATCCACTGAATAAAACCTGAAAATTATTTTATATGCATTTTAGATTTTTGGGTAATTAAATAAAATGCTCTGAGAGACAATCCACTGAATAAACCCTGAAAATTATTTTATATCCATTTTAGATTTTGGGTAATTAAAAAAATGCTCTGAGAGACATCCACTGAATAAAACCTGAAAATTATTTTATATGCATTTTAGATTTTTGGGTAATTAAATAAAATGCTCTGAGAGACAATCCACTGAATAAAACCTGAAAATTATTTTATATGCATTTTAGATTTTTGGTAATTAAATAAATGCTCTGAGAGACAATCCACTGAATAAAACCTGAAAATTATTTTATATGCATTTTAGATTTTTGGGTAATTAAATAAAATGCTCTGAGGGACAATCCTGAATAAAACCTGAAAATTATTTTATATGCATTTTAGATTTTTGGGTAATTAAATAAAATGCTCTGAGAGACAATCCACTGAATAAAACCTGAAAATTATTTTATATGCATTTTAGATTTTTGGGTAATTAAATAAAATGCTCTGAGAGACAATCCACTGAATAAAACCAGAAAATTATTTTATATGCATTTTAGATTTTTGGGTAATTAAATAAAATGCTCTGAGGGGTAATTTTCAAACGATTTTTTTAAGTAGCACTCACTTTAGGACCATATGTTTAAAGTATTCCTCCTTGTTGGCACCTTACCATCCACTAAGGAGGATGACGTAGTGTCCAAAAAAAAAAAAAAAAAAAATTATCTGCATCTGTGCAAGTGACTGTGCCGGCCTAAACCTGAGTGATAGTCTTTGGTGCAATGACTGCATTACTTCATATTTTTAAATGTTAACATTTTTCTCATGTTTTATTAATAAGGTCACATGCTTTTGTTTTAACTTAATGAAACTAATATTGAAATTATATTTAATTTGTAATCCATTTATATATGTTTATTGAAGAGATATGTGAAAAGATTATTCATGACTTAATATGAAGAGCTAGTGCCTGTCGTGTATTAGCAACATGCTAGACTGAATTCCACTTCTACAAGGAAGGCTTTGGCCATAAAGCTTGATATGCCATTAAACAAAGAAACCAAACTAAAGTTTAATATGAATTATATGATAGGTTATTATTATCGCAGTGAAACACACACACACACACACACATATATAGATAAGAATTAATGGAAAAATGAATGAATGAAATAAAAAAATGAATGGAACAAATGAAAAAAGACCCCTCTCAAAATAAAAAAAGAAATTTTAAAGAGAAGGTGGAAAAACATTTTTCATTCTTACTGGACTCTTTTTGAAGCATTAAAATTAATATAATTAATATATAAGATATTGGAGAAGATAATTAGATGTTTTACCTTTGGGAAGTTCTGTTGACAAATGATTCCATTTTTTTAAATTGTATTTAATGTTGTCCAGTATTTATTGTAACTTAATGTATATATTTGAATTTAAGATAAAAATGATCAACTGGAAGATTTGGAACAACTTTTACAGTTGTAAAATAATTGAATAAATAATAAATAAAAAAGACTTTCTTCAATTATTCATTAGAAAAATGTATAGGTTATTTACTCAGACTCAAATTGATGAATGATTTAAGAAAACTATATTTTATGGTTTTTAAATTTAAATAGATGAAATAGAATAAAATAAAATATTCAAATTATAAAAGGTAAAGTGTTATTTTTTCTTTGTCAATAATTTTAGATTGACTGTAATTTTAAGAGGGTATGAAATGTTAAGAATTAATTATATATAAAGATAAATACTTATTATTATAGATGTATTACATAATTTTAATTTGTTACCATAAATGTCCACCTTGAACTTATTCCTTTAGGAAACAGAGTAAGAATATGCAAATAGTTAACTATTAATAGTGTTTATGGTTCGATACTGGTCCCCACCAACTCAGTGCATTAGCAGCACAGATTGTAATGATCAGTAATCTGATGTGTGCAGTAAAGTGGGGAGTAGGTGTGGTGCTGGGTACTTTTACCTTGGTTAAGCAACCAGTCCAGGAGAAGGAAAACTCTGAATTTCAACCAGCTAATTTACCTTGTATCACATCCTACCCATGCAGAGGAGTTGGTAAATATATATATATATATATATATATATATATATATATATAGTGTGAACAAAAATTATTATTAAGACAATCAGGAATATTTCTTGTATGTTGTTTAATCTCAACTAGTTTCGACCTTCGGTCATCTTCAGGAGAAAATTTCTTATTTGAAGAAATTGTTGATACATTATTAGAAAGGGAGCATTATAGAAGAGTTATAAAAGTTCAAGTGTTATAGTGGGTTTAACATGCTGTTAAAATCCGGGTAGGCGAGTGTGTTTGATAGTAGCATGTTCATTTGTTTCGTGAAGAACCTATATATATATATAACTTAAATAAGGAGAATGGAATCATCTGGTTTTCCTATAAATAATATCTGACAAAATCTCAGACCTGAGAAACAAGATCTCATGGGACTTGTTAATTCAACCTAGCAATTCACCTTGTATCTTTGCTAAGTAAACCTTTTCCCCTATTCTTAATGTTCATTGTGTTTCTTCCTATTATTTCTCTGTTAATTCTGATACTCAAATTACAACAATTACAAAAATGATAGGCTCCACCTATTTGTTGAGGGGAGTGCATTAGTTCTGAAAAAGATTTTTGGAGAGAAAAGTTCCCTTTTTTCAACTTAAGATGACAGGAAACGTAAATATTCTTATGTTATTATTCCAAATCATATCCTCCTAGGATTTTTCTTAATTTGGAATTTTTTAAATATAATACAGTGTTAAGTGTTGGTTTCAGATTGATTCCCAACTTTCAAACGTGGAGCTTTACATTGATGACCACTCAATTTTTGGGTGCTCCAGCTGCATAACGAATTATGTTGCTTGACATATAGGAAAACAGTTACATATATTTGGTGATATTGTTAGTGATTTCTATAATCTAATAGGCATGAAAGCACAAATTTATCTATTTTCAGTGTTATTGTGGTAACACACGTCCTCGCATATGATATATATATATACTAGCAAAAGTAGCCAGTCCATGACCGGACCTTTAAAAAACAGAAACACCACAGATGGAGGGAGAAAGAGAAAATAGGAGTAAGAGAGAGAATATAATTTATCAAATTTTTTTAAAAAGAGAGGAAAATGATTAATCAAATTTTTAAAATCACTGATAATTTGTATAGTACAATTTTTGTTTATTTAAGGAAATATTTTTCTTTTTGTTTACATTTAAAATATCATTTTTTAAAATGTTTTCCTAAACTTAAGTGTTTTGAAATAATTTTTCTTCAAAAACTTTTTGTATATATGACAAAAACTTGAATTCAATTGCTTGTTGCATTAAAGTGATAAAAATAAATTGCTTTAGTTTATTTTCTTTTTTACCCCTTGTGCCTTGAAGTTAGCCCGAACAAAAAACTTAACAGTTACTAAGAGTCACTGATTTATTTTGCCAAAAATAAAACAGCAAATGACAAGTTAAAATACAGTAAAACAAAGAATTCGTTACAACCTGCGTCTGTCTCTTTTATCCGTGTATTCCTTCTTCTGAGCTTCTGTATGTGTTCTTTCTTTCGTTCGTTTCTTTCCTTCTTCTCTTCCTTATCCTTTTCAGTTTTCTCTTTTATCACTCCTTCACTCTTATTCACTTCGTTTCCGTTCACTCGTTCGGACACCCCTTTTTTGCGTTCTCCTCTCGCCACTGCTTGTTTACCTTTCTGCTCGCTCACTTCCGTTTTCTGAGCGCGTGCGCGACATCAACATAAAAGGGATCTACGAAAACACAGACGCAGCCCTGCGAAACGAAGCTGGGCCTTTTTCCTTTATGGGTTTTCGAGTGCTAGAATCACTTTTCACCACACCCCTAAAAAAGTAACAATTTAAGGGAGCTATGTATTAACCTTCCTTATTTATTTAGGTCTGTCGGCTGGGACTGTATAATACGTCAACTGCACCCCTGTTGAGGAGTAAGAATTAAATATATACAATTGTCCATATTGCATTTTTTATAATAGTGTTTTATTTATTCATTTCTAAAATGCTTTTGTACATACAAATTTATCAGTTCAATTTATTTCCCTCTCCAAAAAGTAACAAAGTAGCTAATAAGTAAACACTACCTTATTTTGTGTATTTGTTTAATAATGTTTATTTCATGAATAGTTTCTTACAAAAAGAATTTAGTTATACTGATTATTCTAAAATGAAAGTATTAATAAAAAAAGTTGAGTTTTCTTTTGATTTATTATTTAATTCACTGTAAAAAAAATAATTCCATGTATGAAAACACATACGAATTAAATATTTAGAAAGATTATTTTTAACCAAATGCATATTTGTAAGATAGGAATAAAATGATTGCGATAAATAAGATTTGATTTTTCGTTAAAATTTAGTATGAAAAAAATCATACTTTTGCTGTCCGAAGCAAAATATTTTTTAACTCACTGTAAAAAGTAATTCAATGGATAAAAACACATACAAATTACATATTTAGAAAGATTATTTTCTTTTCTTTCTAACCATATAAATATTTTAAAGATTGGACCATAAATAGGTGAGAGATTGCGAGTTGACTGGCATTTAGTCAACTAAACTTTTGTTCGCTAAACTGCTGGTATTGCTATAATACAAAGCATGTCCGAAGCCAATTTTTTAAATTTTTTAACTCGCTGCGAGAGATTCCAAGCTGAAAGGCATAGACGGCCATTTTGTTCACTAAACTGCTAGTATTGCTATAATAGCAAGCAGGCAGTGACCAATATTTTATTAGCAGCAGGAGCTGGTATACAGACAGTTCCACAAATTGGTTGATTTTGGTTTAATTAATTATATCTCTTAATCAGTTAAAATAAATAACCAAATTTGGCGTGTTTCTTAGAAGGATATTATTGTGTATGAAAGATTTCGAATTTGAGTGACCTTCCATTCTGGAGTTATAAATCAACACGTACATACCAAACTTCCTTATATATATATATATATATATATATATATATATATATAGACACAAATAAAGCAATTTATTCTCATATATTTTTTCTTTCTTTGCAGGTATCATTCATACAGGAAAAGTTTTTAAAAAGAGTGGAACACCATAAACCAATGAGAAAATGTGGATCTGCAGTTTCACAGATTTCTTCTTGAAATAAAAGATGGATAAATTCCTTATTGTTTGATAGAATTTATCTTTGAAGCCTCATATATAAACTCAAAAGGAGAATTAATATTTCTAAATAGACATGGAAACAGACAGTGAAAACCAACCCTACTCTTGTCAAATATGTGGATCAGCATTTTCAGTAAGTTGCAGTTTAAAAAGGCACATGCGAAAACACACTCGAGAAAAAACATATACCTGTGAAGTTTGTAGTAATGTATTTTCAGATAATTCAAAATTGAAAAGGCACATGCGGATACATACAGGAGAGAAACCATTTGCTTGTGGAGTGTGTGGATCAGAATTTTCACAGAATTCACATTTAAAAGCTCATGTACGAATACACACAGGAGAGAAACCATTTACTTGTCAAGTATGTGATATAGCATTTTCAGAGAAGTCCACTTTAAAAAGCCACTTGCGCATGCACACAGGAGAGAAACCATATTCTTGTGATGTATGTGGATCAGCATTTTCAGAAAAGTCAACTTTAAAAAATCCACTTGCGCATACACACAGGAGAGAAACCATTTTCTTTGTGACGTATGTGGATCAGCATTTTCCGTGAAGTCCACTTTAAAAAATCATGTGCGAATACACACTGGAGACAAACCCTATACTTGTGATGTTTGTGGATCAGCATTTTCAGTGAAGTCCACCTTAAAAAACCACATGCGAATACACACAGGAGACAAACCATTTTCGTGTGGAGTGTGTGGGTCAGCATTCTCGTGAAGTCCAGTTTAAAAAACCCACATGCGAATACACACAGAGAAACAATTCCCTTGTCAAGAATTTGGATTAGCATTTTCAGTGGATGCTCAAATAAAAAACCGACAGAGAAACCTCTCGTGAAGATTGTGTATCGACATTTTCATAAACTTGCAATTTAAAAATGCATTTGAGAAATGATTTACTGTGAGGTATGTGGATGAGCATTTTGGAAAAACCTCATGCAAATACATACCAATGAGAATCTATTGTAAATTTTGCAGCAGAATATTTTTACACAAATAAGCACACACTTGAAAGGGAATAAGTAACTCCCAATCTTCTCAAAGGTATTAAATAGAAAAAGAAACAATTTTCTTTAGTCAATCAAGGAAAGATCCTTTCTTTCATAGAGCCTTTTGAAAAATTCCCAAGTCTTGTGCTTACCAACTCTCGTACCTACAATGAGAGTTCATGTAATTGATTTATTGCTGTCAGTCACATAGCCAGATACCAGGTTCACTGGTGGTGAGAGGTGCAACAATAGGAAAAAGAACACAATTCAGTGTATGAATTAGCATTTTCAGATAAGTTCAAATTAAAAAGGTACATGTTAATACATACAAGAGAGAAACCATATTGTTGTGAAATATGTGCTTGGAATTTCTGATAGTTGCAAATTAAAACTATGCATGCAAATACCCACTGGAGATAACCTTTTTTTCATGTAAGGGTGTAGATCAGCATTTTCAGATAATTCCAATATAAGGACTTGTGAATACACTGGAGAGAAAGCATGTTGTTGTGATGTCTGTGGATCAGCCTTTTCAAATAGTTTTAAATTAAAAATACGCATGCGAATACACACTGGAGATTTTTGTCAAGCATGTTTTCAGATGAGTTCTGTTTTAAACACCCACATGCAAATACATACTGGGAACCATTTTTTTGTCAAGTGTGTTGCTCAGTATTTTTCACAGTGCACGTTTAGAAGCCACGTGCATACAGGAGAGAAGCCATTTTCATGTAAATTGGGTGATTGGCATTTTGAAAAGTTACTGTTTAAAACACAAGAGAAAAATCATTTTCTTGTTGGGTCTGTAATAAGTATTTTCACAGAGGTCTAGTTCAAAAGCCACTAAAAAAGCAATATCATTTCTTTGATTTCTCAATTAAAAAACACAGGAAAAAACTTCCGACAATTCCAGGATAATGAGATCCATAAAAATCCCTAGATGCCTTTCGTACTATCCAAGAATTTTTTTTTTCATTGTAGAATTGTAGAAAAAAAAATGGCAATCTGAAGGTGAATATGGTGATTACTAAAAACTTTCCCATGAAGATAATAAAAAGAAATATTTTAGTCTACCATTTAACACAAACGCACATACACACCTCATACACACATACACTCATACACACCTTCAAGGCATGTGAGTGTGTAATATATATAAGCTGTCCAAGTCTATGCAGTTTTTACACATACACTACATACATTAATATATTTTGCAAGTGATTGGTATCACTCTCATATATATATATATATATATATATATATATATATAAGCTATCAGCATCACTGTATATATATATATATATATATTTATATATACACATTACGCCATCGTCTAAAATAGACGGAAGGTTGCCAACCATATACACAGTGATGCTGATAGCTTTTTGATTTGATGGGTCATGGGACGCACATATTTGTTTTAAATGAGTCCCTGGGAAAATTTATAGGTCCCAACTAAAGTTTCTTAATAGATTGTAGGATTTTTATTTATGGTCTGGGGAAACAACTAAAGCTATTTAACTCCTACCTGTGTAATTCATTTCTAAGAATCTATTACATGTATTTACAGTTAACTTGAAATGGTGAGGGAAGAAAAAAGAAAAACATTACACCCTCTCTCTAAATTCCAAACACTTGTCATTGAATTCACCTTTTGATTAAACTAATTTGAAGCATTATTTAATTTTATCAAAATCAATATTGAAATTAAACTTAAATTCTTATGTCAGATACAATATAAGGTGCAAAAAACCATTTGTTAGTTTGTTTTCAAATTATCAATTTTGGTTAACTTTAAAAATTTTGCTTAAATTCATATACTCAAAATCAATGCTTAAAAATACTTGAAAAAGACGTCAAAACAGGCCATTTTTCAGTTTGTTTTTGACGCATGTAAAAAAACCCTTAAAAACGCCTGGGACCCCTTAAAACTATGAAATTAACATTCCAACTGTTGTTTTCTAGTTATGGGCCATGCCCGTACACATTACCTGATAGTTGGTACATTGGAAAAGTTTGGGGGAATTTTCCAAATCGGTTTTAAGGGCTTTTTTTACTTCCAAACGCGCTATTAAAAAAAAACTGTGTTACACTATCAAAAATTAATAAGATAGCATTGAATTTGGTATTTTTAGCAAGCCCCTTTCATTACTTCCAAAAAAAAAAATGTTTATCAAACGTCATATTGCGTCTATTGTTGGTGGTTGTACCAGAATTTGATCATCTCTGATAGGGTCAGCAGGGCGAGGAAGTCTGGTGTTGGAAGACCCGAAACTTCCCAATGAACCCTGCGATTACATCACTGATGACAACCACCAGTGCCCAAATGTAGGAGCATATATTTTAAGTAAAATATTGAAAATTAAACTTAAATTCTTATGTCAGATACAATATAAGGTTTAAAAAATTATTTGTTTTTTTGTTTTTAAATAATCAAAAGCAGAAGCTTGCAGTGACCAGCAAAAGTGACCTTTCATTACTACCAAAAGAAAATGCATAGTAGATGACTGCTTCAATGGTACCATACACATAATCACCTTCTTTGGATATAGTATATCTTCTTACCCACTATTATTGAGGTCAGTTAGCCTACTGTTGGGTTTGAATAACAGCAGCTAAGTACCACACAAGCAGTGTCCAAGACAGTTGGTATAAATAGGACTCAAGAATGATCCATCCATGAATCTGGTGATTTGGGTGATTCCATTCCTTGAGTTCTGATTGGCTGCTTGACTGCTTGATTTGAATGACATTGTGGAGTCATATATACTCTGTCATTTTGCAGTGGACTTATATGGCTTTCGGGATTGTATTGAGTTACAACATTGGCTGCTTGTCTTCCCAGTCGACGGTAATTGGACTTTAATTATTCTTCATCTATTGCATTCTACAATATTATTGGCATTTCAGTCTCGGAAGATAATAATATGGTTTTTGTGCCCTTGAAGTTACAGCACCTCCTGTGACTGTGAGGTCCAATGTTTGAAAAAACTTTTAGACGACAGATGTCGCATGTGAAAGCCGTCTCTGAAGATGTTGATGTACGGTGTTTGTTGCTGCTGCTTTTCCTTCTGGATCTCTTAGCTTCAAGGTGGCCTTCAGACAATGAAAGTCCGCTACTTAGCTACAGTCGAACTGATCAGACGTCTTTTTCGTGCTCTAGGAAAGCTTTGCATTTCTTTCTACATTTTTGTTTGTTGTTGTTGTTGTTTATTAAAGTAAACAAAGGAAGTGATGATTTCTTTTTTAACTTTTATTTAAAAAAATCTATTTATTCTAAAATATAGTTGTATGTTATCCACTTTTTCATTGGCTGATGTGCAACATTGGTAGCTAGCTATGATAGTCTAACCTCTGGCAAATTACTTCTTTACAGTCCACAATTAACACATCTAGAATATTTAGAGGTTGAAAGTGGTATATATATATATATATATAATATATATATAAATATATATATATATATGCAAATAAGAGTTTTTGCATAAAAAATTTGACATGCTATTTTTCAGTAATTTCTATATGTTAATCTTTTATTCCTCATATATATATTAATATTTTTTTTTTTTGTTGTTTTTATGTTGAAGTTGGGCGTTATTATGAAGCATTTAAAAATAAATGAAGGAAGTCGATGTTGTGGAGTACTGGATTCACACTTATTTTTTATCATCGTTAGATTCCCTTCTTCAAATGAATGTTGCTCCTGTTTCACAGATCTTTTGTCTTATTGGAACAGGAGCCGACATTCATTTGAAGAAGGGAATCTAACGATCACCCAAAAATTTATGATAACAAATAATAAAAAATAAGTGAATCCAGTACTCCCACGACATCGAGTTCCTTCATTTTTTTTAAATGCTTCATAATAATGCCAACTTCAACCCTAAAAAAGACAAAAAAAATATATATATACCGAGGAAAGAAGCATATGGAGACCGCTAAATACAATATATATATTATATATATATATATATTATAGTAATGAAGAAAAACTCTAAACTTGCTTCACATTACAATAATTTATTTCAACCGTATTAATACCGGCATCTTCAGGTAATTCACAAAGAACATGACTCTTACTGAGAATTTCCCCAAAGTAACATCTCTTTTATATCTATCAATTTAGGGGAGTGAGGGTTGGTGTCTTATTTTGGAATGGGTAGGGTTAGTTTCTTTCTTTGGATGAGGCGGGAGGTTCTATGTTTTGGATGAGGTGTGGCTTAGCTTGGGGCAGATTCCTTGGGGAAATAGTTGTAAAAGTGTATATCAAAATGAGCAGAATTTAAAGGCTAAAAATATATATATATATTTTTAAGGTAACATAGACATGAAGTCACAACATTAGTTTACGGTCCAGTTGCTTCACCTATGTGATTCTCAAACCTATTACTTGGTTTGAGAATCACATGTCCACACTACCCTAACTTATATACTTGATATGGTATAACTAAATATAAGTATTCAGTTTAGCTAAACTGATAGGCAAAAAGTAGAGATTGCTTTAGCATTTTAAATCAAGTTTAAATTACAGTTACCTTGGATTGGCATTAAATGACCCACTGAGGTTGATATGCCATAAACAAAATAAACTAAACTTACCTTGGGAAAAAGAAAGTTTAAAACTTTTGAATGTTTAGAAAATTCATAATGCTAAAAAAAGATCTAGTGTCAGTTAATCTCCAGGGAAATTTTGATGGCTATGAGTCTAGACGTTTTTAGGTTATGAAATCACCCCCCACCCCAAAAAGCCCAACTACTGAATGACAGAAATTGCTTTGATCATTTGTAATATATGAAGTATAAAAAGCTAATTGAATTTTATGTTGAATCTATTAACATGGAGATTTGGTTTCCATTTGTCTGTAAGCTGAAACTATGTCACTGTTTACATCACAATACTGAAAATCGTCAATACATAGGTATATAGAATAAACCTGTAATGCAGTTTTAGAAATTATTTTTAACTCTTGAACCATTTCTACAGTACAAGATGGTTAACAAACTTTACAAATAAATAAAAATACCTATGATTTCTTGTGTAAAATTTACGTGTAAAATATTCAAATTATTATTTTTACTTGATAATTAATTGACTCGCACGCAAAATTTTATTTGAGGGTAACAGAACTAGTTTGCCATTTCTAACTCTGTTTTATGTTTTATATTTTAATCTGTTATGTAGAAATTGGTGAATCGATTTTTTTAAGTTTATTATGTACAATAAACTGTCTAGTAATATCTTTCAAAAATTCCTTTTTACACCCACTGCCCAGAGGTCTTCTTTTTTTTTTTTTCTTTTTGCTAGACATACTAATTTTATAAAAAAAACTATTTCACCCATAGATTGGACCCTAACTTTTACTCTTTTACCTACAATTCTCTTGCCTGTTTTGGGGTTCAGCTTCATCTTGTTGAGCTTTATTTGGGGACACGTGTGTGTGGTCAATAAGCTATCATGGCTTCCTGAAAGGCCACATGAAGAACGTTATACAAAGTGAAGATTCAAAGGTCACATCCATCTTTTGCCAATTCACGCAGTGGCAGCTCTTAGATACGACACGTACGGTAATGACATTTCACTTCATGAACTATCAAGAGGCGACATCCAACAAGTGGTGTCTTTCTCTACGCGCGGACTAGAGTGTAGTGTCTTACCCATAGACCAGGGCTGTTAAACCTGTGTCAACCCTGGCGACGCCTAAGCTCAGCGGAGCTACTTAGAATTCAACCGGGGCTAAGCAAGGAGATCTAGTTTCAGAACTTTCAAAACAGCAGCTAGTTCTAGCTGGAATATGTCTCTTCTCCACCGGCTAACTCGATATTCGTATGCCAGAATATTTGGACGGTTCATCCTTTTTGAACGAACTCAGCCACTGCTTGTTTCATATATTTGTTTTGTACCTATTGTATAACTTCTTGTGCTTTTTGTAAAGTAAATTCTTGTAGTAGCAAAAGTTGTTGTTTCCTTTCTTCTCAATCTGGAATGGGTTATCTACAGGATGATTTTTTTTTAATTTGGTAGATAGCAGGGATATCATTGGTAAAAGTGACCGGTATTGTTCATTTCTGCATGTCGAAATGGATAATATCGTTTGTGGTTTTGGTTCGGTGATTGAATTTTACGCCAAAGACTCGAGAGGTCCGCGAGGACAGAATTTTTCTTTTAGAATCTAAGAGTGTATAGATTATAGTACTCGAGCGTGATAATGCAAATGTGGCAGGATTTGAAGGATTGATGCGGATCTCTGTTTGAAGTTTCGATGTTCGGTTTAGTGATAAATTGCAGAGTGAGGCGTCAGAATTTGAGTTCGCGTACATGGCCGGAGTCTCCTCCAAGAGGCAGACATATCTAGATGTAATGTAAGGAGGGTAGTTTGAGCTTTTGATTATCCACCAAGATAAGACTTGTCTGTGCATCAAATACTTGATTGTAATTGACATATATTAGACCTATCGTTAAGCTATATTTATTTTCATATAGTTATTTTTGTTTACTGCACGTTAATTCTACACTACCAACACAAATTTAGTTCTCAACTAATAGAATAGAGTTGTGGAATTGATTGTCCGATTTCGTCTTCTCTTTCGAAAGCTGCAAGTACTAAATAGAACTTCTTGTCCCGCACAATTCATCGCCATCTTGCTCGCTATTGTGGCACAGGTCTCTAGAACAGTACGATGCATCAGATGAGTGTCTGCCGTACAGAGCTGGTTGGAAATGTCGAGAATTTTGCTTGGCCAGCAACACGGTATGTCCTCCAGTAAGGTCTGATTCTTCAAGAGCAACGTTCCT
>CM042151.1:91155578-91331110 GCA_023376005.1 Doryteuthis pealeii
ATCCTTTAATAAATTTGATTGAATTTTACTTATTATGATACAATACTTCTATAAGCAGGTAATATCTTAAAATTCATTTTTTACACTGCCCAGAGGTCTTTCTTTTTTTTTTTTTTTTTTGCTAGTACAACTAATTTTATAAAAAAACTAATTTCACCCATAGATTGGACCCTAACTTTTCTCTTTATAGCCACAATTACTCTTGCCCTGTTTTGGGGTTTCAGCTTCATCTGTTGAGCTTATTTGGGGACACTGTGTGTGGTAAATAAGCTATCATGGCCTCCTGAAGCCACATGAATGACCAGTTATAAAAAGTGAAGACTTCAAAGGGTCACATCCATCTTTTGCCTTCAACGCAGTGGAGCTCTGATAGCAACACGGTAAGACATGTCAGCTTCATGAACACAAGAAAGGCGACATTCAAAAGTAGTGTCTTTCCTCTACCCAAGGGCTGTAAACCGACAACCTAGGAGTACTACAACTTCAACCGGGCTACAAAGATCTAGTTATCAGACTTCAAACCAGCTAAGTTCTAGCTTGGATAGTTCTCCAACCTAACCAAATATTGGGACAAGTTATCTTTTGAACTACCACTTTTGTTTCATAAATTGTTTGTACCTAATTGTATATTCTTGTGCCTTTTGTAAGAAGTATTCTTGTAGAGTAGTCAAAAGGTATGTTGTTCCTTTCTTCAATCTGGAAATGGTTTCTAAGATTGATTTTTTTTATTTGGTAGAGGACTCCATTGGTAAAAACCTTGTTCATATCTGTCCGAACAATATAAATAGTTTTGTGTTGTCGATAATTTTACGCAAAACACGAATTTCTTAGCAATTCTAAGAGTGTACTAAGATTAGTCGAGTAGTAATCAAAATAGAGACACGAATTTGACTTGATACGTATCTTTTGAAGTTCTCTTTATGTAAATTGGCAGAGTAAGTAAAATTGATCATGGGAGTAATCCTCCAGGCAAGAACATCTATGTAATAAGGAGGAATCTTTGAGCTTTGATTATCCACAGCTTTCTGCTGCCAATACTTATTGTAATGAACAATATATTGACCTTTACGTATATTTTATTTTCAATATAGTTATTTTTGTTTACTAATTTAACTACAACAATTTAGTTCTAATTGTGAAAATGATTTGTCCATTTCTTTCCTTTCACTGCAAAGTAACAATAAACTTTCTTGTCGCCGCAACAATCCATGGCTTTGTGGCAAAGGTTCTAGAACACGGCATCTAGTGTCGCGTACAGAGCGGTGAATGTAAGATTTTGCTTGGCCAGCAAACACTGGTAATGTCCATTAGGTATGATTCTTCAAGAGAACGTTGCTTATGAGTTCGTCCTTCTTTACCAGTTGTGCAAGCGTGTCTTGTCGTCTTAACTGAATGTCTGTGAGGTGGGAGGTAAGTGGCGTATAGCTGCTGTTTTGTGGTGCTGCTTTCCAAAAGATTTGTTCAGTAAATACACACAACACACCACACGTGAATGTACTTGATATGGTGAACGGAATATGTAAATCTGCAATATATGAACCTGCATGTAAAGATATACAAAATAATTCTGCCAATTGAATGATGAAAGAAAAAAAATCCTCGAGCGTCCACTTGACTTTTAGAAGCAATTTACCGCTTCTCAGTTGACTCTTGTTTTATTGTATGGCAATCTGAGAGAAATTCCCATACTATTGCCACATTTCTTTAACTTGAAAATCACACGTATTTTAAATTGAAGTCAAGGAGCCAATATTTTTGTTGCAATCATCCTTCAAATGAAGACAGGTTCAAGACACTTTCTCATCCCACAATCTATTGCCAACAATTTGGTTTGCTTAGAAATCACACGTATTTAAACTGTAGTGTCAAGGCTGCCCACTATTTTTTGTTACCACTCATCCTTCAAGTGAGATAGGTTTTGCACCAACTAAGCTCCATTAGACAATGTCCTTTCTCTCACTATAGTATCTTAGAACATTTTAGTTGATTTTATGAAGTCTACCTATCAGTGCTACTTGTGTGGTGTGATGCAAAGCGGAAATGGTCAAAGAATCTGAGTCCATATACCAACTGCTAAGTCCAAAGAGGATAACACCTAAAGAATTTGGTATTTATTTACCAACCCTCCGCACAGCAGGGATGCGACACATGGTCAATTTCTTAGCGGAGTTAAACCGGTTTGAATTCAGAAGTTTTCCTTCTCCTAGACTGGGGTTACCCTAGCCATGATTAAAGAGCCCACTGCCCTGCTTATTTTACCCATAGCTGAGGGAATTTGGATTCATACCTTTCGCCAGGGTATTAGCGCTATATGAAATGTAAACAGGCTCGTCGAGGATTGAACTCGGCTGCGAGGAAGTCCATTTCCCATGACTCTAACCATTAGCCCACGCGCCTCACTAAGACATTTGTATAAGACACAGTGTTCATTTTCGTTCTTGTGTTTCCATTTTCTTTGAATGTAATTTGTGTTTATCTTTTATTGAATGTTATCTAATTTCTTCCTTGTACATTTTCACTGTGTTTATTTAATAAACTGATAGCATCAGGTTATGAAGCATCAAGCTTGTTTTCCTTCCTAAGAACCAGCAGCAATTACACTTATTCCTCTCAAATTAGAGTTTGATTTTGTATTTTAGTTTCTTTACATCATCATCAGTGTAGTTTATCTTTAATCATGTGCATTGTATAATATACAAACAAACTATTAGATTAGTATTTTCAGTGAGTTCAAAGTATGTAGCATTTATGTTTACACCAATAAAACCAGAAATATATTTCATTTTCAGAGTTTTTATAGGCATGGTACTTTCATCAAGGAGAATTATAAAAAACTCTTTTTAATTTTGAAACAATTACGCAAAATCAGGAAAATGATCAAATTTTAATGCAATTTTCGGACTTGATTCATTATGACTTCATGTATGAAAAATAGCTTATTTATTTTAATAAAACAAAAAACAAACCTTTGGTCATTTGAAGAAAAAGATTTCTAGTCTCTAATTTTAATCTTATTAATGGAGATAGATTGCATTTCTGTCTGAGCCGAAACCAAGTCACTGCTTACATTACAGATTCCACATAATCTAAAGGCATTTATTGATGAGCAACCTAATTTATAAATCAAGTTGAGTTATACATTATTATTAAAAAGAAAAACATTGGTTTATATACACTAATGAAATTGTCTTTGTAACATCCGATGGTCTAGGTGATTTTTTAAACAAATCTTTCAATAAATAGCATGTTTAGTTTATACATTTTTACTAGTTTAATTTTTATTTTAATTTGTATTTATAATTATTTAATATATAAAGTTTTGAGAGAAATTTATCTACAAATGAGTATAGCCACTTATTTATACGCTTATGTGTCTTATTTTGTCCGTGTCAGTCAGCTTCCATTTTTTTACGGGAATGAAGAACATTTCTAAAGTTTTAAGATAATAGAGTTATTAAGTTATAAAGATAATAAAGTAATTTTTTATCATTCAATTCAATTAAAATACAATTTGTAGAAATTGTGTAAAATATTATTTTAAATCTTTTTTCTTCACGTTGGTTGTATGATAGCAGTGATAAACAAAAAATATCTCCTCTACTAATACAATAATACAAATGGTACAGACATCCAAGCTGCATGCATTCATTTTTATAGATAAAAAAAATTATTTTTACTTTTTCTTTTCATATTAAGTTTCAATTATGTTAATGCTGCACTTCACAAATATAACAGGTAATTTTATTTCAAATTTTATAATCCTATTAGGAATTTAAAAAAGTTACATTTATTTTTATTCAAAGACTGTTTAGCGGTTATTCCATATTACCCGGGATGTCTATTTTCATCATGCAATATATTTATTTAAATTAATTGGTAGTCAAGAAATTAAAGTATTTTGTTCAATGATTTAAACAATACACATTCATTCAATAAGGAGGAATACTTAATCTGTATTAGATGATTGAAAATAGCATTTTACTTATAGTTTATATTAAATTTGTTTGTTTTTAAAAATTAAATAAATAAAATTATTAAATTTAATGTTTAACTTTAATGATATATAAATTTATTAAATTCTAAGAAAATGAATTTAAGAGTGTACAACATATATTAATTCATTAATTTTTGTACAAATATTTTTACAATAAAACTAGAAAAAAACGCATCTGGCGGTTTAAACAATTAATTTTGAAAGATTTGTCTGAGTTATAAATTTCCATATAAGAGGGTTTGTATTATTGGTTAAAAGCATCAATTTTTAAAGGGATAAAGAAAAAATTAAAAACCATTTGAAATGGTAACTTCTGTCCCCCAAATCAAAATGTTGCATGCCATCTATTGATTTATTAATTAAATAATATTTTATCAATGACTGTATTGTGATGTAAGCAGTGACATAGTTTTAGTCACAGACAAATGATAACTAATCTATTATAAAAATATTTTATTTATTGAGAAAATTTTCATAAATCTATATGTTACATAATGTACCAAATATAATTTATTTGAAAATACAATCTATAAATTAATATTTTTATTTCCTCCGATTAAAAAATTAATATTAGTATTAATTTAGCATTTAAATAGTTAATTTAAGTATCATTACTCTATTTTATTTATTAGATATTTATTTACACTAAAACTAAATGTTTGTTAAATGTAAAATAAAATCAATAAAATCATTTTGTATAGTTAATTAATTTATTCTTCGATAAACTGAATTATTTTATTATTAAATATTATTTCAGGAAAAATTTGGTGTAGAAAAAGTTTAACTTCCCTAATTTCTATTCAAAATGTTTATTTTTTACTCTTTACATGAATTTGATGATATTTAATTACTAAAATCATTAATGTGAACGTCTTTTTAAAGTTTTTGGCATATTTGGCTTTGTTGTTTTTTATTACTTTAATTGAGTTTATTAATTTTACTTGGATCAATACCCCTCTAAACATTTAATTTTACACTCGCATTGCCCCAGGTTATATTTCAAAAGTTATTTTTACACCACCTGTGGGCGTTTTTTTTTTTTTTGCTAGTTTCTATAAGTCAAAATACTGAAGAACACATAAAAGAAAAAAATGAATAAAAGATGAATAAATAAATAAAAAATTCATACCCGAAAAAGTTATTTGAAAATTTAAAAGTTATATTGATTTATTGTGAAGAGGAAAATTTGCAGCTTATTTTCACAGAGAAGCAGTTTTAAAATTAATATAAAATATACACTAATAAGTACTCGACTGAAATTATCAAGTGTAATAGATTTAAAATCTTGGGCCTTGGGCTTGACAGTGAATGGAGAGGCCCCCTTCGATCAATTGCTGGTCACTTCAAGTCCCTAGCACATTATATGATTGTTCTGACTGATATATAATGATATAATTAAAAAGGCGTATGGTTTGCAAAGAAAAATAATGGACGAGAACTTTGGATTAAATTGTTTATTTTAGAATAAACAAAAACTGGAAAGGTGAGAGGAATTCCGTTTTCGTAAGAAAATTTATTTTTATTTTTTCTTAAGCCGGTGAAGTGGAATGGGGGCAGTCTGCGTGGTGCGGGTTGTGGGTATAGTTGTAGTAGATTTAAATAAGTCAGGAATCTCCTGTGGCCGGTCAGTTGTATGGGATAGATGGACCAGTGATGGTAGTTGTAAGTTCCTAGTAGGCGGAGTGGGATATGATGTAAGTTGTATGGTGACTTGAGTTTGAACAAGCCGTAATGGTAAGATTTGATGATATGTCGTAAGTCACTTTAGGGTTCGCCCGTGTGGGTTGGGTTCAGGAAAGGGTGGGTATCGGCCAGTGACAGCAATGATGGTAGTGGATAGATGTAGTGGGCTCTTTGATCCTGCTGGGTCAGTCAGCGATACTAATGGCTTGGAAGCCGCTCGGTCAAACTGCTTAGTCCTCAATGCCGACTTATATAGTAACGAGAATAGGCTTTTCATGATTCTGGGGGGGAAAAGCTTCTCATTGGCCGAAATCCTGATTCTGTTTAATAATATTATTTTTATTGTTTAGGAAATCTTTCAAGCGAACTCAGTCCGGCCTATGCGCAGAACTGTGTTAATTGGTCACTTTGTTTTTAGGGTACCGTTGGGTTAACTTCTCTGGTATATGCTTGGACTTGTGTTTGTTTTGTTTTGTTAGTCAATGGATATATTGTGAAAATAGGATTGTGAATCAATAAAAGATATCTATTCTGTTATAAAGCATGCCCTGATTGCTCTTATGTCAACCTTTCAAACCCTACTTTATCCTAATTAGCAAAAGGGAGTGGCTAATGGTGCATAGTATACTGTTATGATGTTAAAATGCATTTTGGAGTTCTTGGGAGTATGGAGTACCCTTCATCACAAATACTGTTAGGTCCATTCTGACCTGGAGTGGTAGTAACCTGTTATTTTTAATAGTAGGTTAAATAGATCAATTAAGATTTTTTTTTAAACTTGAATATTAACAAGATGAACAAAACCAAAAAAAAATGTCTTCGCCTAAATCCCAAGGGATAACCTGCTGTAAAATCCAAGCCAGTCAACTAGAGGTACTGGGATATGATGTTAACTGCATCTAGTGGTGGAAGTCCAATTCTGGAGATCTTGGGAGGTGGTGTAATCACCTTCATCAACATACTCTCAGGTCCACCCTGACTCAGAGTAATGCAATACTCATTGTTTGGTTGTTTGGTTTGGTTGTTTTACGGCATATCAAACCTCCAGTGGGTGTATTTAATGCCAATTAAAGTTTTTGAAATAAATCAAATTCTATGGAATAATACAATTTTTTTATAAATACATTTTTCTATTTACCCATAGATGGGACCTAACAGTACACCCTCTGGGTCAGAGTGGACCAGGGAGCAATTGGTATGAAGGGGTATCCACATTACGCCAAACTCCAAAACTGGAACCGGTCACCAATCAGAGTATTAACGTCAATTCCCAGGACATGTAGACCCCAAAGCCACCGCCTTCTAGCACCGCTATGAATAAAAGGGGTTGGGGGCTTTGCATAAAGGCAATAGGGTTGGGAAATCATATAGGTGCTAGGGGCTTGACATGACCAGCCGATTGAATCGGAGGGGGCTCTCGACCGCCCGTCTTACCAGATAGGGTCAAAGTGGAGTAACTGGCATGTCATGAACTGCTCATCCACCTGGTCACCAAATTAACAGTTAACAGTGACCGACATGTAAGCACAGGAAATGTGTGGGTGTAGCCAATGGAGACTACCTGTTCCGCAACTCTGCACCTTCGATGCAACATGTCCTAAGACCCCAAATGTTTGTGAATATTCTGTGCTGGCCAATTTTGAAGGGCACAAGTCAGAGACCATGTTCAAAGGATTAAAAACAAAACAACTACTACAGAGTTTGTAAAGCAAGACGTGGATGGAAGAAAGGAAGTCTGTGATACTTCGCTGCTATCTAACTGGCTTCCCTATCGGCTTCCTCTCCGGCGACCTTCAATACTCAATTGGCCCAGCTCTACTGCCTTCACTTGTTGTGAATTCAGGGTTACCTCTACTGCTACCGACGTTAACACCTCTAGGGCCTGGGATTCGACTGCTTAAGTGCTGGAGTTTTAGCTGAATTTACTGTAGATTCTCCTCCACCACCCGCTACTCAGACCACACAGATGCAGTACTTAAATTCATCACGACTTCTAGACGTTAAGGATTAAAAAAATTAAACAATTAGAAATGGAAATTAGTTCTGATACCTTAATAAATATTTGCGTTTGCTCAATTAATTATCAAGTATATTAATTTGATTTTTACACGTAACATTTACACAATAATCATAGGTTTTTATTTATTGTAAAGTTTTTGTTAACCTTTTGTACTGTAAAATGGTTCAGAGTAAAAAATAAAATTCTAAAACTGATTACAGTTCATTCTATATTCTTATGTATTGACCGATTTTCAGATTATGATGTAAACAGTGACAATAGTTTTCGTTACAGCAAATGGAAACCAAATTCTCCATGTAAAGATTCACATTAAAATTCAATTAGCTTTTATACTTCATATATTTTACAAATGATCAAAGCAATTTCGTGTCATCAGTAGAAAATTGGCTTTTTTGGGGTCGGGGGGTGGATTTTCATAACCTAAAAACGTCTGAACTCATAGCCTCAACAATTTCCCTGGAATTAAGCTTGACATAGATCCTGTTTTTAGCATATTTGAATTTTCTAAACATTCAAAAGTTTTTAACTTTCTTTCCAAGGTAAGTTTATTATTTCTTGATTTAGCATATCACTCAGTGGGTCATTTAATGCAATCCAAGGTAAACTTGTAATTTAATTGATTAAAAGCTAAAGCAATCTCTAACTTGTGCTATCAGTTTTAGCTAATACTGAAATACTGTATATTTAGTTAACATAATCAAGTATATAAGTTAGGGTAGTGTGGACATGTGATTCTCAAACCAAGTAATAGGTTTGAGAGTCACACTAGGTGAGCAAACTGGACCGTAAATAATTGTGGTGACTTATGTCTATGTTACTTAAAATATCATATATTATATTTTTAGCCTTTAGAATTTGCCATTTTGTATATTACACTTTTAAACTATTTCCCCAGAATCTGCCCAAGCTAAGCACACCGCATCCAAAAATGAATCCCGCCTCATCCAAGAAAATACCCTAACCATTCCAAAATAGACACAACCTCCTCCCTAAATTGCATACGAGATAAAAGAGACATGATACTTTGGGAAATTCTCCAAGTAAGAGTCTTGTCTTGTGATTAGCTGAAGATGCCGTATTAAATACGGTTGAAATAATTATTAAGTGAAGAGTTTAGGTGTTTTCTTATTTATATATATTATTATATTATCTATAATTATATATATTTGTATTTTAGCGGTTCCATATGTTCTTCGGTATATAAATATTTTTGGTCTTTTTAGGTTGAGTTGGCATTATTATGAAGCATTTAAAATTAAAATGAAGAGATCTCGATGATAGTGAATTACATGGATGCACTTATTTTTATTATTTTTTCATAATTTTTGGGATCGTTAGATTCCTTCTTCAAATGATGTTCCTCTGTTCAAATAAGACAAAGGATTGTGACGGCAACATCATTGAAGAAGGAATCTACGATGATAAAAAATAGTGAAATCAGTATCAACAACATCATTCCTTCTTTATTTTAACATGCTTCTATAACGCCCAACTTCAACATAAACAACAAAAAAAAAAAATATATTATATTATATATGAGAATAAAGATTAGACATATAGAAAATTACTGAAAATGATGTCAAATTTTTTAGAAGAAACTTTATTTGCAGTATATATATCTATATTTATATATTATATATATATACCACTTTCAACGTCTAATATTCTGATGTGTTAATTGGTGGATGTAAAAGATAATTGCAAGGTTAAGATTCATAGCTATGCTGTACACAATGTGACATCAGCCAATGAAAAGTGGATAAACATACAACTATAATTTTAGAATAAATAGATTTTTTTTAAATAAAAGTTAAAAAAGAAATCATCACTTCCTTTGTTTTTAATAACAACAACAAAACAAAAAATGGTAGAAATGCAAAGCTTTCCTAGAGCACGAAAAGACGTCTGATCAGTTCGACTGTAGCTAAGTAGCGGACTGTTCATGTCTGAGCCCTTGAAGCTAAGAGATCCAGAAGAAAGCAGCAGCACAAGCCCAGTACATCAACATCTTCAGAGACGGCTTTCACATGCGACATCTGTGGTCTAAAAGTTTTCAAACATTGGATCACAGTCACAGGAGGTGCTGTACTTCAAGGGCACAAAAACCATATTATTATCTTCCGAGACTGAAATGCCAATAATATTGTAGAATGCAATAGATGAAGAATAATTAAAGTCCAATTACCGTCGAACTGGGGAAGACAAGCAGCAAATGGTTGTAACTCATACAATCCCGAAAGCCATAAAGTCCACTGCAAAATGACAGAGTATATATGACTCCACAATGTCATTCAAATCAAGCAGTCAAGCAGCCAATCAGAACTCAAGGATGGAATCACCCAAATCACCAGACTTCATGGATGGATCATTCTTGAGTCCTATTTATACCAACTGTCTTGGACACTGCTTTGTGGTACTTAGCTGCTGTTATTCAAACAACAGTAGGCTAACTGACCTCAATAATAGGGGTAAGCAAGATCTAATACTATATCCAAAGAAGGTGATTATGTGTATGGTACCATTGAAAGCAGTCATCTACTATGCATTTTTCTTTTGTAGTAATGAAAAGGTCACTTTTGCTGGTCACTGCAAGCTTCTGCTTTGATTATTTAAAAACAAACAAACAAATAATTTTTTTAACCTTATATTGTATCTGACATAAGAATTTAAGTTTAATTTTCAATATTTTACTTAAAATATATGCTCCTACATTTGGGCATGTGGTTGTCATCAGTGATGTAATCTGCAGGGTTCATTGGAAGTTCGGGTCTTCCAACAGACTTCCCTCGCCCTGCTGACCTAATCAGAGATGATCAAATTTGGTACAACACCAACAATAGACGCATATGACGTTTGATAAACATTTTTTTTTTTTTTGGAAGTAATGAAAGGGGCTTGCTAAAAATACCAATTCAATGCTATCTTATAATTTTTGATAGTGTAACACAGTTTTTTTTAATAGCGCGTTTTGGAAGTAAAAAAAGCCCTTAAACCCGATTTGGAAATTCCCCAAACTTTTCCAATGTACAAATATCAGGTAATGTGTACGGGCATGGCCCATAACTAGAAACAACAGTTGGAATGTTAATTTCATAGTTTTAAGGGGTCCCCAGGCGTTTTTAAGGGTTTTTTTACATGCGTCAAAACAAACTGAAAAATGGCCTGTTTTGCGTCTTTTTCAAGTATTTTTAAGCATTGATTTGAGTATATGAATTTAAGCAAAATTTTTAAAGTAACCAAAATTGATAATTTTGAAAACAAACTAACAATGGTTTTGCCTTATTTGTATCTGACATAAGAATTTAAGTTTATTTCAATATTGATTTTGATAAAATTAAATAATGCTTCAAATTAGTTAATCAAAAGGTGAATTCAATGACAAGTGTTTGGAATTTAGAGAGAGGGTGTAATGTTTTTCTTTTTTTCCCTCACCATTTTCAAGTTAACTGTAAATAATGTAATAGATTTCTTAGAAATGAATACACAGGTAGGAGTTAAATAGCTTTAGTTGTTTCCAGACATGAATAAAATTCCTACAATCTATTAAAACTTTAGTTGGGACCTATAAATTTTCCCAGGGACTCATTTAAACAAATATGTGCGTCCATGACCCATCAAATCAAAAAGCTATCAGCATCACTGTGTATATGGTTGGCAACCTTCCGTCTATTTTAGACGATGGCGTTTGTATATATAAATATATTATATATATATATACAGTGATGCTGATGCTTATATATATTATATAGATATATATATATATATATGAGAGTGATACCAATCACTTGCACAAAATATATTAATGTATGTAGTGTATGTGTAAAAACTGCATAGACTTGGACAGCCTTATATATTTACACACTCACGCCTTGGAAGGTTGTGTATGAGTGTATGTGTGTATGAGGGTGTGTGTGTGCGTTTGTGTTAAATTGGTAGACTAAATATTTCTTTTTATTATCTTCATGGAAAGTTTTATGTAATTCACCATATTCACTTCAGATTGCCATTTTTTTTTCTACAATTCTACAATGAAAAAAAAAATTCTTGGGATAGTACGAAAGGCATCTAGGGATTTTTAGGATCTCATTATCCTGGAATTGTCGGAAGTTTTTTTCCTGTGTTTTTTTAATTGAGAAATCAAAGAAATGATATTGCTTTTTTAGTGGCTTTGAACTAGACCTCTGTGAAAATACTTATCTACAGACCCAACAAGAAAATGATTTTTCTCTGTGGTTTTAAACAGTAACTTTCTCAAAATGCCAAATCCACCAATTTACATGAAAATGGCTTCTCTCCTGTATGCAACGTGGCTTTAAACGTGCACTGTGAAAATACTGAGCAACACACTTGACAAAAAAATGGTTCCCAGTATTGTATTTGCATGTGGGTGTTTAAACAGAACTCATCTGAAACATGCTTGACAAAAAATCTCCAGTGTGTATTCGCATGCGTATTTTAATTTAAAATATTTGAAAAGGCTGATCCACAGACATACAACAACATGTTTTCTCCAGTGTGTATTCACAAGTCCTTATATTGGAATTATCTGAAAATGCTGATCTACACCCTCTCATGAAAAAAAAGGTTTTCTCCAGTGGGTATTTGCATGCATAGTTTTAATTGCAACTATCAGAAATTCCAAGCCACATATTTCCAACAATATGTTTCTCTCTTGTATGATTAACATGTACCTTTTTAATTTGAACTTATCTGAAAATGCTATTCATACACTGAATTGTGTTCTTTTTCCTATGTGCACCTCTCACCACCAGTGAACCTTGGTATCTGGCTATATGTGACTTGACAGCAATAAATCAATTACATGAACTCTCATTGTAGGTACGAGAGTTGGTAAGACACAAGATTGCGGATTTTCAAAAGGCTCTATGAAAGAAAGGTCTTCCTTGATTACTAAGAAAATTGTCTTCTTTCTATTAATACTTTGAGAAGATGGGAGTTACTTATTCCCTTTCAAGTGTGTGCTTATTTGTGTAAAATATTCTGACTGCCAAAATTTACAATAATTCTCATTGGTATGTATTTGCATGAGGTTTCAAAGCTCATCCACATACCTCACAGTAAATCATTTTCAAATGCATTTTTTAAATTGCAGTTTATGAAATGTCGATACACAAATCTTTCACGAGAGGTTTCTCTGTCGGTTTTTATTGAGCATCACTGAAAATGCTATCCAATCTGACAGGGAAATTGTTTCTCTGATGGTATTCGCATGTGGGTTTTTAAATGGACTTTCACCGAGAATGCTGACCACAACTCCACACAAAATGGTTTGTCTCCTGTGTGTATTCGCATGGTTCTTTAATGGGATATCACTGAAAATGCTGATCCACAAACATCACAAAGATAGGGTTTGTCTCCCAGTGTGTATTCGCACATGATTTTTTTAAAGTGGGACGTTCACGGAAAATGCTGATCCACATACGTCACAAGAAAATGCGTCTCTCCTGTGCTGTATGCGCAGTGATTTTTAAAGTTGACTTTTCTGAAAATGCTGATCCACATACATCACAAGAATGGTTTCTCTCCTGTGTGCATGCGCCAAGGGCTTTTTAAATGCGACTTCTTTGAAAATGCTATAATCACATACTTGACAAGTAAATGGTTCTCTACCTTGTTGTGTATTCGTACAGAGCTTTTAAATGTGAATTCTGTGAATTCTGATCCACACACTCCACAGCAAATGGTTTCTCTCCTTATTGTATCCGCATGTGCCTTTCAATTTGAATTTATCTGAAAATACATTACTACAAACTTCACAGTATATGTTTTCTCGAGTGTGTTCGCATGGTCCTTTTTTAAACTGCAACTTACTGAAAATGCTGATCCAATATTTGACAAGAGTAGGGTTGGTTTCACTGTTTTTCCATGTCCTATTTCGAAATATTAATTTCTTTTGAGTTTATTATATGAGGCTTCAAAGATACATTTCTATCAAAACATAAGGAATTATCCATCTTTTATTGTCAAGAATAATCCTGTGGAAACGCAGATCCACATTTCTCATTGGTTTTATAGTGCCACTCTGTTTAAAAACTTTCCTGTATGATGATACCTGCAAGAAAGAAAAAAATATGAGAATAAATTGCTTTATTTGTGGTCTATATATATATTATATATATATATATTATCAATATATTCATAAGGAAGTTTGTATTTGTAGCGTGTTGATTTATAACTCCAGAATGGAAGGTCACTCAATTCGAAATTCTTCATTACACAGAATATCCTTCTTAAGAAACACGCCAAATTTGGTTATTTATTTTAACTGATTAAGAGATATAATAATTAACAAATCAACCAATTTGTGGAAACGTCTGTATACCAGCTCCTGCTGCTAATAAAATATTGGTCACTGCCTGCTTGCTATTATAGCATCTAGCAGTTTAGTGACAAAATGGCGTCTATGCCTTTCAGCTCGCGATCTCTGCAGTGCGTTAAAAAAATTTTAAAAAATTGGCTTCGGACATGCTTGTATTATAGCAATACCAGCAGTTTATGTGAAACAAGTTTAGATTGACTAAATGCCAGTCAACTCGCAATCTCTCACCTATTTATGGTCCAATCTTTAAAATATTTATTATGGTTAGAAAGAAAGAAAAGAATCTTCTAAATATGAATTGTATGTGTTTTTATCATTGAATTACTTTTTACAGGAGTTTAAAAATTTTTGTTCGGGACAGCAAAAGTATGATTTATTCATACTAATCTTTAACGAAAAAATCAAATCTTATTTATGGCAATCATTTTATTCCTATCTTACAATATGCATTTGCGTTAAAAAATACTTTTCCAAATATTTAATTGCTATGTGTTTTATACATTGAATTATTGTTTATTTACAGTGAATTAAATAACAATCAAAAGAAAAACTCAACTTTTTATTAATACTTTCATTTTAGAATATCAGTATAACCTAAAATTCTTTTTTTAAGAAACTATCAGGAATATAACACTTATTAACAAATACACGAAATAAGGTATTGTTTACTATAGTACTTTGTTACTTTTTGGAGAGGGAAGAAATTGAACTGAAAATTTGTTGTACAAAAGGCTTTAGAATGAATAATAAAACACCTATTATAAAAAAATGCAATATGGACAATCATATATTTTAATTCTTACTCCTCAAACAGGGGTGCCAGTTGACGTATTATACAGTCCCAACCGACAGACCTAATAAATAAGGAAGTTTAATACATAGCTCCTTAATTTGTACTTTTTTTAGGGCGTAAAAAGAAAATAACTAAAGCAATTTATTTTTAATCATTAAGGCAACAAGCAATTGAATTCAAGGTTTTGTCAAATATACAAAAAGTTTTTGAAGAAAAATTATTTCAAAACACTTAAGTTTTAGGAAACATTTTTTAAAATGATATTTTAATGTAAACAAAAGAAAAAATTTTCCTTAAATAAACAAAAATTACTATAAAATTATCAGTGATTTTAAAAATTTGATAATCATTCCCTCTTTTTTAAAAAATTTGATAAATTATATTTCTCTCCTACTCCTATTTCTCTTCTCCCTCCATTCTGTGGTGTTCGTTTTTTACAAAGTCGGTCATGGACCAGCTTACTTTTGCTAGTATATATTAATAATATATATCATACGCGAGGCTGTGTGGTTACCACAATAACACTGAAAATGCATAAATTGTGCTTTAATGCCTATTTAGATTATAGAAATTTTACTAAAAATATCACCCAATATATGTTTATAACTGTTTCCTATAGTCAAGCACATAATTCGCTATGCAGCTGAGCACCCAAAATTGAGTGTATCAATGTAAGCTCCACGTTTGAAGATGGGAATCAATCTTTGGAAACCAGCACTTAACACTGTATTATATTAAAAAATCCAATATTAAGAAAAATCCTAGGAGGAATATGATTGGAATATAACTAAGAATAACGTTCCTGTCATCTTAAGTGAAAGGAAAACTTTCTCTCCAAAAATCTTTTTCAGACTTTTTTTGCACTCCCCTCAACCAATAGTGGAGCCTATCATTTTTGTAATTGTTGTAATTTGAGTATCAGAATTAACAGAGAAAATTAATAGGAAGAAAACACACATGAACATTAAGAATAGGGCGAAAGGTTTACTTAGCAAAGAAACAAGGTGAATTGCTAGGTTGAATTAACAAGTCCCATCTCGAGGATCTTGTTTCTCAGGTCTGAGATTTTGTCAGAAATTATTTTAGAAAACCAGAGCTCCATCTCCTTATTTAATGTTATATATATATAGGTTCTTCACGAAACAAATAACATGCTACTATCAACACACTCGCCTACCCGGGATTTTAACAGCATGTAAAAACCCACTATAACACTTAACTTTTATAATCTCTATAATGCTCCTTCAATAATGTATCAACAATTCTCAACATAAGAAATTTTCTCCCTGAAGATGACGAAGGTCGAAACTAGTTGAGATTAAACCATCATACAAGAAATATACCTGATTAGCTTAATACTATTTTTGTTCACACCTATTAATATATATATATATATATATATTTATACAATCTCTGCAATGGTAGGATGTGATACAAGGTAAATTACTTGGTGAAAGTCAGAGTTTCCTTTCTCCTTGACTGGTTGCTTAACAAGGAAAGTTACCCAGCACCACACCTACTCCCACTTTTACTGCAACATCAGATTACTGAATCATACAATCTGTGCTGCTAATGCACTGAGTTGGTGGGCACCGTATCGAACCATAAAACACTATTAATAGTTTAACTATTGCATATTCTTACTCTGTCCTAAGGAATAAGTTCAAGGTGGACTTTACGGTAACAAATTCAAATCATATAATACATCTAGTAAAATAAGTATTTTATCTTTATTATAATTAATTCTTAACATTCATCTTAAAATTACCAGTCAATCTAAAATTATGACAAGGAAAAATAACACTTTACCTTTTATAATTGATATTTTTTTTTATTCTTTTCATCTATTTAAGTTAAAAACCATAAAATATAGTCTTTCTTAAATCATTCATCCAATTTGGTTCTGAGTAAATAACCCTATACATTTTTCTATGAATAATGAAGAAAGTCTTTTTTTATTTATTTATTATTCACATTATTTACAATGTAAAAGTTGTTCCAAATCTTCAGTTTTGATCATTTTATTCTTAAATTTCCAGAATATATACATGAGTTACAATAAATACTGGGGACAACATTAAATACAATTTAAAAAAAAATGAATCATTTGTCAACCCAGAACTTTCCCAAGTAAAAACATCTAATTATCTTCTCCAATATCTCTAATATTAATTATATTATCTTTAATGCTTTCAAAAAGAGTCCAGTAAGAATGAAAAATGTATTTCCCCTTCTTCTTTAAAAATTCTTTTTTTATTTGAGAGGGTCTTTTTTCATTGTTCCATTCATTTTTTTATTTCTTCATTCATTCATTTTTCATTAATTCTATCTACTTTATGATGTGGGGTTCACGTGATAATATAACCTATCATATAATTCATATTAAACTTAGTTCGGTTTCTTTGTTTAAGTGGCCATATCAAGCTATATGGCCAAAGCCTTCCTTGTAGAAGTGCGAATTCAGACACACTTGCTACATTTTGCAGTCTACGCATGTTGCATACACCACAGCACTAGCTCTTCATATTAATTCATGAATAATCTTTTCACATATCGTCTTCAATTAAAACATATATAAATGATTAACAATTAAATATAATTTTCAATATTAGTTCTTAGTTAAAGGCAAAAGCTTGTTGACCGTATTATAAAACATTAGAAAAATGTTAACATTTAATAAATATGAAGTAATGCAGTGATTGCACCAAAGACTATCACTTCAGTGGCCGGCCACAGTCACTTGCCACAGATGCAGCTAATTTTTTTTTTTTTTTGGCCACTACGTCATCCTCCTTAGTGGATGGTAAGGTGCCAACAGGAGGAATCTTTAAACATATGCGTCACTGAAAGTGAGTGTACTAAAAAAAATCATTTGAAAATTGTCCCTCAGAGAATTTTATTAATACCACAAAAATCTAAAATGGGATTATGAAATATTTTAGGGTTTATTCAGTGGATTGTCCCTCAGAGCATTTATTAATTACACAAAAATCTAAAATGGGATATGAAATATTTCAGGGTTTATTCAGTGATTGTCCTCAGAGCATTTTATTTAATTACACAAAAATCTAAATGGATATGAAATAATTTTCAGGGTTTATTTAGTGGATGTCTCGCAGGAATTTTATTTAATTAAATTAAAATCGCTCTGGAGGGCAATCCACTGAATAAACCTGAAAATTAGTATATCCATTTTAGATTTTTGTGTAATTAAATAAAATTCTCTGAGAGACAATCCACTAAATAAACCTGAAAATTATTTCATATCCATTTTAGATTTTTGTGTAATTAAATAAAATGCTCTGAGGGACAATCCACTGAATAAACCCTGAAAATTATTTCATATCCATTTTAGATTTTTTTGGTAATTAAATAAAATGCTCTGAGGGACAATCCACTGAATAAACCCTGAAAATTATTTCATATCCATTTTAGATTTTTGTGTAATTAAATAAAATTCTCTGAGGGACAATTTTCAAATGATTTTTTTTAAGTAGCACTCACTTTAGGACCATATGTTTAAAGTATTCCTCCTTGTTGGCACCTTACCATCCACTAAGGAGGATGACGTAGTGCCAAAAAAAAAAAAAAAAAAATTATCTGCATCTGTGCAAGTGACTGTGCCGGCCTAAACCTGAGTGATAGTCTTTGGTGCAATGACTGCATTACTTCATATTTTTAAATGTTAACATTTTTCTAATGTTTTATTAATAAGGTCACATGCTTTTGCTTTAACTTAATGAAACTAATATTGAAATTATATTTAATTTGTAATCCATTTATATATGTTTATTGAAGAGATATGTGAAAAGATTATTCATGACTTAATATGAAGAGCTAGTGCCTGTGGTGTATTAGCAACATGCTAGACTGCAAAATTGTAGCAAGTGTGTCTGAATTCCACTTCTACAAGGAAGGCTTTGGCCATAAAGCTTGATATGCCATTAAACAAAGAAACCGAACTAAAGTTTAATATGAATTATATGATAGGTTATTATTATCACAGTGAAACACACACACATATATATAGATAAGAATTAATGGAAAAAATGAATGAATGAATGAAATAAAAAAAATGAATGGAACAAATGAAAAAAGACCCCTCTCAAAATAAAAAAAGAAATTTTAAAGAGAAGGTGGAAAAACATTTTTCATTCTTACTGGACTCTTTTTGAAGCATTAAAATTAATATAATTAATATATAAGATATTGGAGAAGATAATTAGATGTTTTACCTTTGGGAAGTTCTGTTGACAAATGATTCCATTTTTTTTTAATTGTATTTAATGTTGTCCAGTATTTATTGTAACTCAATGTATATATTTGAATTTAAGATAAAAATGATCAACTGGAAGATTTGGAACAACTTTTACAGTTGTAAAATAATTGAATAAATAATAAATAAAAAAAGACTTTCTTCAATTATTCATTAGAAAAATGTATAGGTTATTTACTCAGACTCAAATTGATGAATGATTTAAGAAAACTATATTTTATGGTTTTTAAACTTAAATAGATGAAATAGAATAAAATAAAATATTCAAATTATAAAAGGTAAAGTGTTATTTTTCCTTTGTCAATAATTTTAGATTGACTGTAATTTTAAGAGGGTATGAAATGTTAAGAATTAATTATATATAAAGATAAATACTTATTATTATAGATGTATTATATGATTTGAATTTGTTACCGTAAATGTCCACCTTGAACTTATTCCTTTAGGAAACAGAGTAAGAATATGCAAATAGTTAACTATTAATAGTGTTTATGGTTCGATACTGGTCCCCACCAACTCAGTGCATTAGCAGCACAGATTGTAATGATCAGTAATCTGATGTGTGCAGTAAAGTGGGGAGTAGGTGTGGTGCTGGGTACTTTTACCTTGGTTAAGCAACCAGTCCAGGAGAAGGAAAACTCTGAATTTCAACCAGCTAATTTACCTTGTATCACATCCTACCCATGCAGAGGAGTTGGTAAAATATATATATATATATATATATATATAGTGTGTGAACAAAAATTATTATTAAGACAATCAGGTATATTTCTTGTATGTTGTTTAATCTCAACTAGTTTCGACCTTCGGTCATCTTCAGGAGAAAATTTCTTATTTGAAGAAATTGTTGATACATTATTAGAAAGGGAGCATTATAGAAGAGTTATAAAAGTTCAAGTGTTATAGTGGGTTTAACATGCTGTTAAAATCCGGGTAGGCGAGTGTGTTTGATAGTAGCATGTTCATTTGTTTCGTGAAGAACCTATATATATATAACTTAAATAAGGAGAATGGAATCATCTGGTTTTCCTATAAATAATTTCTGACAAAATCTCAGACCTGAGAAACAAGATCTCATGGGACTTGTTAATTCAACCTAGCAATTCACCTTGTATCTTTGCTAAGTAAACCTTTTCCCCTATTCTTAATGTTCATTGTGTTTCTTCCTATTATTTCTCTGTTAATTCTGATACTCAAATTACAACAATTACAAAAATGATAGGCTCCACCTATTTGTTGAGGGGAGTGCAAAAAAAAGTCCTGAAAAAGATTTTTGGAGAGAAAAGTTCCCTTTTTTCAACTTAAGATGACAGGAAACGTAAATATTCTTATGTTATTATTCCAAATCATATCCTCCTAGGATTTTTCTTAATTTGGAATTTTTTAAATATAATACAGTGTTAAGTGCTGGTTTCAGATTGATTCCCAACTTTCAAACGTGGAGCTTTACATTGATGACCACTCAATTTTTGGGTGCTCCAGCTGCATAACGAATTATGTTGCTTGACATATAGGAAAACAGTTACATATATTGGGTGATATTTTTAGTAATTTCTATAATCTAATAGGCATTAAAGCACAAATTTATCTATTTTCAGTGTTATTGTGGTAACACACATCCTCGCGTATGATATATATATATATATATACTAGCAAAAGTAGCTGGTCCATGACCGGACTTTTAAAAAACAGAAACACCACAGATGGAGGGAGAAAGAGAAAATAGGAGTAAGAGAGAGAATATAATTTATCAAATTTTTTAAAAAAAGAGAGGAAAATGATTAATCAAATTTTTAAAATCACTGATAATTTGTATAGTACAATTTTTGTTTATTTAAGGAAATATTTTTCTTTTTGTTTACATTTAAAATATCATTTTTAAAAAATGTTTTCCTAAACTTAAGTGTTTTGAAATAATTTTTCTTCAAAAACTTTTTGTATATTTGACAAAAACTTGAATTCAATTGCTTGTTGCATTAAAGTGATAAAAATAAATTGCTTTAGTTTATTTTCTTTTTTACCCCTAAAAAAGTAACAATTTAAGGGAGCTATGTATTAAACTTCCTTATTTATTTAGGTCTGTCGGTTGGGACTGTATAATACGTCAACTGCACCCCTGTTGAGGAGTAAGAATTAAATATATACAATTGTCCATATTGCATTTTTTTATAATAGTGTTTTATTTATTCATTTCTAAAATGCTTTTGTACATACAAATTTATCAGTTCAATTTCTTTCCCTCTCCAAAAAGTAACAAAGTAGCTAATAAGTAAACATTACCTTATTTCGTGTATTTGTTTAATAATGTTTATTTCATGAATAGTTTCTTAAAAAAAGAATTTAGTTATACTGATTATTCTAAAATGAAAGTATTAATAAAAAAAGTTGAGTTTTCTTTTGATTTGTTATTTAATTCACTGTAAAAAAAATAATTCAATGTATGAAAACACATACAAATTAAATATTTAGAAAGATTATTTTTAACCAAATGCATATTTGTAAGATAGGAATAAAATGATTGCAATAAATAAGATTTGATTTTTCGTTAAAATTTAGTATGAAAAAAATCATACTTTTGCTGTCCGAAGCAAAATATTTTTTAACTCTCTGTAAAAAGTAATTCAATGGATAAAAACACATACAAATTACATATTTAGAAAGATTCTTTTCTTTTCTTTCTAACCATATAAATATTTTAAAGATTGGACCATAAATAGGTGAGAGATTGCGAGTTGACTGGCATTTAGTCAACTAAACTTTGTTCACTAAACTGCTGGTATTGCTATAATACAAAGCATGTCCGAAGCCAATTTTTTAAATTTTTTAACGCACTGCAAGAGATTCCGAGCTGAAAGGCATAGACGGCCATTTTGTTCACTAAACTGCTAGTATTGCTATAATAGCAAGCAGGCAGTGACCAATATTTTATTAGCAGCAGGAGCTGGTATACAGACAGTTCCACAAATTGGTTGATTTTGGTTTAATTAATTATATCTCTTAATCAGTTAAAATAAATAACCAAATTTGGCGTGTTTCTTAGAAGGATATTAATGTGTATGAAAGATTTCGAATTTGAGTGACCTTCCATTCTGGAGTTATAAATCAACACGTACATACCAAACTTCCTTATATATATATATATATATATATATATATATATATATATAGACACAAATAAAGCAATTTATTCTCATATATTTTTCTTTCTTTGCAGGTATCATTCATACAGGAAAGTTTTTAAAAAGAGTGGAACACTATAAACCAATGAGAAAATGTGGATCTGCCGTTTCACAGATTTCTTCTTGAAATAAAAGATGGATAAATTCCTTATGTTTGATAGAATTTATCTTTGAAGCCTCATATATAAACTCAAAAGGAGAATTAATATTTCTAAATAGACATGGAAACAGACAGTGAAAACCAACCCTACTCTTGTCAAATATGTGGATCAGCATTTTCAGTAAGTTGCAGTTTAAAAAGGCACATGCGAAAACACACTCGAGAAAAAACATATACCTGTGAAGTTTGTAGTAATGTATTTTCAGATAATTCAAAATTGAAAAGGCACATGCGGATACATACAGGAGAGAAACCATTTGCTTGTGGAGTGTGTGGATCAGAATTTTCACAGAATTCACATTTAAAAGCTCATGTACGAATACACACAGGAGAGAAACCATTTACTTGTCAAGTATGTGATATAGCATTTTCAGAGAAGTCCACTTTAAAAAGCCACTTGCGCATGCACACAGGAGAGAAACCATATTCTTGTGATGTATGTGGATCAGCATTTTCAGAAAAGTCAACTTTAAAAATCCACTTGCGCATACACACAGGAGAGAAACCATTTTCTTGTGACGTATGTGGATCAGCATTTTCCGTGAAGTCCACTTTAAAAAATCATGTGCGAATACACACTGGAGACAAACCCTATACTTGTGATGTTTGTGGATCAGCATTTTCAGTGAAGTCCACCTTAAAAAACCACATGCGAATACACACAGGAGACAAACCATTTTCGTGTGGAGTGTGTGGGTCAGCATTCTCGGTGAAGTCCAGTTTAAAAACCCACATGCGAATACACACAGAGAAACAATTCCCTTGTCAAGAATTTGGATTAGCATTTTCAGTGGATGCTCAAATAAAAACCGACAGAGAAACCTCTCGTGAAGATTGTGTATCGACATTTTCATAAACTTGCAATTTAAAAATGCATTTGAAAAATGATTTACTGTGAGGTATGTGGATGAGCATTTTGGAAAAACCTCATGCAAATACATACCAATGAGAATCTATTGTAAATTTTGCAGCAGAATATTTTTACACAAATAAGCACACACTTGAAAGGGAATAAGTAACTCCCAATCTTCTCAAAGGTATTAAATAGAAAAAGAAGACAATTTTCTTTAGTCAATCAAGGAAAGATCCTTTCTTTCATAGAGCCTTTTGAAAAATTCCCAAGTCTTGTGTCTTACCAACTCTCGTACCTACAATGAGAGTTCATGTAATTGATTTATTGCTGTCAGTCACATAGCCAGATACCAGGTTCACTGGTGGTGAGAGGTGCAACAATAGGAAAAAGAACACAATTCAGTGTATGAATTAGCATTTTCAGATAAGTTCAAATTAAAAAGGTACATGTTAATACATACAAGAGAGAAACCATATTGTTGTGAAATATGTGGCTTGGAATTTTCTGATAGTTGCAAATTAAAACTATGCATGCAAATACCCACTGGAGATAAACCTTTTTTTCATGTAGAGGGTGTAGATCAGCATTTTCAGATAATTCCAATATAAGGACTTGTGAATACACACTGGAGAGAAAGCATGTTGTTGTGATGTCTGTGGATCAGCCTTTTCAAATAGTTTTAAATTAAAAATACGCATGCGAATACACACTGGAGATTTTTTGTCAAGCATGTTTTCAGATGAGTTCTGTTTAAACACCCACATGCAAATACATACTGGGAACCATTTTTTTGTCAAGTGTGTTGCTCAGTATTTTCACAGTGCACGTTTAAGAAGCCACGTGCATACAGGAGAGAAGCCATTTTCATGTAAATTGGGTGGATTGGCATTTTGAGAAAGTTACTGTTTAAAACACAAGAGAAAAATCATTTTCTTGTTGGGTCTGTAGATAAGTATTTTCACAGAGGTCTAGTTCAAAAAGCCACTAAAAAAGCAATATCATTTCTTTGATTTCTCAATTAAAAAAACACAGGAAAAAAACTTCCGACAATTCCAGGATAATGAGATCCATAAAAATCCCTAGATGCCTTTCGTACTATCCCAAGAATTTTTTTTTTCATTGTAGAATTGTAGAAAAAAAATGGCAATCTGAAGGTGAATATGGTGAATTACTAAAAACTTTCCCATGAAGATAATAAAAAGAAATATTTAGTCTACCATTTAACACAAACGCACACACACACCCTCATACACACATACACTCATACACACCTTCCAAGGCGTGTGAGTGTGTAATATATATAAGGCTGTCCAAGTCTATGCCAGTTTTTACACATACACTACATACATTAATATATTTTGTGCAAGTGATTGGTATCACTCTCATATATATATATATATATCTATATATATATATAAGCTATCAGCATCACTGTATATATATATATATATATATTTATATATACACATTACGCCATCGTCTAAAATAGACGGAAGGTTGCCAACCATATACACAGTGATGCTGATAGCTTTTTGATTTGATGGGTCATGGGACGCACATATTTGTTTTAAATGAGTCCCTGGGAAAATTTATAGGTCCCAACTAAAGTTTCTTAATAGATTGTAGGATTTTTATTTATGGTCTGGGGAAACAACTAAAGCTATTTAACTCCTACCTGTGTAATTCATTTCTAAGAATCTATTACATGTATTTACAGTTAACTTGAAATGGTGAGGGAAGAAAAAAGAAAAACATTACACCCTCTCTCTAAATTCCAAACACTTGTCATTGAATTCACCTTTTGATTAAACTAATTTGAAGCATTATTTAATTTTATCAAAATCAATATTGAAATTAAACTTAAATTCTTATGTCAGATACAATATAAGGTGCAAAAACCATTTGTTAGTTTGTTTTCAAATTATCAATTTTGGTTAACTTTAAAAATTTTGCTTAAATTCATATACTCAAAATCAATGCTTAAAAATACTTGAAAAAGACGTCAAAACAGGCCATTTTTCAGTTTGTTTTGACGCATGTAAAAAAAACCCTTAAAAACGCCTGGGGGACCCCTTAAAACTATGAAATTAACATTCCAACTGTTGTTTCTAGTTATGGGCCATGCCCGTACACATTACCTGATAGTTGGTACATTGGAAAAGTTTGGGGGAATTTTCCAAATCGGGGTTTTAAGGGCTTTTTTTACTTCCAAACGCGCTATTAAAAAAAAACTGTGTTACACTATCAAAAATTAATAAGATAGCATTGAATTTGGTATTTTTAGCAAGCCCCTTTCATTACTTCCAAAAAAAAAAAAATGTTTATCAAACGTCATATTGCGTCTATTGTTGGTGGTTGTACCAGAATTTGATCATCTCTGATAGGGTCAGCAGGGCGAGGGAAGTCTGGTGTTGGAAGACCCGAAACTTCCCAATGAACCCTGCAGATTACATCACTGATGACAACCACCAGTGCCCCAAATGTAGGAGCATATATTTTAAGTAAAATATTGAAATTAAACTTAAATTCTTATGTCAGATACAATATAAGGTTTAAAAAAATTATTTGTTGGTTTGTTTTTAAATAATCAAAAGCAGAAGCTTGCAGTGACCAGCAAAAGTGACCTTTTCATTACTACCAAAAGAAAATGCATAGTAGATGACTGCTTTTCAATGGTACCATACACATAATCACCTTCTTTGGATATAGTATATCTTGCTTACCCCACTATTATTGAGGTCAGTTAGCCTACTGTTGGTTTGAATAACAGCAGCTAAGTACCACACAAGCAGTGTCCAAGACAGTTGGTATAAATAGGACTCAAGAATGATCCATCCATGAATCTGGGTGATTTGGGTGATTCCATTCCTTGAGTTCTGATTGGCTGCTTGACTGCTTGATTTGAATGACATTGTGGAGTCATATATACTCTGTCATTTTGCAGTGGACTTTATGGCTTTCGGGATTGTATTGAGTTACAACCATTTGCTGCCTTGTCTTCCCAGTTCGACGGTAATTGGACTTTAATTATTCTTCATCTATTGCATTCTACAATATTATTGGCATTTCAGTCTCGGAAGATAATAATATGGTTTTTGTGCCCTTGAAGTTACAGCACCTCCTGTGACTGTGAGGTCCAATGTTTGAAAAACATTTTAGACCACAGATGTCGCATGTGAAAGCCGTCTCTGAAGATGTTGATGTACTGGTGCTTTGTTGCTGCTGCTTTCTTCTGGATCTCTTAGCTTCAAGGTGGCTTCAGACATGAACAGTCCGCTACTTAGCTACAGTCGAACTGATCAGACGTCTTTTTCGTGCTCTAGGAAAGCTTTGCATTTCTACCATTTTTTGTTTTGTTGTTGTTTATTAAAGTAAACAAAGGAAGTGATGATTTCTTTTTTACTTTTATTTAAAAAAAATCTATTTATTCTAAAATATAGTTGTATGTTATCCACTTTTCATTGGCTGATGTGCACATTGGTAAGCTAGCTATGATAGTCTAACCTCTGGCAAATTATCTTCTTTACAGTCCACCAATTAACACATCTAGAATATTTAGAGGTTGAAAGTGGGTATATATATATATATATATATATATATATATATATATATATGCAAATAAGAGTTTTTGCATAAAAATTTGACATGCTATTTTTCAGTAATTTCTATATGTCTAATCTTTTATTCCTCATATATATATATATATATTTTTTTTTTTGTTGTTTTTATGTTGAAGTTGGGCGTTATTATGAAGCATTTAAAAATAAATGAAGGAAGTCGATGTTGTGGAGTACTGGATTCACTTATTTTTTATCATCGTTAGATTCCCTTCTTCAAATGAATGTTGCTCCTGTTCAACAGATCCTTTGTCTTATTGAACAGGAGCGACATTCATTTGAAGAAGGGAATCTAACGATCCCAAAAATTTATGATAACAAATAATAAAAAATAAGTGAATCCAGTACTCCACGACATCGAGTTCCTTCATTTATTTTTAAATGCTTCATAATAATGCCCAACTTCAACCTAAAAAAGACAAAAAAAATATATATATACCGAGAGAAGCATATGGAGACCGCTAAAATACAATATATATATATATATATATATATATATATAGTAAATGAAGAAAAACTCTAAACTTGCTTCATTACAATAATTTATTTCAACCGTATTAATACGGCATCTTCAGGTAATCACAAGAACATGACTCTTACTGAGAATTTCCCAAAGTAACATCTCTTTTATATCTATCAATTTAGGGGAGTGAGGGTTGGTGTCTTATTTTGGAATGGGTAGGGTTAGTTTCTTTGGATGAGGCGGGGAGGTCTATGTTTTGGATGAGGTGTGGCTTAGCTTGGGGCAGATTCCTTGGGGAAATAGTTGTAAAAGTGTATATACAAAATGAGCAGAATTTAAAGGCTAAAAATATATATATATATTTTAAGGTAACATAGACATGAAGTCAACAACACTTAGTTACGGTCAGTTGCTCACCTATGTGATTCTCAAACCTATTACTTGGTTTGAGAATCACATGTCCACACTACCCTAACTTATATACTTGATATGGTATAACTAAAATATAAGTATTCAGTTTAGCTAAACTGATAGGCACAAAGTAGAGATTGCTTTAGCATTTTAAATCAAGTTTAAATTACAGTTACCTTGGATTGGCATTAAATGACCCACTGAGGTTGATATGCCATAAAACAAAATAAACTAAACTTACCTTGGAAAAGAAAGTTTAAAACTTTTGAATGTTAGAAAATTCATATGCTAAAACAGGATCTAGTGTTCAGTTAATCTCCAGGGAAATTTTGATGGCTATGAGTCTAGACGTTTTAGGTTATGAAATCCACCCCCCACCCCCCAAAAAAGCCCAACTACTGAATGACAGAAATTGCTTTGATCATTTGTAAAATATATGAAGTATAAAAGCTAATTGAATTTTATGTTGAATCTATTAACAATGGAGATTTGGTTTCCATTTGTCTGTAACTGAAACTATGTCACTGTTTACATCACAATACTGAAAATCGTCAATACATAGTATATAGAATAAACCTGTAATCAGTTTTAGAAATTATTTTTTACTCTTGACCATTTTACAGTACAAGAGGTTAACAAAAACTTTACAAATAAATAAAATACCTATGATTTTGTGTAAAATTTACGTGTAAAATATTCAAAATTATTATTTACTTGATAATTAATTGATGCACGCAAAATTTTATTTGAGGGTAACAGAACTAAGTTTCCATTTCTAATTGTTTTATTTTTTTTAATCCTTTAATAAATTTGATGATTTTACTTATTTATGATACAATACTTCTAACAGGTAATATCTTTCAAAAATTCATTTTTACACTGCCCAGAGGTCTTCTTTTTTTTTTTTTTTTTTTTTGCTAGTACAACTAATTTTATAAAAAAACTATTTCACCCATAGATTGGACCCTAACTTTTACTCTTTATACCACAATTACTCTTGCCTGTTTTGGGGGTTTCAGCTTCATCTGTTGAGCTTTATTTGGGGACACGTGTGTGTGGTCAAATAAGCCTATCATGGCCTTCCTGAAGGCCACATGAAGACAGTTATAAAAGTGAAGACTTCAAAGGGTCACATCCATCTTTTGCCATTCACGCAGTGGCAGCTCTTAGATACAACACGGTAAGACATTCACTTCATGAAACTACCAAGAAGGCGACATCAAAAGTAGTGTCTTTCCTCTACCCCAAGGGCTGTAAACCGACAACCTAGGAGCTACTACAATTCAACCGGGCTACAAAGGATCTAGTTATCAGAACTTTCAAACAGCTAAGTTCTAGCTGGAATATTCTCCAACCTAACCAAATATTGGACAGTTATCTTTTTGAACTACCACTTTTGTTTCATATATTGTTTGTACCTAATTGTATATTCTTGTGCTTTTTGTAAAGTAAATTCTTGTAGTAGCAAAAGGTTGTTGTTCCTTTCTTCAATCTGGAAATGGTTATCTAAGATGATTTTTTTTTATTTGGTAGAGGAATCCATTGGTAAAACCTTGTTCATTTCTTGTCGAACATATAAATAGTTTGTGGTTGTCGATAATTTTACCAAAACACGAATTTCTTAGCATCTAAGAGTGTATAAGATTAGTCGAGTAGTAATCAAAATAGAGACAAGATTTGAATTGATACGTCTCTTTGAAGTTTCTCTTTATGATAAATTGCAGAGTAAGTAAAATTGATCATGGAGTCTCCTCCAGGCAAGACATCTAATGTAATTAAGGAGGAACTTTGAGCTTTGATTATCCACAGCTTTCTCTGCACAATACTTATTGTAATGAACAATATATTGACCTATTAGCTATATTTTATTTTCATATAGTTATTTTTGTTTACTAATTTAACTACAACCACAAATTTAGTTCTAAGTTGTGAAATTGATTTGTCCGATTTCTTTCTTTCACTGCAAAGTACAATAAACTTTCTTGTCCCGCAACAATCCATTGCTTTGTGGCAGGTCTCTAGAACACGGCATCTAGTGTCCGTACAGAGCTGGTGAATGTAAGATTTTGCTTGGCCAGCAAACACTGGTATGTCCATAGGTATGATTCTTCAAGAGAACGTTGCTTATGAGTTCGTCCTTACTTTACCAGTTGTGCCAAGCGTGTCTTGTCCGTCTTAACTGAATGGTTTGTGAGGTGGGAGGTAAGTGGCCGTATAGCTGCTGTTTTGTGGGGTGCTGCTTCCAAGATTTGTTCAGTATAATACACACACACACACACACGTGAATGTACCTTGATATGGTGAACGGAATATGTAAATCTGCAATTATATGAACCTGCATGTAAGAGATATACAAAATAATTCTGCCAATTGAATGATGAAAGAAAAAAAATCCTCGAAGCGTCACTTGACTTCTTAGAAGCATTTTACCCGCTTCTCAGTTGACTCTTGTTTTATGTATGGCAATCTGAGAGAAAATTCCATACTATTGCCACATTTCTTTACTTTGAAATCACACGTATTTAAATTGAAGTGCCAAGGCAGCCATATTTTTTGTTGCCAATCATCCTTCAAATGAGACAGGTTCAAGACACTTTCTCATCCCACAATCTATTGCCACATTTGTTTACTTAGAAATCACACGTATTTAAATTGTAGTGTCAAGGCTGCCATATTTTTTGTTACCACTCATCCTTCAAGTGAGATAGGTTTGCACCAACTAAGCTCCATTAGACAAGTCCTTTCTCTCACTATAGTACTCTTAGAACATTTTAGTTGATTTTTATGAGTCCTACCTTATCAGTTGCTACTTTGTGGTGTATCAAAGCGGAAATGGTCAAAAGAATCTGAGTCCATATACCAACTGCTAGTCAAAGAGATAACACACTAAGAATTTGTATATTTATTTACCAACCCCTCCGCACAAGCAGGATGCGACACATGGTCAATTTCTTAAGCGGAGTTTAACAGGTTTGAATTCAGAGTTTTCCTTCTCCTAGACTGGTTACCTAGCCATGATTAAAGAGCCCAGCCTGCCCTGCTATTTTACCCATAGCTGGAGGGAAATTTGGATTCATACCTTTCCCAAGGGTATTAGCGCTATATGAAATGTAAACAGGCTCGTCGAGGAATTGAACTCGGCTCGAGGAGTCCATTTCCCATGACTCTAACCATTAGCCCACGCGCCTCCACTAAGAATTTGTATAAGACACAGTGTTCATTTCTTTCTTGTGTTTCCATTTCTTTTGAAATGTATTTGTTGTTATCTTTTATTGAATGTTATCTATTTCTTCCTTTGTACATTTTTCACTGTGTTTATTAAATAAACTTGATAGCATCAGTTATGAAGCATCAAGCTTTTTCTTTCCACTAAGACCAGCAGCAATTACACTTATTCCCCTACAAAACTTAGAAGTTTGATTTTGTATTTATTTTCTTTACATCATCATCAGTGTAGTTTATCTTTAATCATGTGCATTGTATAATATACAAAACAAACTATTAGATTAGTAATTTCAGTGAGTTCAAAGTATGTATCATTTATGTTTACACCCAATAAAACCAGAAATATATTTCATTTTCAAGAGTTATTTATAGGCATGGGTACTTTTCATCAAGGAGAATTATAAAAACTCTTTTTAATTTTGAAACAATTACCAAAAATCAGGAAAGTGATCAATTTTAATGAAATTTTCAGGACTTGATTCATTAATGACTTCATTTTATGAAAAATAGCTTATTTTATTTTAAAAAACAAAAAAAACAAACCTTTGGTCATTTGAAGAAAAAGATTTCTAGTCTCTAATTTTTAAATCTATATATAATGGAGATAGATTGCATTTCTGTCTGAAGCCGAAACCAAGTCACTGCTTACATTACAGATTCCACAATAATCTAAAGCATTTATTGATGAGAACCTAATTTATAATCAAGTTGAGTTATACATTATTATTAAAGAAAAACATTGGTTTATATACACTATGAAATTGTCTTTGTAACATCCGATGGTCTAGGTGATTTTTTAAACAAATCTTTCAATAAATACATGTTTAGTTATATACATTTTTACATAGTTATTTTTATTTTAATTTGTATTTATAATTATTTAATATATAAAGTTTTGCGAGAAATTTATCTACAAATGAGATATAGCCACTTATTTATACCTTATGTGTCTTATTTTGTCCGTGTCAGTCAGCTTCCATTTTTTTTACGGTAATGAAAACATTTCTAAAGTTTTAAGATAATAGAGTTATTAAGTTATAAGATAATAAAAAGTAATTTTTTTTATCCATTCATTCAATTAAAATACAATTTGTAGAATTGTGTAAAAATATTTATTTTTAAATCTTTTTTCTTCACGTTGGTTTGTTTATTGATAGCAGTGATAAACAAAAAATATCTCCTCTACTATACAATAAACAAATGGTACAGACATCAGCTCATGATCATTTTTTTATAGATAAAAAAAAATTATTTTTACTTTTTCTTTTTCATATTAAGTTTCATTTGTTAATGCTGCACCTTCACAAATATAACAGGTAATTTTTATTTCAAATTTTATAAATCCTATTAGGAATTTTTAAAAATGTTTACATTTATTTTTAATTCAAAGACTGTTTACGGTTATTTCATATTACCGATGTTATTTTTCATCAGCAATATATTTATTTAAATTAATTGTAGCAAGAAATTAATAGTATTTTGTTCAATGTTTAAACAATACACATTCATCAATAGGAGGAATACTATTCTGTATTAGATGATTGAAAATAGCATTTTACTTATAGTTTATATAAATTTTGTTTTGTTTTTAAAAATTAAATAAATAAAATTATTCAATTTAATGTTTACTTTAATGGATATAAAATTTATTAAATCTCTAAGAAAATGAATTAAGAGTGTAACAACATATATTATATTCATTAATTTATTGTACAAATATTTTTACATAAACTAGAAAAAACGCAATCTGGGCGGTTATAAAAATTAATTTTTGAAAGATATTGTCTGAGTTAAAATTTCCATATAAGAGGGTTTGTATTATTGGTAAAATCATCAAATTTATTAAAGGAGTAAAGAAAAAATTAAACCATTTGAAATGGTAACTTCTGTCCCCCAAAATCAAAATGTTGCATGCATCTATTGATTATTAATTAAATAATATTTTATCAATGACTGTATTGTGATGTAAGCAGTGACATAGTTTTAGTCACAGACAAATTGATACTGAATCTATTATAAAAATATTTTATTTATTGAAGAAAATTTTCATAAAATCTATATTTTTACATAATTGTACCAAATAAAATTTATTTGAAAATAAATCTATAAATTAGATATTTTTATTTCCTCCGATTAAATAAAATTAATATTAGGTATTATTTAGCATTTAAATATTAATTTAAGTATCATTACTCTATTTTATTTTATATAATATTTATTTACACTAAAACTAAATGTTTGTTAAATGTAAAATAAATCAATAAAAATCATTTTGTATAGTTAATTATTTTATTCATTGATAAACTGAATTTAATTTTATTATTAAATATTATTTCAGGAAAAATTTTGGTGTAGAAAAGTTAACTTTCCTAATTTCTATTTCAAAATGTTTATTTTTTACTCCTTTAATGAATTTGATGATTTTAATTACTAAAATCATTAAATGTTGAACGTCCTTTTAAAGTTTTTGGCATATTTTGGCTTTGTTGTTTTTTATTACTTTAATTGATTTATTAATTTTACTTGGATAATACCCCTCTAACATTTAATTTTAACTCCCATTGCCCCCAGGTTATATTTTTCAAAAGTTTATTTTTACACCACCTGTTGGGCGTTTTTTTTTTTTTTTGCTAGTTTCTATAAAGATCAAATACTGAAGAACACATAAAGAAAAAAAAATGAATAAATAGATGAATAAATAAATAAAAATTCAATACCCGAAAAAAGTTATTTGAAAATTTAAAGTTATGTATTATTTAATTGTGAAGAGGAAAATTTGCAGCTTATTTTCACAGAGAAGCAGTTTTAAAATTAATATCAAAATATACACTAAAAGTACTCACTGAAATTATCAAGTGTATAGATTTAAATCTTGGCCTTGGGCTTGACATGTGATTGGAGAGGCCCCCCTTCGATCAATTGGCTGGTCACTTCAAGCCCTAGCACATATATGATTGTTCTGACTGATATATAATGAGATATAATTAAAAGCGTATGGTTTGCAAAGAAGAAATAATGGACGAGAAACTTTGGATTAAATTGTTTATTTTAGAATAAACAAAAACTGGAAATGTTGAGAAGGAAATTCCCCTTAAGCCGGTGAGTGAAATGGGGCAGTCTGCGTGGTGTGGGTGTGGGTATAGTTGTAGTAGATAATAAGTCAGGAATCTCTCTGTGGCCGGTCAGTTGTATTGGATAGATGGACCAGTGATGGTAGTTGTAGTTCCTGGTAGCACGAGTGGGATACGATGTAAGTTGATATGGTGACTTGAGTTGACAAGCGTATGGTAAGATTGATGATAGTCGTAGTCACTTTAGGGTTCGCCCGGTGTGGTTGGGTCAGGAAAGGGTATGGGTATCGGGCCAGTGACAGCATGTATGTGGTAGTGGATAGATGTAGTGGCTCTTTGATCCTGCCTGCCGGTCGGTCAGCGATACTAATGGCTTGGAAGCCCTCGGTCAACTGCTTTAGTCCTCAAATGCCGGACTTATATAGTAACGAGATAGGCTTTTCATGATTCTGGGGGGGAAAGCTTCTCATTGGCCGAAAATCCTGATTCTGTTTATAATATTATTTTTTATTGTTTAGGAATTCCTTTCAAGCGGAACTCAGTCCGAGCCTATGCGCAGAACTGTGTTAATTTGGTCACTTTGTTTTAGGGTACCGTTGGGTTAACTTCCACTGGTATGCTTGTGACTTGTGTTTTGTTTTGTTTGTTAGCAAGTGGATATATTGTGAAATAAGGATTGTGAATCATAAAAGATATCTATTTCTGTTATAACAGGACCCTATTGCTCTTATGTCAAACCTTCAACCCTACTTTATCCTATATTAGCAAGAAGGGAGTGGCTAATGGTCATAGTATCCTGTCTATGATGTTAAAATGCATTTTGGAGTTCTTGGGAGTATGGAGTACCCCTTCATCACAATTACTGTTAGGTCCATTCTGACCTGGAGTGGTAGTACCTGTTATTTTAATATAGGTTAAATAGATCAATTAAGATTTTTTTTAAACTTTGAATATCTAACAAGAATGAACAAAACAAAAAAAATGTCTTCAGCCTGAAATAACCCAAGGGATAACCTGCTGTAAAATCCAACCAGTCAACTAGAGGTACTGGATATGATGTTAAACTGCATCTAGTGGTGAAGTTCCAATTCTGGAGATCTTGGGAGTGTGGTGTATCCCTTCATCAACATTACTCTCAGGTCCACCCTGACTCAGAGTGTGCAATACTCATTGTTTGGTTTGTTTGGTTTGGTTTGTTTTACGGCATATCAACCTCAGTGGGTCATTTAATGCCAATAAAGTTTTGAAATAAATCAATTCTTAATGGATAATACAATTTTTTTATAAATACATTTTTCTATTTAACCCATAGATGGGACCCTAACAGGTACTACCACTCTGGGTCAGAGTGGACCAGGGAGCAATGGTGATGAAGGGGTACTCCACATTCCCCAAACCTCCAAAACTGGAACCTCACCATCAGAGTTTGTCATTCCCAGGACATGTAGACCCTCAGCCACCGCCTTCTAGCACCCATATGATAAAAAGGGGTTGGGGTTGCCATAAAGGCAATAGGGTTGGGAAATCATATAGGTGCTAGGGCTTGACATGACCAGCCGATTGATCGGAGGGGGCCTCTCCCGCCCGTCTATCCCAAGATAGGGTCAAAGTGGAGTACTGCATGTCATGAACTGCTCATCCACCTGGTCAACAAATTAACAGTTACAGTGACCGACATGTAAGCACAGGAAATGTGTGGGTGTAGCCAATGTGAGACTACCTGTTCCGCACTCTTGCACCTTCGATGCACAATGTCTAGACCCCAAATGTTGTGATATTCTGTGCTGGCCAATTTGAAGGGCACAAGTCAGAGACATGTTCACAAGGATTAAAAACAAAACAACTACTACAGAGTTTGTAAACAAGACGTGGATGGAAGAAAGGAGTCTGTGATACTTCGCTGTCTATCTAACTGGCTGTCTATCAGCTTCCTCTACCGGCGACCTTCATACCTCAATGGCCCAGCTCTAACTGCCTTCACTTGTTGTGAATTCAGGGTTAACTCTACTGCTACCGACGTTAACACCTCTAGGGCCTGGGATTGACTGCTTAAGTGCTGGAGTTTTAGCTGAATTTATGTAGAATTCTCCTCCACCACCCCCTACTCCAGACCACACAGATGGCCAGTACTTAAATTCAATCACCGACTTCTAGACGTCATTAACCCTTAAAATTAAAGTAATTAAATCTTTTTCCAGACGTAGTGTCTTCAGTACGTTGACCATTAATTTTTTCAAAAGAGATTTTCTCATAAAAATCTCTTTTGCTTTTAGTACCTAGATGCCTAAGATATTATCACCAAGTGGTCCCATTTCACAGTGGTCGTATAACCCTCTCAAATCTTACGGCCTAATCTTTTGTGTTCGTAAAAAGGACAAACACCCAGCCATTTACTTATGCCTGGCTTTAACCTATTTTCTTTTTATTCATTCATTATGACCATGTTCATCCTCAATCATAGTATCACACCAATAACCAATAAAAACAATAATAAAAACAAGCTCCGTGGGCGAAGAGGTGTGTCTACAGGAAAACTGTGTGGGTGTCATGATCAAGGAGGTGTGGCCATGCTAGAGGTTGGAAAGTTATATAAACTCTTAAAACTTTATGTTGAGCAGATCATTCACTGACACAACTCCTGAAAGCTTCTGTGCATGTGCAATCTATACTGATGGCTCTCAGTCTAAAGAATAAAAATATAATATTATATTTTTATATATATGAGTTCTGTGTTGTTTGTCGGGTCCAGTGTTAGTATATAACACATTTACCAATCCAGCAGTTAGATTACTATTACTGGTCAAAGAGATAATACGGTAAGAATTTGTATAAGACACTGTGTATCCTTTTCTTTCTTGTGTTTCTTTTTCTTTTGAAATGCATTTGTTGTTATCTTTTATTGAATATTATTTATTTTTCTTTGTACAGTTTTTACAGTGTTTATTAAATAATCTTGATGACATCAGTCAAAGTGTTAGCATTTTTTCCCACTAAGACCAGTAACAGTTACAATATTTTATTTTTATTTTTTAAAATTTTGATGAATTCTGTATTGGTCTCATTTTTCTTTCCTGCATTGTCTTCATCTCCTATGAGTGCAATTTGATATGTTTGTTTTTTGTTTTCAATCCTTATATTGGGTCAGTAAAAACATGGGTTCTTTAACCTAGTGTCAGGTAGCTAATTTTTACTATGTAATATCTCCAAACCCCATTAAAAAAGAACATGTATTCAAGGAAGAAAAAAACGGTTAAAATGCACCATTTTGATAGATACAGATTTTAATTGATAAGATTCTCACATTTTAAAGACTGTTAAACAAAATAATTTTTACTGGTGATTAAAAAAAAATCCTTCCTCTTACTGTATAGCAAAAATGACGTTAATTTTCATTCATTTTTTTCCAAATTTTGATCAATTTTAATTCAGGCATGGCTTTTAAAAATATGTGAAATTTTGGCCATACCTAATATTATCATATATTTTATGGAGAAGATCCAGTTATTATGTTAGTATAAGATTTATTCTAAGACAAACAGCAACAAATAAATGGATTAAAACTTAGTTCAATTCTGTTTATTTAAGTACAAAACAATGACAAGCAATATAGATATATCCTAATTTATTTTATTTACTTTAAATTTGCTACAATAAAAATGCATTAGAAATTATTTTTACAACAAAAATGGACTGAAAATGATTTTTTAATATAAAAATGCAATGGAAATGATTTTTACTACAAAAATGTATTCAAAATGATTTTACTGTAAAAATACACTGGAAATGATTTTTACTGTAAAAATACACTGGAAATGGTTATTACTATAAAAATGCAATGGAAATGATTTTTACTATAAAAATGCAAAATGATAATGATTTTACTATAAAAATTTGGAAATGATTTATACTATAAAAATGCACTTGAAATGATTTATACTATAAAAATTCAATGGAAATGATTTATACTATAAAAATGCATTGCAAATGCTTTTTACCATAAAAATACACTGGAAATGTTTTTTTACTGTAAAAATACACTGGAAATGATTTTTACTATAAAAATGCATTGGAAATGATTTTTACTATAAAAATGCACTTGAAATGATTTTTACTATAAAAATGCATTACAAATGATATATAAAAAAGTTTTAATATATTTAAGAAATAAATACCAAACTGTTTCTCAAATATATATTTTGTGGGAGGTATTTGAAAAATTGATTAGAAATCATATATTAAATTTTGTAGGGAAAAACAAAGTGTAATTACCATGGCTTTTGAAAATGTTAAATCAACAATATTTTGGAAAGTATTCATATAATAAATGAATGGAAGGAGATTATTTTGGATATTATATATTTGGATTTTAGCATGGCATTTGATATGGTATCTCATTAAATTTTTCTAGTGAAAATTAAAAATTTATGTATTACTAAAAAAAGTAAATATTCTAAGATATGTTTTGACAGTACACTGAAAGTATGAGATTAAACTTTTCCACTTATTACAAGATCAATTGGCTAGTCATATCAAGCCCTATCACCTATATGATTGTCCCAACCCTACTGCTCTTATGGCAAGCCCCAACCCTTTTTATCATATATGTGCTAAAAAGCAGTGGCTTTTTAGGGTTCTATCTATGGGTTATATGGAAAATTTGTTTACAAAACAAAATTGAGTTTTAAAAATTTTCTTCCAAACTATTGCTATGAATCTTTCAAAACTTGGCGGGCATTAAATGACCCACTGAGATTGATATGCTGTAAAACTAAACAAACAAACAAACTCATTACAAGTGACTGGTATTTTGTTAATTAAAATTAAAAATATTGAATAAACGAATTTGACTGAGTAGACTTTTGAAAGTATTTGATTTAAATATTTTTTTAGTTCCTTTTTTTCTTTTTCTTTTTTTTTTTTTTGCTTTTCATAGAACAATGTTTTTTCTATGTAAGCCTGCAAGAGATCAAATATAAAAGAGAACCATTATAAAAGGAATTCATTAGCATAAAAAACATGGATTATTATACTTGTGGTCATCCATACTTTACAAGACAAACACATGTCTAGAAATACGGATAGAAAACTGTACATATTTTGTACACACACACACACACACACACACACATATATATATATATATATATATATATATATAATGTAACTATAAAATCCAGTATGCTTTTATAGTTTGTATATTTACATTATATATATATATATATATATATATATATATATATATATATATATAAAGTATAAAATTTCACTGGGTTTTATATTTACCTGATAATATTAACACCATTTTCTATTTTTTTAATGCATTTAAACCCCTGAATTTTAAACTTGACTGATAACAGTGTATTACTCTTTATTCATTATTGTCACAAAATATGATGATGATGTGTGATGTGCTAAACAATTTCAGAATTATTTTAATATCCTATTCAATAAAGTATAAAAAATCCTGAATTTTATACTTGACTGACATTACTGTATTTTTCTTAATAGACAGAAAATAAAATGATGTTCTGTTTTAAGAAATGTCAGAATTGTTTTCTTTAATGTCACTACTTGATTAACTACAATTAATATTCTTTTCTATAAAATGCATGAAAAAAAAACCCCGAAAAACAAAAAAACAAAACAAAACAAAAACAAAAAAACTGAATTTTATACATGATTGTTCAGAATATTTCTTTTAATTGGCAGAAAGAAAATATGATGAAATCATAGAATAATATATAAACAGGACAATAATAATAGACAATAATAATAAACACGAGATCAATAGAAAATTAACAAATTAAAAAAAAATCAAGTCCATCATACAAAAGAGCATCATAAACATTGGTATGTGTAACTACGTCCATTTATTCACTGTTTGTATCATATAAAAGACAAAATTTTCAGATTTTCGATACTTATTTACTACCCGAGCAGATTCTTTAATTGTTTTTTCTAGTCAAACCTTCAATCTTTTGTCTTTTTATTTATGCAGAAAATAGTATCAATCACATACCACACCGATATTTTGCGCCCAAAAAACAACAACAGGGAGGAGGGTTAAAGTTAAGTGACCTGAAAAAAAATCAGAAAGTTTTGAAATAAAATAACTGATGCATTATAAAATTAATTTATTGATAAATCAATACAGAAATTTTCATTAAAATCGGATAATTCCCTGATTTTTAGTAAATTTCTTTGGGTGGGTGGGGTGGTGGTGGATCAAAATTGTATTAAAAAAACACGGATTTTTTTACGAAATGAATGCACCAAACACCATTGAATTCTTTACTTAATTAATTACTTAATTTAATTAATCAATATTTGTGTATATTCCTGCATAGTTGTTCTCGGTATTTTTCTTATTTAATTTAATTTTGACAAATATAGATTCAATGTATAAAATTTAGTCATTGATGAATTAAATGGTGAAAATTTCATTAAAATCGAACAATTCCCAAATTTTTGGTATTAATTTGGAATTTTTAAAAAATAATATTTTTATTATCTCCCTTTACGATCTTTTATGGTCATAAAACTTCTAGTGGGACAAGTTTTCATTGTTCTTTCTTTCTTTCTTTTTTATCTATCATTTACTTTTAATTTATTCGTCTGTTTATTTATCTAATTATTGTTTTTTTGTTTTTTTTACTTTCCAAATTCAGTTGTTGCTGCATGAGTGTAATAAATCACTTAATAAAGGCGATATTATAACTTTTACAGAATAATTTTAAAAATTAAACATGCAAATTAAAACTGCTGATTTTGGGATAAAAAAACATTGATTTCAAATTTGAAAAATTTAAAATCATAAATGAATGACGGTCGATCAAGGACTGCTATTGTGACGTCACATCACAATTGCACTGACCTGTTCGTTGGTCAGGGCTAAACCCATAGGGCTACTTTTGTGACATCGGGATACATTCACTCTTGTATTACGATATTACGATATTAACGACCTAGCTAACTTCTGACGAATTAACATTTATTACTAAAAAGAAATATAGAATTAGATTGAATTAATCAAGTTTAATTAAATTCTTTACTTTTCGAGAGATATTAACAATTGGTTTATATATCGCTCATGCGTGGTAAAGTCGGGGAAAACGGAAGCGACACCATTATAAAATTGGCGCTGTACGAACAAAGAAATTAATCATCGAAATCAAGCTTGTTTCACTGAAACAAAAATTTATTCTCCTTTTTGCGAACAATTTTTTAAATCGTTCGTATCAAAATAGAAAACAGGTAAGTGTTGTTTATTCACACATTTGACTAAAAAGATTTTATTCCTCGCCTGTGTTGACGGATGCTTTCCTTACTTGATTTTTTTTCTTTGTGTCTACTAGAGATACCCAATTTTGTCCGCTGCTAACTTTTTAAAAACTAATTAAAATTAATTAAATCTATTATTTAAGGTCAAACTTTTGTCTCAAATGATAAGTAGTAACATAATGACCATCATTAAAAAAAGAAAAATATCATTACACATGCAGTTTATTTTTAATAAATTTAAAACAATTTGTTTTGGTCAGTTTCGACGCGATCCGCCATTCTGTCTCTTTTTCAATGGTTTTAGACGCTTGTTTACAATTTTAAAATAAGATATGGGATGGAAAAAAATTTACCAAAAATCAGCTAATTATCCGATTTTAATGAAATTTTTAGTATTGGTTTATCAATTAATGAATTTTATAATGCATCAGTTATTTCATTTCAAAACTTTAATTTAGTATTTTTGCTATGAAAAAGTAATATATAAAATTCATTTAAAATGTGAAAAGCCTGATGTTAAGTTTAAAATGTTATATTTTTAGATTCTAAAAATAAATATCTAAATAATACAAACCTTTTTTAGGTGCAAAAAGTAATAAGTTTTGAAGAAAAACTCTATTGAAAATGTACCCCCCCCCCTTTTTACGCAGAAAAAATATCGATGTATAATTTTTTATCTTTTATAAGATAATAGCCAATTAAATAATTATCGAAAAGAGTAAAAAAGAAATCTCCAAAAAATTAATTTTTTTTTTTTTTTTTTTTTCTATTCATAACTTCGGTTTTTTATCTCTTTATTTATACTGTAATTAGAAAACGGAAAGGCCAACTCGAATAAAATCTTACGCCCTCAACATAAAGGGGTCGAAATTAAGTGACCTGAAAAAGTTTTGAAATAAAATATATAATGTAATATTAAGATCATTCATTGGTAAATAAACACTGAAAATTTCATTAAAATCCGATAATTCCCTGATTTTTGTTAAATTATTTCCTGTAGGGGTGGGGTGTAAAGTCATTTTGTCAAAAACGCATTTTAGGCTCATTTTGCCAGTACCTAATATAGCCTAAACTAATCACGTTTTGGTGGTACCTAGTGTACATGTACTTATAGTTACCACCAATTTTCCCTGTGAAATTTACCCCCTATATCTAACACAATGAAACTTGCATATATTTTCATATTTTCTTGAAATTTTTTAGTCCATTCGAAAGAAGAAACATTACAAAAAAATTCCTAATGATTTTTTAAAGAAATTTTCAGCTTATGGAAATAATGAAAATTATAAACGAAAACAATGTTTACATTTAAAATGTAACGTAGCCAAAAGCAAATTCTGACAAGAGACTTAAAAAAAAAAATATGAAAAATCAATATAGCCTAAACTGATCTCGTGATGTATTTTGGTGGTACCTTACTTGATTTTTTTCTCTTTGTTTGTGTGATGTTATGTACTATGTACCATTGTTATAATGATATATATTATATATATATATATATATATATATATATATATATATATATATATTGTCGTGATTTTGATGTAAAATAGAATTAATTTCTTTTCTTTCAAATGAGAATCTGTATTAGCAAAACAAATATTTTATTTTCTTGAATTATGGACGTCCAAAAAGGGTGCGCAAAGTTTTGACCGTAAAATTTAAAACGATTTAAAAATATTTAAATACATGCTTTCATGAAAAATCGCTAGATAAGAGCATAAAATTAATCACAATCAAAAGAAAAAATGCATATTTTCCCATCCATTTAAAACTTTTGATACAATGTTTTTTGGGGTTTTTTTTTCAATTTAAAAAAATACTTTGAAAAAATACGGCATTATTAATGATCAGGTGAAAAACCCCAATCTCCACATTCAAAAATCTCCCAAAAGTCAATTAATTTAAATAGAAATTATTTATAAAAAATATTTCATTTTGTTGAGGTAGTGCATAGTGGAAATAAAGTATGTGAAAAACAATAATTTACAATAAGAAAAGAAAGGAGCTGGACACACAATGGGATTTTTGGCTTAGTTGTTAGCACTTTGATTGGCTGCATATATGCCAATTTTCAGTTCATCACCATTCATATCCTTATATAATTGCTTTTTAAGACATGGAGTTGCAATCATTTTTGTTTTGTATACATAATAATCATTTAATTGTTGGTCCTAATTTTACTGCATATACCCATCTGCCTCCAATAATTTTCTTGTTTTGGGGTTCATAAGATCCATTTTCTTTAAGAGCATTTACTTCATCATTCATTCATTTTTAATAATAATCATTTAATGAATTTTCAAAGTTCTGGTTATCTAAAGCAAGTGTGTAATAAATTGTTCCACTTTGTTTTAGTCCATACAAATACTTTTAAAAAAAAAATTGCAAACAAGTTTTTGTTGAAAAAGTCTCTTTATAGTCCACATTTTTACCTGTGAAAATCCTTTGGCTACACATCTAGTCTTAAATTGTTCTTCATTGTACAGTCCTAATTTTACTGCATATACCCATCTGCCTCCAATAATTTTCTTGTTTTGGGGTTCATAAGATCCATTTTCTTTAAGAGCATTTACTTCATCATTCATTGCTTTTTACCATTTTAATTTTTCAGTAGATATGATGGCTTCTTCATAGCTTTGTGGAATGTTGCTTACTCTATAACAATAATCAATAGAACAGTTTGTTGTGTCTGAGTTGTCTGAATCATTCAGTAGATATGATGGCTTCTTCATAGCTTTGTGGAATATTGCTTACTCTATAACAATAATCAATAGAACAGTTTGTTGTGTCTGAGTTGTCTGAATCATTCAGTAGATATGATGGCTTCTTCATAGCTTTGTGGAATATTGCTTACTCTATAACAATAATCAATAGAACAGTTTGTTGTGTCTGAGTTGTCTGAATCATTCAGTAGATATGATGGCTTCTTCATAGCTTTGTGGAATGTTGCTTACTCTATAACAATAATCAATAGAACAGTTTGTTGTGTCTGAGTTGTCTGAATCATTCAGTAGATATGATGGCTTCTTCATAGCTTTGTGGAATGTTGCTTACTCTATAACAATAATCAATAGAACAGTTTGTTGTGTCTGAGTTGTCTGAATCATCTAATATATAATCATTCAAATATTTGGGTTTATTAATTTTTCGTTTAGAAAGTTTTTCTTCATTATCATTTTGTGATTCAGGGTATGAGATAATCAAAATAATTGTATTCTTCTTCATCAGATTGTTGAATTTCATGAAAAAATACACATCTTATTCTTTTAATTTCTTTTCTGTTTGGAAAGTAAATGAGATAAGCTGGGCTTGTTGGATCATATCCAACAAAAATTCCTTGTTGACTCCTTGGCTCCAATTTTGTTTTATTTTGGATATAAGCAAAGCATGTACTACCAAATGTATGCATATTACTTATGTCAGGTTTTTGAGATGTGAACATTTCATAGGAGGTTTGATGTTCTGATTGCATAATTCCACAAGTTTTTTGGTAATTCAAATTCTATCAATAAACATCTAGCCATTTCAAAAAGTGTTTTCCAAGATATTTCGGCGGTACCATTTTGGTGTGGCGAATAAGGGACTGAGAATTCTTGTTTTATTTTATTTTTTACAAGAATATTCTAAAATTTTGTACAAGTAAATTCAAGAGCATTGTCTGTTCTTAATACTTTAACAGATCCATAGGGTGATATATCAGCTAAAATAAAATCTGTTGCATCTGCTGCTTCTGATTTATTTTTTAAGAAAATAAACCACTATTAATCCTGAGTAGTCATCAACAAAAGTTATTGCATATTTTGAGTCATTTATTGAAATTTGTTCAATAGGACCTGCCAAATCACAATGAATCAAATCAAGTATTTTATTTGCTTTTTTTATCAGCTTTTGTATTTCTGTATTGACACATTTTTTGAGTACAAGTTTGCAATCAAATTTATTTTTATTACTTTTTTTCATGCCTTTTACAGCTTGCTCTAATTTTAAAACATCTTTATTACAATGTCCTAGAATACTATGCCATTCTTTTAAAGTATGAGTTCGTATGGTTTTTATGTTATTTAGGAAATATAACTTTCCTTGTTTTTTAATATTACATACACATCCATTAGGTGTCTTGAGTTTGGCGCCATTTTTATAAAAATGGAGGGAAGCGCCATTTTGGTTTGCTTACTGTACTGAAAAAATATTTTTTTATAGGATGGAATATATAATACATTTTTAAGGTTGTTTCATGAATATTGCCTTTATTATCTTTCAGTAAAAATTTTGCATCGCGTTTTGAATGTACCAAACCTGTAATTCTGGTACCGTCGGCAAGTTCAATGGTATATTGCGAGGCATTAAAATCTTCATTAAAACGAAAAAAAATTGTTTTATCTGTAATTATGTGAGCGGTAGCTCCACAATCTACTAGCAAATTATATGTATCATCCTCAAAAGATTTTTTAAAGGTACTTACAGTGAAAAGAAATGAACTTTTTTCATTTGTATTTTTCAGTGAGTTGACTGAATTTTATTTTATTTTATTTCGGCAATATTTTGTGTCGTGTGTATTTCTTTTGCAGTATTCACACCATTCTTTTTAAAATTTTGGCGCGTTTTTAGATTCAAAATCCCGGTGCCCTGGGTTCTGACAATTGAAACATCGTATGTTTTTCATGTCTTTTTGCAGGATATTGACTGTTATCGAGTAATATCCTCGTGGTCCATTTTTTTCTACATTTTTCAGTCTCTTCGTAGCTTCTGAGTGTTGGTTTAAACTAGCTATAGGCAAATTTGTCATCTGCTAGGAATTTTAAAAGCGAATTAGAAATAAATAAATCTATTATTTAAGGTCAAACTTTGTCTAAATCGATAAGTAGTAACATAATAACCATCATTGAAAAAAAAAAAAAAATATCATTACATATGCAGTTTATTTTTAAAAGATTTAAAACCATTTGTTTTGGTCAATTTCGATCCGATCCACCATTCAGCCTCGTTTTCGATGTTTTTAAGTGCTTTAAATTCTACTGTAACATTCGCGTTTGCAAAAAAATTACCAAATATCAGGTAATTATCCGATTTTAATGAAATTTTCAGTATTGATTTAACAATTAATGAATTTTATAATGCATCAGTTATTTTATTTCAAAACTTTAATTTAGTATTTTTGCTATGAAAAATTAATATATAAAATTCATTTAAAATATGAAAATCCTAATGTTAAGTTTAAAATGTTATATTTTTAGATTCTAAAAATAAATATCTACTCAATGCAAACCTTATTTTAGGCGCCAAAAGTAATAAGTTTTGAAGAAAAACTCAATTGAAAATGCACCCCCTCCCCTTCCTAAGCAGAAAAAAAATCTATGTATAATTTTTTCTTTTATAAAATAATAGCCAATTAAATAATTATCGAAATGAGTAAAAAAGAAATCTCCAAAAAATTAATCATTTATTATTTTTTACATTTTATTTTTCGATTTTCGGTACTTATTTTCTCATAGAAAAGCAACCGTAAAAAATTTTTTTTGTTTCTATTCATAACTTCGATCTTTTATCTCTTTATTTATACTGTAATTAGTATCGAAAATGACCAACTCGCAAAACATTTTACGCCCAACATAAGGGGGGGGGGGTCAAAATTAAGTGACCTGAAAAAAATGAGAAAGTTTTGAAATAAAATAAATAATGCATTATAAAGATCATTCATTGACACATAAACACTGAAAATTTCATTAAAATCAGATAATTCCCTGATTTTTGGTAAATTATTTTCTGTAGGGGGGCTAAAGTCATTTTGTCAAAAACGAATTTTAGGCTCCGTTTGCCAGTCCCTAATTTAAACTCATCAAATTTTAATTCATCCTTTCTCTGTGTTATCATGGTCGAAAAGGGTTTGAAATCATCAGGCAGTCCTTTTAGAATCATAGCAATTAATAAGCTGTTTGATATATTTTCGCCAGCTGCATTAGTGAAGACGCGGCATTCTCTCCTCTTAACATATAGTCGGTGACATTTTTGTGTGCTGACATTTTTTAGAGATGTCAATTCCGTGTAAAGAGAAATAATCCTGGGTTTACTGCTTCCAACATAATGATCTTTTAATATTTTCATCACCAATCTTCCGTTATTCCTGGCGTCTCTAATAATCAGAGTGAGACATCTATCGTCTAGCACTTGCACCATCAGAGCAAAAACTTCAGCATTTTTGTCTGGATCGATTTCGTCTGTTTCAGATACCAAAACATGTGCTAGCTTTTGTAGTTGTAGGTAGGGGATGAATTTCATTTCCCATAATTGGAATTGTTCAGGTTTTCCATCGAAGTAAATTCTATTTTTTATAACAGGGCGCATAACCTGTTAAGGTTGGGTACTCGTATTGCATAGTGGAAATAAAGCGTGTGATAAACAAGAATTTACAATAAGAAAATAAAGGAGCTGGATACACGATGTTAACTCAGCAAAGATTTTATTACAAACTGAAAAGGAATGTTAAAAAGGCGGGAAAAGCTTTGGACCGATGTGGGCGGAACTTTAAGCTCCTGCTGATGTTATTTCAAATATATTATGATGAGAAATATAAGATTATAATATCTTAACACATTTAATTTTTAATTACATAAATTTAAAAATAATAATGATTACCTCTAAATTGAAAGAAAATTCGAATGGAAAGTTTTAGCGTGTATTGTTTAGAAATTACGGATAACCAAAAAGTTAACTATTTAAATCGGTGATTCTCAACGTGGTCCATCTGGACCATTTGTGGTCACAAAACATTTCTAGTGGTCCACAGAACATTTCTAGTGGTCCACAGAGAGTTCGAAGCCACAAAAATGTTTTGGACATTTCTCAAAAATTTAACTAATTTAGCACTTCTTATAATGACCCTCCCCAGTTGAAAATCTCTTTTTAAGCGCACGTCGATGATCGGTGGAAAATGAATTGTTTTGCCTTACTTTAACACGTGTGCTAGCCGCTCGCAGCAACATTCAAGAAAAGTAGGATTGGTCCATGGGAATTTTTTGAATAAAAAATGCTCCATAAGCCGAAAAAGGTTGAGAAGCACTGATTTAAATTATAAGAATATAAATTGTAAAAATAAATCTTTCAAAACAAATAAGCAACAGAATTATTTCTTTAAAGGAACACCACACTTTTTAATCATTCATCTTTTGTTTATTAAAACATATCCAAAATTATATATTAAATAATATGCTCTGATTTTTTTTTCTAAAATAACATTGTTTGAATTCTGAAAACTAATATTTCTTTATTGAGAAAATATTATTTATCGACTATAGTGGTTTATATAATTGAAAAATGGATTTTCTTTTAAGTAGTGAAATTGTAAAAAAAAAAAAAATAAATAAAAATCGTTTTTTAACTAATTTTCAAAAAATAATTTATTTATAAATGAATGAGTACTGAAAATTTCATTAAGATTGGACAATTACATGATTTTCGATGGATTTTATTTAAATAATATTTTTGGACAAAAATTCGCTTTTCTAATTTTTAATGGTTATTATTACGTCCACCCTTTCTTTTTTTGAGTGGTCAAAATTTGACGTAAACAATTTAAATCACGATTTCACGAATTCTAAGATGCGAAAAATATTTCAAAATATTGTAGTTTTCTTTAATTTTAATTGATAGAAAGATTTTTGTTACGATAAAATAACTTTTAAAAACGTTTGAAACTTTTCACATCATGTGTACATTTATTGTGCAAAATTGATTGAACGTCCCTATCAGACGTATTTTAGAAAATAAATTAACCTCCCCACCCCCATGATTGAAAGCAATTACTAAAAATCAGGGAATTATCCTATTCAAATGAAATTTTCAGTGTTGATTTATCAATTAATGAATTTTATAATGCATTAGTTATTTTATTTTAAAACGTTCTGATTTTTTTTAGGTCTTTTTGATCTCCCCTTATTTGGGGGCACAAAATATTGGTGGGGATATATATTTTTAGACTAATTACAATATAAATAAAAATACATAAGACTGAACGTGTCAATAGAAGACATTTTATATGAAGCGCCTAGAGTTAAAATAAGTACTACAAATTGGAAAATGTAATGTAAAAGAAAACTTTTTAAAAAAAAGATTTTTTGTGAGATTTTTTTTTTACTCTGTTGTTTTTGTTTAATTATATAATTGGCTTTTAGATTATCAGTGAAAAAATATACATCGATATTTGTTCTGTTTTCAATTGAGGTTTCTCCTAAAATTATTTAATAACAATGATTTGTTTATAAATAATGTTTTGTGGCAAATACGTTGACAAGATAATGATAAAGGCAAAAAGTAAGGTAACAGAGTAAGTAAAGTTGTCGGGGCGACCTAATGTCGGTATCAGCCAGTCAGCGAGGGAGTCTATCCCCTTTTCAGTTGCGCTAGACCAAGGAGATTATTTTAGCGTCTGAGGTGGAGCGCCACACCTACCATCAGCTCCTTACTTTACCGCACAGATCCCTGTGCTACTCATACACTGAGTTGGCGAGGGCGGGTATCGAACTAGGAACCTTGTGGTTTCTAGCCGAACGCTCAAGGTTTTTTTTAAACAGAACAGTGTATCCGATAAAAAAACACCAATATCCAATATCCAATATCCAATATTAACGTGAGATATACAAAATGTGTGTGAGATATACAAATGTGTTATAAATTGTACAAATTGTAGAGTGTAGGTGAAGGGTTACAAAATAATGCGTTTGCGTAAAATATCTTGTCTTGTCACTTGTATGATATATATATATATATATATATATATATATATATATATATATATATATATATAATGAGACTCTTGCCGAACGACCCTCTAAGGCAAGTATCGTTTTCGAATTACAAATCACTAAAATGTAGAATGAAAAATAAAAGAAATAAAACAAATATTTAAACGGTGATTGCAGTGTGGTAGGGGAAATCTCTAACCTGATTTGGTCATGGCTTTTGTTGGGGCTTCTCGTTTGATTGCAATAAATTTTCAGCAGTGGAGATAAGCTTGGGGGCGGTATTTCTCATGAACGTCTCCAGTAATAGATTAGGCGAATTAAGTAATCTCGAAGATTTCTGGTTTGGTATTTTATGTGAACAGCCTGCGACCATCAAAAAATTTCGAGTCTGAGTAACATTTCTTATCATAATAGCTCACACTAATAAACTAGTGTACCGACAAGAGTTGAATTTCAGTAGTTTAAGAACAGCAAAAACCTAAAATAAAAAAAAGTTTGTCTTTGATCTCTCCCTTTCTCTCTCTCTCTCTCTCTCTCTCTCTCTCTCTCTCTCTCCTCCCTCTCTCTCTCTTTCCATCTCTCTCTCTCTCTCTCTCTCTCTCTCTATATATATATATATATATATATATATATATATATATATATATATATTATATATAAACGCTGCATATAAACGCTAAACAATTTGATTTTTACCATTTCACGACTGGTTTTTGACATCTCAACCACTTCTCATCTGATGATTGGACTACCAAGAAACTTGAAGTTATGAGTGTGAAATCATAATATCAACATTAATTATAAAACTGCTCTGCTTTATTAGCATTGAGCACCTTTCCATGCAAATACTTTTCTCATTTTTTCATTCACTATTCATATATATATATATATATATATATATATATATATATATATATATATATGTACTGAGTTTCATTTTATTCCGTTCCAATATTCTGAAAGAATTACCTCTTTCTTTTACAATAATATTTCACTCTTTCTTGCCCCCCCCTCTCTCTCTCTAAATTTGACGTTACGTCGTCACCGGCTCTTGGTAGCTGGCTTAAAAACCACGCCTTGTAGTGACGGGTAATAGCAGCGAAAGGAATCAATTTTCGAAATTTAGCCTAGTGATATGTGTTTTGATTGGTCGCCAACAATGGCCTTTAACCAATCACACAAGGTCTCTTATCAGGCGATGGTTAAGGGCGGTAACTGTGTAAGGACATATTATTTATTTCATTTTAGAATAAAAAAATATGTAATTTAAAATTAGGCGTTTCATGTTTTAAATAAAGTTTATCTATCAATTAAGTATATAAATTGTTTTCTCTAGGCACACATGGATGGTGCTAATGGTAATATTTATTTTAAAGAATTTTGATTTATTTCCATTGAATCATTTTGATTGAAATGATTCACTAATTTAAAAGAAAGAATTCGTTGATTGAAAATGCTGATAACAGATAAATCTTCACTTAGTCATTTTTGGGGTGAATTTAATTGTTTAAAATGTATTAAAATAGATTACATATGTAATATTTTTTTGCTTTTTTTAAAATACTTATTATGTTACTACTTTTCGATAAAACAATTGACCTTAAATAAGCGATTTTATTAATTTTAATTTATTTTTAAAATGATAATGAGAACACAAATTGGCGATACCTAAATATAGGTATGTCCACTTTTCGTCAGGGGTGGTAATAAAAAAAATATTCATATTTTAAAACAATTATAAAAGATAAGGGAATTGTCCCATTCTAATAGAATTTTCAGCACTTTATTCATTAAGGACTTACTTTTATGATGAATAGCCAATTTTAGGAAAAGAAAAAGAAATGAAAAAAGAATTATTAGGGATGTCCACAGATAAGTGCATGCAATTTTTACTTTAAAATTTAAAACAATTTAAAAATGTTTAATAAATAGCTAGCTTCAATCGCTAGATAAAAGCATTAAGTTAATCAATTAATTAAAAGAAAAAAATGCAAATTTTCCCAATCAAATTAGTTTTAAAAGTTTGAATAAATTATTTTTATTCAATTTGAAAAAAACCCAACTTTAAAAAAAAAAATTTCACCATTATCGATTACCATTATCAAAACTCAATCCCCGATTTTAAAAAAATCTTGGAAAATCAATTAATCTAAATAGAAATTATTTATTCAATAAAATTGTTTCATTTAATTGTCAATGTGTGAAAAAGTGGAAAAACTAAAAACAAAGAAACGATACAGTAAATAAATTAGCACATTGGGCTTTATTTAAAAACAATGGCGGAGAGAGTGACAAACTAACACAAAGAAATCAGTAACATTAACAAAAATTGTCTGATACAGAATTGTCTTAAGACCTTAAATATATAGATGGAATTAAAAAGGGAATAGGAAAAGTTAAATTAATGGGGTTTGGGTTAGCTCAGTCGGTAGAGCATTCAGCTAGAAATCTCAATGTTCCTAGTTCGATACCAGCCCTCGCCAACTCAGTGTATGAGTAGCACATGGATCTGTGTGGTAAAGTAAAGAGCTGATGGTAGGTGTGACGCTCAATCTCAGACACAAAAACAATTTCCTTGGTCTAGTGTTAGTGAAAAAGATAGACACCCTTGCTGATTGGCTGATACTGATTTAGGCCACCCCGACGACTTTACTTAAAATAACGTAGAAATATATCTGGTGGAGATTAATACAAAATTTAAAGGAACAGACATTTATTGGGAACTGATAAAAGGGTACTTTATAGGGAACTGATAAAAGGGTACTTTATAGAGAACTGATAAAAGGGTACTTTATAGGGAACTGATAAAAGGGTACTTATCAAAAAGGTCTATTAAGAAAAGGAATAAGTTTGAATTATGAAATGAATAGTGGTGAAGCTAATTTAAAATAACTCAAATAAAACTTTTTACTTTCCAGATCCGTTATTAAAGCTAACACAGAGAGGGTTGATTCTACACGCTTCCACATTGCTATCTTATAATGAAAAGGAAGGGAAAAAAACAGAAATCTTCCAGACCGTTGACAATTAGGGATAGTCTTACAGTTAAAAAAAAACGGGGACTGCTAAGGGAGGTAACTCTTAAGGGATCTTAATGTATTATGCGTAATATGACAATAGTGTTCAATTTTATTTCTAAAATACCATTTTTTGAATTATTAGTACTAAAACTTTTTTAATGAGAAAATATAATTTTCGGGCTTATATAATTCAAAATTCACCCGGCCTACACGACAAGTATCACGTGGGTACTTGGACTTTTTCCAACACTAAGTTCTTTCCACAACACCAGAGGGAACAGATGTACCTTTAAATCTCTACTGAACATAATACTTGTTTGTACCTCTCATAATGGTCTGTTGAGAACTTTGAACCCTTTTCCTCATATTGTAATATTGTTTGTTTATATTACATGTTCTTCATTATATATTATGTTCTTGTTGAATATTGTCTTCAGTTTTCCTTGTTTTCTTGTTTATTAATCCCATATTTTGCCTGGTTAAATTACCTGTCTGACCTTCTCAGCCAAGTGAAGGCAGGATAATCTTAGTCTGAAAGAAATAGATGTTATTCTTACTTCAACTGAATAATGGGAAAAGTTATTCCAAATGTTAAAGCAAAAATTTCTTTTAATTTCTTAAGCTGACTACACTATAGAGTGAAATCTCAAACTGGAACTAAATTGTTAGCTTCTAATTAGCAAATTTACCTGAATGATGAGTAGGTGTTTTGCATAGAATGCCATGAACAAAAATTCTCAGTATTCTCTTGTCTTTTTTATGTTATCTCTTCTTTATTTGCAGATTGCAATTGTTTAAGGAAAAGCTTTAAGAAGAAAATTGTAAAACAACAAACATTAAGGATCTGCTGTTTGATACAGTTTGTGAATAGACATGCAATCAGACAGTGAAAAGAAATGCCACTCTTGCCAAGTGTGTGGATCAGCATTTTCAACAGTTTCAAGACTAAATGAACACATGCGAATACACACTGGAGAGAAACCATTTACTTGTGAAGTGTGCGGATCAGCATTTTCACAAAGGAGTTCTTTAAAATCACACATGCTAATACACACTGGAGAGAAACCATTTACTTGTGAAATATGTGGATCAGCATTTTCACAAAAGAGTTATTTAAAACCACACATGCTAATACACACTGGAGAGAAACCATTTACTTGTGAAATATGTGGATCAGCATTTTCAACGAAATCCAGTTTAAAAATGCATGTTCGAATACACACTGGAGAAAAACCGTTTTCATGTGAAGTCTGTGGATCAGCATTTCCAAAAGCTTCAAGACTAAATGAACACATGCGAATACACACTGGAGAGAAACCATTTACTTGTGAAGTATGTGGGTCAGCATTTTCATCAAGGAATGCTTTAAAATCGCACATGAAAATACACACTGGAGAGAAACCATTTACTTGTGAAATATGTGGATCAGCATTTTCATGGAAATCCAGTTTAAGAATCCATGTTCGAATACACACTGGAGAAAAACCGTTTTCATGTGAAGTCTGTGGATCAGCATTTCCAAAAGCTTCAAGACTAAATGAACACATGCGAATACACACTGGAGAGAAACCATTTACTTGTGAAGTATGTGGGTCAGCATTTTCATCAAGGAATTCTTTAAAATCGCACATGAAAATACACACTGGAGAGAAACCATTTACTTGTGAAATATGTGGATCAGCATTTTCATGGATGTCCGCTTTAAAAAGTCATGTGCGAATACACACAGGAGAAAAACCGTTTTCATGTGAAGTCTGTGGATCAGCATTTGCACAAAATACTAGTTTGAGATGCCACATGAAAAAACACACTGGAGAGAAACCATTTATTTGTGAAGTGTGTGGGTCAAAATTTATAGAGAATTCCTATTTACAAACCCACATGCGAACACACACTGGAGAAAGACCATTTTCTTGTGAACTGTGTGGATCAAAATTTTCACACAAGCGGAGCTTACAATCCCATATGCAACGACACACCGGAGAGAAACCATTTTCTTGTGAAGTGTGTGGATCAACATTTTCACAAAAGCATAGCTTAAAATCCCACATGAAACTACACACAGGAGAGAAACGATTTTCATGTAAAGTGTGTGCATCAACATTTTCACTGAAGACAGATTTAAATTGGCACATGAAAAATCATAAAGTAGAGAAACGATTTTCTTGTAAAGTGTGTAAATCAGAATTTGCTGACAAAGAGGATCTGAAAAGACACATGGAAAAGCACAAAGAAGAAAAAATATCTTGTGAAGTTTGTGGATTAACACCTTCACTCAAATCAGGCTTAAAACGCCACATGCGAATACACACAGGGGAAAGACCATTTTCTTGTGAAGTGTGTGGATCAGCATTTTCAACCAAATCAACCTTAAATCGCCACATGCAAATGCACACAGGGGAAAAACCATTTTCTTGTGAAGTATGTGGACGAGCATTTCCACGCAATACAAACCTAAAAAACCACATGACAACACACACAGGAGAGAAGCCATTTTCTTGTGAAGTGTGTGGATCAAAATTTGCAATGAAAACGGGTTTAAGATCGCACATGCTAATGCACACTGGAGAAAAGCCATTTACTTGTGAAGTGTGTGGCCTAGCATTTTCCACGAAGCCTGCATTAAGACGCCACATGCGAACACACACAGGAGAGAAACCATTTTCTTGTGAAATGTGTGAATTAGCATTTTCAGAAAATTCAATGCTAAAATCCCACATGAGAATACACACAGGAGAAAAACCATTTTCTTGCGAAGTGTGTGGATCAAAATTTTCACGCAAATCTTCTTTAAAATCCCACATGATATCTCACACTGGAGAGAAGCCATTTTCTTGTAAAGTGTGTGGATCAAAATTTCCACGAAGATCTAGTTTAAAATACCACATGATATCTCACACTGGAGAGACGGCATTTACTTGTGAAGTGTGTGGATTAGCTAGTCGAACTAAATATGCTTTAAAATTACACATGCGAATACACACAGGAGAAAAGCCATTTTCATGTGAAATATGTGGATCAAAATTTGTATTGAAAGGCAATTTAGGAATTCACATGCGAACACATACTGGGGAGAAACCGTATTCTTGTGAAGTGTGTGGATCAGCATTTTCACACAAGCAGAATTTAAAATGGCACATGCGAATACACACAGGAGAGAAGCCATATTCTTGTGAATTGTGTGGATCAGCATTTACACGTAAACCCCATTTAACAAGACACATGCAGACACACACAGGAGAAAAACCATTTTCTTGTCAAGTTTGTGGATCAGCATTTTCAGACAATTCCAGTTTGAAGTCTCACATGCGAAAACACACTGAAGAGAAATAATTTTCTTTTGAAGTGTATGGATCAGAATTTGTGTACAATTATGATCTTAAACACCCATGAAAAAACACATACGGTGGAAAATTATTTGTATTTTTGAAGTGTTGGGATCAGCATTTTCACACATCATTTTGACCATAAAGGTTCGCATGAGAATAGACATAAGAGACGGACCCTTTACAGGAAAATCGTTTCTCGTTTTAACAATATATATATATATATATATATATATATATATATATTCCTCAAGCAGTAAACAATTTTGGGATGAAATTGTATTCATTATACAGGTAAATATAGATATCTTATAAACAGCCGTTTTACTTTAAAAACCCTCAAATTGTTTCTTTAACATGTATATTTGCAAGGTATTTGAAAAATTGATTAGAAATCAAATATCAAAATTTTTATAGGGTGTAGAGGTCAGGGTTTCATGAAACTACTCTACAAATAATATTTAAATGTCAAATAATAATATAACGCAGTTTAGGTAGAAAAAATACAGAGAAATGATAAAACAAATACTTATAATTATTTGATAACAAATAAATTTATTCAGAGAATAAATTTGTAATAACAATAAAGATGTGAAGGTTCCAAGAGAAAAATGTGTAGATATGTTGTGAAAAAGTTTAAGATATGTGTGATGTGGGATGTGAAAAATATGCGAGATAAATTCTGTGTTATTGTTGATTTCTTCTCTGTCTTTTATGATTACCAGGTGGATCAAAAAGTAATTAATTTTTTAGGCACGGACGCGCGGACGTAATCGTAAGCATCACTAATCCAACCAATCGAAACTCTGACTTTTGTGTAAATATTTGTTTTAATCTCTTTTCCTTATGTTTAGGAAAAGGACTGTGTTGTGTGTTTATTTTAATTACTTTTCCTTAAGTTTGGGAAAAGAAATGTGTCCGTGTGTTTGTTTTAATCTATTTTCCCCAAGTTTAGGAAATGAAATGTGTTTTTCCTTATTTGGGTGTAAAATATTTGTATTCTCTAGGGAAAAACATGTGGAAATTTGTTAAGGTAATGGTGATCCTCTTTCACCGGTCACCAGCAGTAGCCCTTAGGGTCACATGATGCCCACTATAAAAGAGGGGTCCCTGAAGAATTCCGCCTCTTTTTGCTTCTAGCGTTGGCTAGCTTCACCGCTCCGTATCGTCAGTAGCCCCAGACGGCGACGACCAGGAACCCCCAACACGTTGGAATCAAGAGCGGCAAACGCACACCTAATAACCAATTCTTCAGGGCCCAAACCAGTTACGTGGAACAGTAATATCAAGGATAACAGCTAAGTTTCCGCAGGCAATTTTATCTGCAAACTTTCACTTTAACCCATTTGACATATTCAATTCTCCTTAAATATTCTTTACCAACCAAACGCATTGAACTCTTAACTTTGAACTGAACTCTATGAACATTCTTTAAAGTCGTTTGGTTGTTTCATTTTATGTATATTGATACCCCTGTTGATATTTGTTTTATGTTTTACATGTAAAGTAAACATTTTGTTTTATAAAAAGTCGTTTGTCTCCTTTCTTCAAAGCTGCACCCATCTCCTCACTGCGTCGGAGTACGGTCTATTCTCTTACAAAACGTAGGGTCTAGACAGTGCTTTTCCGGGGACAAAAAAATCCCCACAAACAAAATGAAATCAATATGTCTTTTGTAAATGTTGTATCAAAACTATCTATATCGAGAATATAATCTTATATTTCTTCTTCATGACATATTTTAAATAACATCCACCAATGTCTGCTTAAACCTTTTCACGTCCTTTTTCAAGGTTCTTTTTCGGTTTGAGAATAAAATCTTAACATTGTACAAGTAACATTGTGTGTCTTAATTCCTTTATTTTTTCCTATTGTTTTTACACGCTTTATTTATCCACTATGCAATACGTATATCTAAACTCAACAGGTTATTCGCCCAATCATAAAAACAGGATTTACTTCAATGGAAACCAAGAACAATTTCAATTATGGGAAATTAAATTCATCTTGTATCTTTGACTTCAAAAGCTGACACTACCTTTTAACTGTCATTTCAAACGTCAATAAAGAGAAATCTAATATTATAATGGGGAATGTTACAATTATAATATCATATTTCTCTTCATAACATATTAGAAATGACATCAGCAGGGGCTTAAAGCTCCGACCAAATTTTTTCCCGTTCTTTGCTAACGTTCTTTTTCAGTTCGTGAATAAAATCTTTACCAAGTAACATTGTGTGTTCCAGCTCCTCTCTTTTTTATAGTAAATTTTTGTTTTCTTACATGCTTTATTCATCCACTATTCAATACGAATATCTAAACTCAACTACACACACACACACACACACACACACACATATATATATATAAAATATATAAATATATAATATATATATCTTATTATAATGGAGATTGTGGGTTTGTCTGTCTGTAACCGAAACTATATTACTATACAAGTCACAATTCCTTTAGTTATTTACATCATATTCTCCATGATTTTATTTTTATTTAAACCTCAATTATTAATAAAATTGTTTTACATTACTTACACTGTTGACTATATCTACATACTAATAACATGCAATTGTATTTATATATACAACAAAATAGAGGTTTACAGTATGAATGGGATGGCTAATTTGCATATTGATATTAAAAAATTGATTTTAATAAATATATGCTTAGTATTATTGATTTCTAATTGTTTGGTTTTATCTTATTGAATATGAGCAAAAATCTCTTCAATAAAACTTAAAAGAAATCCCTTAACAAGAAGAAATAACTGTAATATTATTCTTTACTTCCTATTTTAACTAAACAGTTTAATTAGGAAAATTTACCAATGAAAGACGGGAGTAATGAAAAATGATAGAAGAGTTAGTTTCAAAGTTGTTCTATTTTTCAATCATACCCCCTCTGTTCAAAATCTTTTTATCTACATTCTTATTCAGTTACGTTAGCCTTTCTAATTTAATATCATATTTTATTATAAAATTTAACTAAAATACTTGCACCCGGAGCGTGCATATATTTGCTAGTATATATAAATATAAAATATATAATATATAATATATATATATAAATATAAAATATATAAAGTATAAAGTCAGGTTAGTAAATATTTGATTTTATAAATTAAAAAAAAACTTTCTCCTTTTATTTATTTATTTACTTTTTATTTTATTTATTTATTTGTTTTCCTACCTATCTTTTTTTTTCTTATTGTAAATCAGGTTAGTAATTGTTTTATTTCATTTATTTAATGAATCTTGAAATATTTTCTAAACTGCACATACATATTTTGATTTAGAAAATATTTCAAGATTCGTTATATAAATGAAATAAAACAATTACCAATCTTACTTACCAAAAAAAAAAAAGTCAAGTATATTGAATCGGATTTTCTAAATTCAGTGTGATGTATTGCAAATCGTCGTCAAAATTTTCCGTTTTAATTTTCACTATGATTTGCAAGTTTAGTTTCTGATTATTTCAGGTCACTTAACTTTGACCTTCTTGTTTTTGTGACGCAAAATATCGGTGTGATATGTGGTTGATACAATTTTCTGCATAAATGAAAAGGTTAAATTTGCAAATCCGCCTCAAAATTAAAACAGAAAATTTTGACGACGATTTTCAACACATCAAACTAAAGTTGTTTTAATTCATTTATTTAACGAATCTTGAAATATTTTCTAAACTGCACATAAATATTTTAGTTTAGAAAATATTTCAAGATCCATTATTATATAACACTTTAAAAAAAATGAAATTCAAATTCCAAAAAAACAACTTCAGTTCATTAACTGAATAAAGGAGAGAAAAAAAAAGCCAAAAATACTGACTTACCAATTTCTTCCCTTAATATTATTTCTCACTTCTCTCGGTATGGTTAAAAAATCAAGCAGTAGTAAGAAATTTCAAACCTCTCCCTACAAATCCGAGTATGAAAGTGATTATGTGTCTTCTTGAATGAGAGGTCGTGGAGGTGAAGGGAGTTAATTTTGGAAAGAATTAAAAAAAAAATAATAATAAATTTTGCTCGGGTGGTTTTAAGTAGCTTGAGTGTGAATTGCATTTGTTATACAGGTAAGTATAGATATTGATATAAACATGGTTGTGGTAATATGGGACAATTTCAGAGTTACCTACCCTTGCATTGGGAGTTACCTCCCCTGTTTCATTCGACAAGTCGCCATCTTTAATTTGAATAAAACCTTATTCACCTAATATTAAGAATTCTGGGGTATGGGGTTATCATCCCTTGTCTGCGAGCCTCTGTTTCAAACCAACCAATCATGAGCCAGCATACTTTGGCGCCAAACCCAAAGTGCAGACTCATTCCAGCTCTTCTGAATCAACACTCGCCAGAGACGGACCGCACAAAAGGTCGCTCCTACTATACTACAACAGAACCGGAGTCGGACGCAAACAGAAGTCCATCTATATCCGAACTATAAACAGAAGGCCGTAGCAAGGGGCTCCGTTAATACCCCATATCCCAGGATAAACAGCTAAGTGACATTTATATAAATATTATATACATATATATATTATATACTTGACCGCAAACGAGACTAAAGCTGCAAGTTTATATCTAATACAAGTCTTTTATTCATATCTTGTCGTTCGTTTTACTTCTTTAACTCTTAACCTGTCTGCCACATTTGCGGTTAACTCCACACAAACCTCGGAGTACTGCCGCTAGTGTTATATTCTTTATACTAATGGTATCTTCTTCAATTATTATTCGCCACAATGGTTTATTTAATGAACAAAAAAGAAAGAAAACTAGTGACTTGCATAATTTATCCTTTATGCTGCTATTAACAATTTTAAGGCTCAAAGCCGAAAAAATAAAGAAAACTTACACAAAATCCTCTGAAAGAGGAAAGTATCCTCACATAATTCAGCGTCCGTCTCAAAAATTCCCAGAGCAGATTGTACATTATTTTTAATAAACTCCCTTCTCTTAACGCAGAGATTTACTGAAGGAGTGAAAGCCATCATAAATTACAATACTAATATTTAAATAAATCTAAAGAGGGCCTAAATAACATTTGAAATATTCAAGTCGCAAAATATCTCCACCGGAGTCAGCAAAGTGGAATAGAAGAAAAAAAAATTAAGGTGGTTAAATTTTACAAATACACCTAAAAATTAACAATAATTCCAACTAACTCTGAGAGAAACACATACGGCCGATAATATAAAAAACACATCAATTGGTAGAGAAACAATTACAAAATAATACTGCAAAAAATACATACAGCATAAAATTTCTCAAATCCTGAGGGCAAATCAATTTACAAAAGATAAAAAAAACTCAATACGCAAGCCACAGAAAAAAATGTTCACTGAATAAGTCTCCAAACTTTCTCTAATACAAAACAAGTAGCAACAGAGTCCAATATATTTTAATTAAACTCTAATGAATCTCATTATGCAAAATATCGAAAAAAAAAAGATTTATAAAAGGATAATCGAATGTTATCTTTTTTCCAACCGTAGAAAAAATAAAAATTACAATAGAAAAGTTGTGGAGACAAAGTTGTGATTTAAAATAATTTATTCAATAAAATAAAAAATTGAGGTCTTGCATAATGAGTCCCTTATGCTTATACTTAACAATGGCACGAAGCCGAAAAAATGAAAAAAACTTATCAAATTTACAATTTCAATCAACACAAACAAATTCTTACTTGGCGTGAATAATAACAAATCAAAACAATTTCTTCTTTCTCCTTTTCTTTCATTGTCCTGGGACAAATCTTACGGCTGCTGCTGCTAGGGTTAACAGCTTGGGGATAAGAAGCTGACGACACTTGTTGTTTACATTCTTTCTGGTCCCTGTTTTTACAGAAAATAAATCTTCGGCAAAATTGCCGATACAATACAAAGTGTCTAAGGATTTAGACACTTATTCTCATAGAGATATTACAATATTTATCTCTTGTGTTTACTTCAAAATAGGCTACAAAGCCTTAGCAAAAATAAGTTTGTTTACAATACAACTTAAATCGGTCGCAAACCGATTTTTACATAAAATTTACTCTCTCTGAGAGTAATTTACTTATATGATTTTCAAATAAGTAATAAATAACAGGAAGGCTATGCCTAATATGCAATATTTTGACAATCTTCGTCTATCCTGTTATTAAAAATAATTCTAACGTTGAATCTTTCCAACGTGACAAATCTACTTTCAATCAAATACAAAATAATTTTATTCACTCTGTGAGTAATATACTTTATTTAAATTATGAAATAAAGTAAAAATAATATCAGGGTAACTAAGACAAAAACGTTGAATTGTCTATCTTCGTTAATCCTGTAATACAAAATACAACATTGACTCTTAATCAACGTTTTCATATAAATTTACTGCTAAGTAAATTTAAATTAATTTCACTGAACAAGTGAAAGACATTAATAAATGTCACATAACATCATGATACCAAGATAACTAAGACAACAGCATTGAATTGTCTATCTTCGTTATTCCTGGATTTTTAATATTTTTTACATTGGAGGTCAATGGAGACAGGCAAAAATTCTGACACAACCCTTCTAAAAATAAAATCCTGTCTGTCGATTTTCGCGCGGCCAGTCAATAAAAAGGGTTCAGTCCTGCGTCTTAATGACCAAATAAGGCAAGAACGCTGCCTACAAGTCAAATGACTCACCAGGAGTTTTCTAGGAAAGATCCAACTTTTACCAAATAAGGGTAAAATGCTGTTTACAAGTCAAAATTACACACCAGGAGAGTTTTCTAGGAAAGATTTAACATTTACAAAAATTACTAATTTTCTTACCGGCTTGAAACGCCAGTTACAATTTTCAAAAATATAGATAAAAAAAACTCTTAATCAATTTTTTAAGAAAAAAATTCTCAAATTGTTGTTGTCGTCAGAAGTATTAGTAGTAAACTCTGGAATGGCCGGGAGGAGCAAGTCAGGAATATCTCAGTGGCCTGGTAGCACGAGTAGGGTACGTCAGGAATTGCCGTGAGGTGTGGGTATCGCATGATAATACGTCAAGAATCTCTCTGTGGCCTGGTGTGAGGCGTGAGGTAGTATCGTGTTGATGGTACGGTGTAGGTAGATAGAAGTTGTGAGTTGATACGGTCACTTGGTGTGGGAAATACTCCTCTCTATCTTTCTCTTCTCTCTTTCTTTATTTCTTGTTAAATTATTTTGTGTAGCATGTCATTTTCCTTCCATTTCTTTCTTTATAATAATAACGGTATGACCTCACAAGAAATAAAAATTCAGCAGATTTTGCATTTTCGTCTCAGACGATTTGAACAGTCTCATCTTTAAGGAGAAGGTGTTGCACAAATACAACGGACATACAATTAAGGAACACGGGTATCAGTATGTAGATATTCATTTTGTGTTGAATCATTTATTACCCAATTATGCTACGGGAAGAAAAAACACAAAGCTAGACTTTACAAGTCGTGTAAGTTGCAAGAAAAATGTATTTGGTTATATTTTAATTTTGAAATTATACTCTTTTAGGAGGCAATTAGCATAACCATTATCGTTGTAGAAATGTGTTCGATTACTGGATGAAGCTCTGTTTTTAACCTTGTGCTAATACACTTGTGAAAGGCTTGAGTCTATGGATCAATAGTAGGACAGTCTAGTGTATTTGGCTTTGATTAGACAGAATGTATAATAGGAAACACTGATAACCAACCAGCTTAAAAATTGGCCTTGAGTCACATCATATCTGCTGTGGAGGCACAGTGTAAATATGTAACTTTCGGGTAACGTAGTACATTAACCAAACTGTATTTCCAGCTTTCAACTTTGTAACGTTATTTTTTTAAAAATAACAACGTTTAATATTTTGTATTGGAACACAAACAATAATATAACAGTTTTTTTAATAATAGAAAGAGCATTTATTTTTCAATAATTAGATTGATATTACTTTATTATTTATTTTGTTATTTTGGAATTCCTTTCAAGCGTAACTCAATCCGAGCCTATGCGCAGAACTGCGTCGAATTGGTCACTTCGTGATAGGGTACCATTGAGTTCACTTCCGCTTGTTGCCTCCGACTTGTGTTTTAATTTGTTTTGTTAGCGAGTGTATATTTTGTGAGTAAGAATTGTGAATCATAAGAGATATCTTTTCTCTGATATAACACTTACTTATTACAAACAAAAAGGTACAATTTTAGAGATAAGATAATGTCTCTATAAAAAAGAATTAAGGTCGAATTTTCAAGCCGACCCTCAGAAATACAAATATTATATTCTTCTTCAAATGCCGACTTACAATATAATTAAAAATAATTTATCTTCTCCTCTGGAAAAGAAAATACCCACTCCGTGAGCTAAAAATAATGATATTTGTTTTCCAAATATACAAACAATTCAAAACAATTTTTCCTCTCCTCTGGAGAAGAAATAATCCCACTTTGTGAGATTAAATACAATAATTCCGGGAATGACTATGATAAACTTTCTTTTGTTTTACCAATCTTCGTCTTATCCCGGTGTACAAAATTTTATGTTGATAATGTCAACTGAGACAGCCAAAATCGAATCAGTATTGGAAATTTTATCTTTTAAAATAAATAAAAAACATTTGTGGTATAATGTAGCTATAGGCAAATTTGTCACCTGCTAGGAATTTTAAAAGCGAATTAGAAATAATTAAATCTATTATTTAAGGTCAAACTTTGTCTAAATCGATAAGTAGTAATATAATGACCATCATTAAAAAAAGAAAAATATCATTACATATGCAGTTTATTTTTAAAAGATTTAAAACCATTTGTTTTGGTCAATTTCGATCCGATCCGCCATTCAGCCTCGTTTTGGATGTTTTTAAGTGCTTGTTTACAATTTTACTGTAACATTCGCGATTGCAAAAAAAGTTACCAAAAATCAGCTAATTATCCGATTTTAATGAAATTTTCAGTATTGATTTAAAAATTAATGAATTTTATAATACGTCAGTTATTTTATTTCAAAACTTTAATTTAGTATTTTTGCTATGAAAAATTAATATATAAATTCATTTGAAATATGAAAATCCTGATGTTGAGTTTAAAATGTTATATTTTTAGATTCTAAAAATAAATATCTACTTAATGCAAACCTTATTTTAGGCGCCAAAAGTAATAAGTTTTGAAGAAAAACTCGATTGAAAATGTACCCCCTCCCCTTTTTAAGCAGAAAAAACATCGATGTATAATTTCATCTTTTATAAAATAATAGCCAATTAAATAATTATCGAAATGAGTAAAAAATAAATCTCCAAAAATTTAATTATTTATTATTTTTTACATTTTATTTTTCGATTTTCGGTACTTATTTTCTCACAGAAAAGCCACCGTAAAAAAGTTTTTGTTTCTATTCATAAGTTCGGTCTTTTATCTCTTTATTTATACTGTAATTAGTATTGAAAATGACCAACTCGCAAAACATTTTACGCCCCCAACATAAGGGGGTCAAAATTAAGTGACCTGAAAAAAATGAGAAAGTTTTGAAATAAAATAAATAATGCATTATAAAGATCATTTATTTATACATAAACACTGAAAATTTCATTAAAATCCGATAATTTCCTGATTTTTGGTAAATTATTTTCTGTAGGGGGTCTAAAGTCATTTTGTCAAAAACGCATTTTAGGCTCCGTTTGCCAGTCCCTAGTATAATGCATGCCTTTTTTCCCTTTTGGTCTGTCTCTCTATGTTTCGTTTCGTTTTTTGCTGCGAAAACGAAGGAGGGGGGCTACTGTGACTAGCGCCTAGTCTGGACTTTCTTTGATCACGTGTCAGCCGAGATCTGCCTCTTTGGAAGTGGGAAGCGAAGCGTGCAGACGCAACTAGCAGATTATCCCGTCATAAGCACTGAGTGACGAACCCCTTAGCTGCTTCAAAACGGATATTGGCCGGTTTCGGAGAAGAACCTTGATTGAAAAAAGGGCTTATTGCAGGTGCAACCCAGCAGAATTCCTTGGAGGGCTAAAACAGTTCTTCATATCCTTTGGCGAAAAAGGTCGCGGTTTCCTCGCATATTCTTCAAACTACGAACGACAACGAGTGAAAAGTGAGAGACACCAGCGCAGAAGAGCCAGTCCTATACTTCATCCGAGAGCCTTGTTTTTTCACGAGAAAGTACAAGTGACCGAAAAAAGGTTTATCTTTGGTCAGCTTTATTTTCAAGTCGGGAGCCTCAGTCCTTGGCGAAGAGGAACGAGAAATTTTGAGAGAACTATGAGTTCTGTGGAACTTTTTGTCTCTCCGAGAGAAACTCATTTTTTAAAGGGTTATTTTATTGTTTAATACCCTTTCTGTTCCTGTAAGTGTAAACCTTTTTTATACACTTTTATCCTATTTTTGTATTTTGTATTGTTACTCGACCCTAAATTTTTGTTTGGTCGTGCATGGGAAATTTATGCAAGTTTGTTTAATTTAAATTGTCTCCTTTAGTGGAGAAATTTGTATAATATTCTATTTCATTATCAAATAAGACCGTTATTCATTCCATTTTTCCCTACTTTTTTTTTTATTGATGACGTCATTTGTTCTACGTTCGCTATTTTTCTGAACGAGGAAAAATTCGCGACACCAGATCTTTCAAATCTAACTCTCTGTCTGACGAATTTCACGCCCCTTTTCTGGGAAAAGGAAACCAGCCTCACCACACAAAACCCTAGAAATCCAACCAATCGTAGACCGACCTGAAGAATCCGAGAATTCTGTGGGCATTACCTGAGAAAGATAGAATCTTTACAAAAAATAAGCTCGTACCTTCCCCCAAATTAACGCTATTTACAATACATAAAAATTAAACATTGAACGGCCTTCAACGCACATTTCAAATTAAAAAGAAAAACTCTCTCTCTCTCTCTCTCTCTCTCTCTCTCTCTCTCTCTCTCTCTCTCTCTCTCTCTCTCTCCTTGACTACTGCTTTGACTTTAAAACATTATACTCTTTCCTTCTCACTTAGAGACTTTTTGAGAATTTTTTCTTAAGAAATCTTTTAAGGGCATTTTGGTATTTGTATTTTAAAAAAAACATTGTAAATAGCGTTTATGCCTGGGCGGAATTTTCCCGGCAAACGTTTTAAAAAATTTGTATTTTTGACAGTTTAAAAAGCGTTCGATGCAGGTGTTGATTTTTTACCCTTATTTGTAAAAATCGAATCTTTTTCCCGGCAAACGCTCCCCCCAAAATTTGTATTTTTGACAGTTTGAATAGCGTTCAATGCTGGGGAGAACGATTGCACTTGGCAAAAATAGAATCTTTCTCAGCAAACGCTAAAAATTTATTGAAATTTTGAAATAATAAACTGTGATTGGTTTATTGGGTATTGAGACGCGGCAATGATCCCTTTTTATTGATGAACGGCGCGAGAATCGCCAGACAGAATTTATTTTTAAAGTATCGAGTATCGAACTTTCTGTCTCCGTTAAAATTTATTTAACGTTAAAATGTTGAATATCCAGGTTTAACGAAAATTAACAAATTATTGAATTTGTTATAGTTATCCTGGATATATAAAATTTATGAGACATTCATTAATGTCATTCACTCTTTAGAGAGATAAATTTAAATTTACTTAGAAGTAAATTTTTTATGTATATGTTGAGTAAGAGTCAACATTGTATTTTATTACAGGCTGGACGAAAATGGTTAAAATTTGTATATTTTAACTTAGTCCCCCTGTATGTATTTTCTTTATTTGAATTGTCAAATAAAGTATATTACTCAGAGTGAGTAAAATTGATTTAAATTAGTAAAATTCGGTTTGAGACCGTTTTAATTTCTTATTCATTAAGAAAATATTTTTATTGTCCAGGCGTTTGAAGCCTCTTGAAAGTAAAGAATAAAAGGAGAAATACATAGTTATTTCTCCTAATATATTAGTAAATTTGTGTCATTAGACACTTTGTTTTGTCTCGGCAATTTGTCGAGATATTTTTTGATTGTAAAACAGGGATCGAAGAAAAACAATTGTCGTCTGCAGCCCTTAAACCATCACAGCAGCAGCAGCCCTAAGTAAGATTGTCTGAGGACAAGAAAAGAAAAGAAAATTTGTTTTTATTTCATTATTTGCCGAACGCAAGTAAGTTTTTTAATATTTCGTAAATTTGTTAAAGTAAATTTTATTTTTTTTGTGGCTTAGTGCCTTTGATAATTTGAGCATGAAGGACATTTTATGCAAGACCTCAGTTATTTGTTTGTTGAATAAATTATTTTAAATTCAATTTTGTCTCCTATTTTATTTTTAAACTTTTCAACGTGACGAAGAAGGATAGACAAAACGTCTTTTTTTTATATATTCTTCTTCGAGAAAATTGTGAAAAATTTTCGCGACATTTTGCATAAAATAGTTCTCTAATGTTCGATAAAAAAAATATATCAAACATTATTGCTACTTATTTGCGTTGAAAAAGAAAAGTTTTGGAGACTTATTCAATGAACATTTTTTCTGTGGCTTGCGTATTGTGTTATCTTTTGCATAAACTTTTGTAAATTGATTTGCCCTTAGATTTTGAGAGAATTTTATGTAAGAAATTTTAAGAAATTTATTGCAGTAATATTTTAGTATTTGCTTCTCCACCAATTGTTGCGTCTATTAGAATTTTGGCCGTATGTATTTCCCTCGGAGTTAGTTGGAATTTTTTGATAACTTATAGGTGTTTTTGTAAAATTTAATCACCTTCATTTTTTTTTACTATTCCACATTGCTGACTCCGGTGGAAGTATTTTACGACAGACTTTTTGAGATATCATTAGACTAGTTTAGATAAAGTTTATTATTTATAATGGCTTTGTCTCCTTCAACAGACCTTTGTATAAAGAAAAGGGATTTAATTAAAGGTCAAGTTCAGTATATCCTGGGCTTTATCGAGACGGACACAGAATTATGTGAAAATTCTTTCAACCGTCAAAAAAATAATATTTGTGAACTTTTAAAAAATATTGATGTTTTGAATGAACAGATTATCAATAGTTACTTTGATAATGAAGTAGAACTGGATGAGATCTATCGGCATCGTGATGAGGAAGCTCTTTATAAGGCTCAAATTAATAAAACAATAGGCCTTATAGAAAATAAATGGAAGGAAACACAAACTCCTCCCAAAAATGATAAGGATAACTTCAATTTTGGCCATTATAATGTAACACCAAAATTGAACTGCCCTTATTTCGATCCGGAAGATCTGTCCAAAGATAGATTAGCGTACCTAAACTTTTATAAAGAATTTCTGAATTGTGTTACACCTTGCAAGTCTCTGAGATTGATCATTTTAAAAAATCATCTCAGGGGTTATGCACAGAAAATAATAAATCATCTATCTATCTCTGATGACAATTACGATGTTGCCATAGAGATTCTCCAAAAGGAATTTTTGAATGAAGGCTCTATTAAAAATTGTATTTATAGATCTATTCATGAGTCGAAAGTATTTCGTCAAAATGATTACAAAGCTGTAAAGCTATTTTTAACAAAAGTAAAAGCTCAAATATATGAGCTAAAAAATTCCTTTAATCTTGATTTCCTTGAGAAAAACACTCCCGGTGATGAATATTTGGGGTTTGTCATTCTTGACAAATTACCAATGTCCTTGAAAAAGGGCATAATACATGCAGTGAGATATAATTATCCTTCGCTGCATGATATATTTGACACCTATTCCGATGTGATTCAGACGTTGGAAATTACAAATCCCACTTTGAGTTATCCTCGGAATCAGGAGAAATCTAATTCTTTTCATGATAAGACTAGTTATAAGGTTAAAGTAGATGGACCTTCTACGCTTCAAAATTTTCATATTAAATCTGATAAGATGAGTTTCAAGTGTAATTTTTGTAAAACCAACACTCACCTTGCCTTTTACTGTAAAAACTACCCCACTCTGAGAGCGTATACAGCAATGCAGAGTTAATAAATTGTGTACAATTTGTACTAATATTTTTCATACTGCTGACAATTGTCCAGGCAGGCGAAATCAACTCAGGCCCTGTTGGAGTTGTAGTAGCTGTTCGCATGCTGGCGCTTTGTGTTCGGGGGAAAGGGAGCAACCTGTGAACACTAACCCTTGTTTTCAGGATAGGGATGAACAATTGCTTCTACCTATTATAGAAGTTACTCTTGGAAAGGGTAACAGCAAGTGTAAAGTAAATTGCTTGCTTGACTCTGGTAGCCAGAGATCTTATTTGACAGGCAGAGTGTTGGATTTGTTAGATGTGAAAAAAGAAAAATTGGTGGAGAAGGAGTACACGTTAAAAACCTTTTTAGGTACCGCACAGCGTCGTTTAAAAGAATTTAGTTTGGATGTTGGTCTTACTAAATTGAGTGGTCCTATATCTTTTCTTTTTGATGAATCTCTTGATTTAGAGTTTAAAGTAGCAGGACTTAGTAGTGCCATTAAGAACATTGAAAATTCCGGTTTTAAATTGGCAGCAGATTTTAGCGGTGTGGTTGATGATGGCATTTCGGTGGATGGGTTGCTGGGTATAGATGTTTTGAATTATATGGGCCCCATGCAACTCATAGATTGTTTAGATGGTTCTGCCCTTGAATTTTCTCAAGGTATTGTTCCTGTTGGTAACGTGGCTAAATTTATAGTCCCTGATACCAATACAAATGTCAAAACAACATCTTTGAATTTTAATCAGGTGACAACTGAATATGGTGAATGCCCTATCACCCATGTTTATTTTGGGATATATCCTAAAACTTATCATTCTCTGAATTATCTTGAGGATTCTTCAGTAGAAAAATCAATAAGTACTGAAGAAAATTCAGTTTGTGTGCCCTACACTGATTTGTTAACAGCTATAGACGCTAATGATAGCAGTTTAGCCTTGAGTGGCAGTTTTGCTGGTGTTAAAAGCACCCCTAAAGTTAGAATTAGCCCGCTAGAGGGGGAGAAAATAAAATTTGTTAACCCTAAACTATTGTTAAGTTTTTTTGACAGTTTTAATTTAGAATTTGCTGTGGGTACTATGCCCTTTGAAAATACTTTGAAAGGTTCATGTAAGGATGCGCATATAGAGCCTAGTTGCTGTGGCATCCTAAAAAATTATGTTGTTCCTGACGTTACCGTGAGTTATGTGTATCACGAGTCAGGTGGGGTGAATAATAGAGTAACCGCCCAGAGTTGTTGTAAAATAAATTTGATAATTTTAGACCTTATGGTCATAGAGAAAAGTCACCCTGTGTTGAGGGCCAGGGTTTGTTTGCTGACTTTAGTACAGTCAACGTTAAATTTTAGGGAAGAAAAGATTTCCCCTGTAACATTATTTGCCTTTGACAGTGTGTCTAGAGAAAAAATTGTATTTGAGATTAATCCTGTATTGGATATTGAAAGATTCTCTTTACCTAAATTGTTGAGAATTGTAATTAAATTTGTAATTTTGATGAGAAATTTCACGAAGGGCCCTGTTGTTTCTGCTGGATTGTATTTGAAAAAGTTGTATCAATCCTTATTTCTCATAGAAAAAATGTTATTAAACCCTACCAGTAGAGATATACTCTCTTCGGTTGCCAGGTTGAATTTATGTAAAGATAATGATGGCTTGATTAGAACCAAAGGAAGATTGGCAAAATCTGCCTTTACCCTCCCGATATATTGTATCCCATCTTATTATCACTTGTTTGCCATTTTTCTGTTTTGATAATAAGAAATTGTCATACTAAATGTGAACATTTATGTATTGCTGCTACCCTGAACAAATTACGATTGTCTGTTTTTTGGGTAGATAAGTCAAGACAGATTGTAAAATCTGCAATTTCTTCAGGCGGATTATGTAAGAGATATATTGACATCTCTTTGCATTACCATAGAGTTGATTTTATGAGACCTTTTCTCGATATGGAAATTGATTTTACTGTCCATCTCTTGAAAGATGATGGCAATAAAATGAATAAAAAATTAAATTTTGATTTTTATCCGCCTTAAACTCTCTAGTAGTGACCCCGCAGGAAAACTAAGATATTTAGTGAGGGGAATTCGGAAATTGTTTGGAATTGAGTCTGAATTTTAAAAAATTGACTTTGTTAAAATTTGGCATTTTTTTCTTTTCCTTTTCTTTTTTTCTCTCAGGATAGTTTGAGAATTTTTTCTTAAGAAATCTTTTAAGGGCATTTTGATATTTGTATTTTAAAAAAACATTGTAAATAGCGTTTATGCCTGGGCGGAATTTTCCCGGCAAACGTTTTAAAAAATTTGTATTTTTGACAGTTTAAAAAGCGTTCGATGCAGGTGTTGATTTTTTACCCTTATTTGTAAAAATCGAATCTTTTTCCCGGCAAACGCTCCCCCCAAAATTTGTATTTTTGACAGTTTGAATAGCGTTCAATGCTGGGGAGAACGATTGCACTTGGCAAAAATAGAATCTTTCTCAGCAAACGCTAAAAATTTATTGAAATTTTGAAATAATAAACTGTGATTGGTTTATTGGGTATTGAGACGCGGCAATGATCCCTTTTTATTGATGAACGGCGCGAGAATCGCCAGACAGAATTTATTTTTAAAGTATCGAGTATCGAACTTTCTGTCTCCGTTAAAATTTATTTAACGTTAAAATGTTGAATATCCAGGTTTAACGAAAATTAACAAATTATTGAATTTGTTATAGTTATCCTGGATATATAAAATTTATGAGACATTCATTAATGTCATTCACTCTTTAGAGAGATAAATTTAAATTTACTTAGAAGTAAATTTTTTATGTATATGTTGAGTAAGAGTCAACATTGTATTTTATTACAGGCTGGACGAAAATGGTTAAAATTTGTATATTTTAACTTAGTCCCCCTGTATGTATTTTCTTTATTTGAATTGTCAAATAAAGTATATTACTCAGAGTGAGTAAAATTGATTTAAATTAGTAAAATTCGGTTTGAGACCGTTTTAATTTCTTATTCATTAAGAAAATATTTTTATTGTCCAGGCGTTTGAAGCCTCTTGAAAGTAAAGAATAAAAGGAGAAATACATAGTTATTTCTCCTAATATATTAGTAAATTTGTGTCATTAGACACTTTGTTTTGTCTCGGCAATTTGTCGAGATATTTTTTGATTGTAAAACAGGGATCGAAGAAAAACAATTGTCGTCTGCAGCCCTTAAACCATCACAGCAGCAGCAGCCCTAAGTAAGATTGTCTGAGGACAAGAAAAGAAAAGAAAATTTTTTTATTTCATTATTTGCCGAACGCAAGTAAGTTTTTTAATATTTCGTAAATTTGTTAAAGTAAATTTTATTTTTTTGTGGCTTAGTGCCTTTGATAATTTGAGCATGAAGGACATTTTATGCAAGACCTCAGTTATTTGTTTGTTGAATAAATTATTTTAAATTCAATTTTGTCTCCTATTTTATTTTTAAACTTTTCAACGTGACGAAGAAGGATAGACAAAACGTCTTTTTTTTATATATTCTTCTTCGAGAAAATTGTGAAAAATTTTCGCGACAACTTTCTACACTTATATTACATGGACATTTAAAAAAAACTTTTACAGGACTTCACCCAGTATTCTCTACTACCATTGTAATTTTTGTGTCTATACATATTATGTTTGTTAAACGTATAAGTTCTTTGTCTTTTCTGCTATTTACTATTATATTCTTATAGTGTGATGAGTGCCTTGCCGAAATAATTATTAATAACCCCCACTCACCACTATAAATTAATTACTTAATTTATTTAATCAATATTTGTTCATATTCCAGCAGAGCTGTTTTCCATATTTTTCTTATATAATCTGATTTTGACAAATATAGATTTACTTTATAAAATTTAGTCATTGATAAATAAAGTTGCAAAAATTTCATTTAAATCGGACAATTCTAAGATTTTGGTAATTGTTTGGAATTCAAAAATAATATTTTTATTATCTCCCTTTACGATCTTTTATGATCATAAAACTTCTAGTGTGACATGTTTTCATTGTTCTTTATTTCTTTCTTCTTCTTTTTTAAATCTATCATTTACTTGTAATTTGTTCGTCTGTTTATTTGGGTATATTCGCAGAGTTCCGTCCCGGCTTCCTTCCTCAACAACCGCCAGCCAGTGGCTGCTGAAAAAAACAAAACAAACAAAAGAACACCAGCTACGATTGAAGTCCGTAGCCGAAGCGGTGTCACTTGAAAAAAATAGGGTTAGGGTTTACGGTTAGTATTAGGGTTAGGGTTGGGGTTGGGGTTTGTGTTTAGGGTTAGTTTAATGGGAAAATAAATAAATAATTTGGGCGCTGATTTTTCTGGGTCACCCTGTATACAGCGTGACTCAGAAAAAACAGAACCCACAAATGTTGTAATAAGACTGTTAATTTTAATTAGGGGTGGGGTAGGGTTTATGGTTAGGGTTAGGTTTGGGGTTGGAGTTGGGTTTTCGGGAAAAACACCATGAGCTGGTTGTTTCTTTTTTTTTTTTTTTTTTTCAAGTGACACCGCTTCGGCTACGGACTTCAATCGTAGTTGGTTTTTTTTTTCAGCAGCCACCGGCTAGCGGTTTTTGATGCAGAAAGCCGGGACGGGACTCTGCGAATATAACCGTTTTATTTATCTATTTTTTTTATTTTTTTTGCTTCCTAAATTCAGTTGTTGCTACATGAATGTAACAATCACTTTACAAAGGCGATATTGTAACTTTTACAGAATAATTTTAAAAATTAAACATGCGAATTAAAACAACGCTGATTTTGAGATAAACAGATTGATTTCAAATTTGAAAAAATCAAAATCATAAACGAATGATAGTCGGTCAAAGACCACTATTGTGACGTCATAACACAATTGCACTGACTTGTTCGTTGGTCAGGGCTAAACCCATGGGCTACTTTTGTGACATCGGGATACATTCACTCTAGTATTACGATATTAACAACCTAGCTAACTTCTGACGAATTGGTCAATCATTAACATTTACATTCGCACTAAAAAGAAATATAGAATTAGATTGAATTAACCAAGTTTAATTTAATACTTTACTTTTCGAGAGATATTAACAATTGGTTTATATATCGCTCATGCGTGGTAAAGTCGGGGAAAACGGAAGCGACACCATTATAAAATTGCCGCTGTACAAATAACTTAAGTCATCGAAAACGAGTTTGGTTCACTATAAAAAAATATTTTCTTCTTATTTTTTAGAACATTTTTTTTTGTAATCGTTCACATCAAGAGAGAAAACAGGTAAGTGCTGTTTATTCACACATTTAACTAAAATGATTTTATTCCTCGCCTGATAAACAATGCTTCCTTATTTGATTTTTTTGTGTGTGTGTGTGTACTAGGTATCCAAAAAAAATGGGCTGCTACGTTTTTAAAAACGAATTGAAATTAATTAAATCTATCATTTAAGGTCAAACTTTTGTCTAAAACGATAAGTAGTAACATAATAACCATCATTAAAAAAAGAAAAATATCATTATATTAGCAATTTATTTTTGATATATTTAAAATGATTTGTTTTGGTCAATTTTGTTCGCCGACGCCATTTTTGGTTCTTTTTAAGTGGTTTTATTAGCTTGTTTACAATTTTAATGTAACATTCGCGATTACAAAAAATTACCAAAAATCAGGGAATTATCCAATTTTAATGAAATTTTCAGTATTGATTTATCAATTTTATAATGCATCAGTTATTTTATTTCAAAACTTTAATTTAATATTTTTGCTATGAAAAATTAATATATAAAATTCATTTAAAATATGAAAAACCTGATGTTAAGCTTAAAATGTTATATTTTTAGATTCTAGAAATAAATATATATTTAATGCAAACCTTATTTTAGGTGCAAAAAGTAATAAGTTTTGAAGAAAAACTATTGAAAATGTACTCCCACACACACTTTTTAAGCAGAAAAAATATCAATGTATAATTTTTTCTTTTATAAGATAATAGCCAATTAAATAATTATTTACCCCCTCCCCCTTTTGAAACTTGCATAAATGTTAAAATTATCTTTAAGAATGTTTGTCAATTCGAAAGAAGAAACATTTAAATAACTCCTGATGATTTAAAAAAAAAAAAGTTTTCTGCTTGCTTACGGTAATAATGAAAATTATAAACGAAAAACAATGTTTACATTTTTTGCAACGTTAAATCAATTGAAATTTAACGTAGCCAAAAACAAGTTATGACTAGAAGCTTTTTAAAAAAAATCTATGAAAAATCAATATGGCCTAAACTGATCATGTGACGTATTTTGGTGGTACCTACTTCCTTATTGGATTTTCTTTTCTCTTTGTGTGATGTAATGTACTATGTACCATTGTTATAATAATGAATCATTGAATATATTGTTTTTTTTTGGGGGGGGTTGTTCACTAGTTATCACCAATTTTCCCTGTGAAATTTACACCCCCTCCATATTTAACACAATGAAACTTGCATAAAAATTAATATTATCTTGAAAAAATTTTCCATTCAAAAGAAGAAACATTAAATAAACACCTGATGATTTAAAAAAAAAATTTCAGCTTACGGAAATAATGAAAATTATGATGGAAAAACAATATTTTCATTTTTGCACTGTTAAATTAACTGAAATTTAACCTAGCTAAAAGAAATTTTTTTTAAAATTCTGTGGAAAAGCAATTAATGGTCCGATTTTCAGAGGTAATACTTTTTTGGTACGATCAACTGCCTCTCGCTCGAGTCCAGCCAATTAGTCACGCCCACAGATTTTTATGAAAACAAAAAAATACAGCTATTGTCTAAAAAGATAAGTAGTAACATAATGACATCATTAAAAAAAGAAAATATCATTACATATGCAATTTATTTCTAATGTATCTAAAACGATTTGTTTTGGTCAATTCTGTTCGCGTTCGCCATTTTGGCTTTTTAAGTGGTTTTAATCGCTTGTTTACAAATTTAATGTAACATTCACGATTGCAAAATAAAATTACCAAAAATCAGGGAATTATCCGATTTTAATGAAATTTTCAGTATTGATTTATCAATTAATGCATTTTATAATGCATCAGTTATTTTATTTCAAAATTTTATTTAAATAATTTTGTTATGAAAAATTAATATATAAAATTCATTTAAAATAGAAAATTCTGATTGTAAGTTTAAAAGGTTATATTTTTAGATTCTAGGAAGAAATATCTATTTAATGCAAACCTTATTTTAGTCAATCAAAAGAAAAAATCTATTGAAAATGTAGCCCCCCCCCCTATTTTTAAGCAGTAAAAATGTCGATGTATATATTTTTTCTTTTATAAGATAATAGCCAATTAAAGAATTATCGAAATAAATAAGAAAGAAATCTCCAAAAATTATTTATTTATTATTTTTTTATATTTTATTTTCCGATTTTCGGGACTTACTTTCTTATAAAATATTCTACTTAAATCTTTTTTTTCTATTTACACCTTCAGTGTGATACTATGTATTGCGTCCGGTGCAGAATGCATTTGGAGGTGTGTAAGTGTATATATATATATATATATATATATATATATATATATATATATATATATATATAAAGGTGTAGTAGTTAGTTATATAAATAAGTAGTACGTAGGTTAGAGACTGAGAGTCTGACTTTGTGTGACATTATGGTTGGGGGAGTCCATAGTGCAAAAATAAATAAATAGAGATGAAAAGATATCTGATATACAATCTGGGATGATTTATTTCTGTTTATTTGTTGTTTAAAATAATTTGTTTAGAGTAGACGTTTAGTTACATGGACTTTGATTATTTATTGTAAATCAGAGACAGAGAGTCTGCGATGATTTGTTTGTTTGTTGTTCGTTTATATTATAAGTCCATATTTCTATTATTAATAAATATATTTGATGTGACATCAGCAGGAGCTCAGACTCCGCCCACTTCCGTCCAAGGTTTGTTCCCGCCTTTTTAACCATTGTAAGAAATTAAATCAGTTCGTAATAAACCATTGTTGAATCCACCTCATGTGTTAACGTCTCCTGACATTATCTATTTTACCTTGTGTGCCCGTCTCCTCACCTTATCTTTTTACCTATTGTAAATTCTGTTATTTCACGCATTATTTCCACTATGCAACACTCTGGCTGAATATCCAACATCAACAAGAGTAGGTATCCAGTTACATGAACTTTGCTTTTTACATTTTACATTTTTTACACATATATATATATATATATATATATATATATATATATATATATATATATATATATATAGAGAGAGAGAGAGAGAGAGAGAGAGAGAGAGAGAGAATTTTTTATTTTGCTCGTTTTTATAGTTAAATAGAAGCATTATTCATAAATGTAATACGATATATATTTTTTTTCTTTTTTTGAAGGCAAAATAATGCAGATTCATGTTGAAAAACATATTTATTGAAGTATTCTTAATTTTCGGATAATATCCGGGGAATTGTTTGTTTTTTATAGTATTAAAAAGGAAAAAAAATAATAATAAATTCCTTTATAAAAAAAAAAAATTAGAGAAAATAAATTTAAAAGAAAAAAAAAAGAAAAAAATATCTTAAATAAATGATTTCAAACGTCCCGCAATTTAACAACTCACGGATTTCAACGGAACTACACGATCTCTACCGAATTTGAAATCTTAACGGAAGATTACGATCTCTTCTAAATTTCAAATCTCCATCAACTCAACGTCATTAGAACCAAGTTGACTTTAAAAAACACAGATGGAACATTTTCAACTCTATAATAAATTCTCTGAAGATGGATATTATCCGAAAAGAATACTTCAATAAATATGTTTTTCAACATGAATCTGCATTATTTTGCCTTCAAAAAAAGAAAAAAAAATATCGTATATATATATATATATATATATAGCAGTCTCCCATGTCTATAACCTTGCTGATGAGACCTAATAGGTTGAAATGTACATTCAGGGATTGACACTTTCTCAATTTGTTTAGCCTTACATTTGAACATATATGCCCGCCTAAATTCATTAATTATCAACTAATTAATTTCCAAAATTAGGTATGACTTCAATTGAGCACATATCCTCCAAAAATTGTCGGCTTAAAGCCATATGAAAATAAACACATTTGTTTGTTTACTTACCCTCATATATAGCCAAAGCTCGATCCCGGTTAGTTGAGTAGAAATTGAGTTAGGAGTTTTAGTTGGCAGTCGGAGTGAGTTGGGACTTGGTAGCTGGAAAAGTTAGACCACCTTTAGAGCAGAGAGACAAACTTAGAAGTCTTGACCGGATAGAGGGGGTTCATCCCCGTTCTCGGGCGCCCGTAGAGTAGAAGACGGGAAGGATGACTAAAGAATGAATGCGAATCGTATGCCTCATCTCTTGCCATTTTGAATGTTAACCCTACCCTGTTTTGTTTTATTGGTGATTTTTTTCTCTCTCTTCTTCGTTTATCAATTGTTCACCTTTTGGTGGGGGGTCCACGGGGGCACTTTGTCATGGACACAACGGGTCCTAAGTATAGCAGACGACACGAGATAACCTGCAAGATGATGAGTGCAGCGAGTGCTGTAGTAAGGACGTGCAAATAGCCACCACCGCCATGGGTGTAATATCGGTCTTATATCTTTTCTACTGTAATTAGTATCAATCAAGGACCAACTCGACAATATTTCACACTCCCAAAATAAGGTCGGGGGGGGGGGGGCAAAATTAAGTGACCTTAAAAAAAATGAGAAAGTTTTGCAATGAAATAAATAATGCATTATAAAGATTATTCATTGATAAATAAACACTGAAAAATTCATTAAAATCTGATAATTCCCTGACTTTTGGCAAATTAGTTTCTGTAGGTGGGGGTGGGGGTGGGGTACTGAATTCATTTTTCTCAAACGCATTTCAGGCCAATTTTGGGTATACCTAGTCTACACTCTTATTTTATTTTATGAGATATTTAAAAAAAAGGAACCATCAAAAATCGATTTTTACTTTTTTTCTATATAGATAAAAATCTGAATAACTAAATAAAACAATTGTATAATACTCAAAGCAGTAGTTTTTGTAGAAAATAGAAATTATTTATAATTTATAAACAAAATTGTTTCAATTAATTTTCAATTACATGATTTCAACAAAAAATTAATAATTACCTATAAATTGAAAGAAAATACATCAATACTATATGACTTTTTTTATATATTATATAGTTGTTTTTTTTGCTGAAGCTGTATGGAAAGTTTTAGTGGGCATTGTTTTGAAATTAATGATAACGAAAAAGACCGAAAATTATTTACATTATAAGAATATAGATTGTAAGAATTAAAAAAAATTTTTTTTCAAATCTTTCAATGGAAATAAGCAAGAGAGTTATTTCTTTTAAAGAACACCATACATTTTAATTAATCGTATTTTTTGTTTATTAAAAATTTTTCAAAATTATATCTTAAAAATATGCTCTTTTCTTTTTTTCAAATAACATTATTTGAATTGTGAAAACTAATATTTTCTTTATTGAGAAAATAATATATATCGACTATATATATAACTGAAAATGGAATTTTTTAAAAAGTAGTGATGAAATCGTAAAAAAACTAAAAATGATAAAAAATTATTCAAAGACTTATTTTCAACATTTTAACTAATTTTCAAAAAATGATATATGTTAAAATAAATAAGTAGTGAAATCTTCATTAAAATTGGAAATTTACCAGATTTTAGTTTAAATTCGATTTTAAAATTTTTAATGGTAATTATTACGTCCCCGTTTTTGAGTGGTCAAAATTTAACGTAAACAATTTAAAACACGTTTTTGAGTGGTCAAAATTTAACGTAAACAATTTAAAACACAAATTCTAAGACATTAAAAATATTTTTAAATATTGTTTTTTTCTTTAATCTTATTTCTTTTAATTGATTTTTCTTCTAAAATTATTTAATGACTATGCTAAAGTAGATTTGTTTATAAATAATATTTTTAAAATCTAAAAATATGAAATTTAAAACTTAAAATTAGGCGTTTCATATTTTAAATTAATTTATCTATTATCTAGGTATATAAATTGTTTTCTCTAGGTACATATGGATGGTGCTAATGGTAATATTTATTTTTAAAGAACTTTGATTTATTTCCATTGAATCAGTTTGATTGAAATGATTCACTAATTTAAAAGAAAGAATTCGTTGATTAATAAGTCAACACTGGAAATTTTATTAAAATTTGATAGTTCTCTGATTTTTGCTAATTTGTTTTTATCAATCTCGGCCAACCATACATTTTCTCCTTGCCAATTCTATTGTAAACAACCCACAAGGATTTTTAGAGCATTTTTTTCTAAGTCTTTAGAAAAAAAAGGTATTTCATTTAAAAGTTTGTTTTTTCTGTACATTGTGTATTTAATTTTGCTATTGATTCCTAAGAAGAAACTTTTTAAAATGTTTTAAAATGCTGATAACAGGGATTGTTTAGAGCGCTACATGAATCATTTTTTGGGCGAATTTAATTGTTTAAAATGTATTAGAAATAGATTACATATGTAATATTATTTTGCTTTCTTTACCGATGCCCATTATGTTACTAATTTTTGACTAAAACAAAAATTCGACCTTAAATAATCAATTTAATTCATCTTCATTCATTTTCAAAATGAAAATGAGAGCACAAATAAGCAATACTTAAATATAGTACGCCCACGTTTTGTCAGAGGTGGCAATAAAAAAATGTTATTATTTTTTTTTTTTAAATTACCAAAAATAAGGGAATTATTCCATTCTAATAGAATTTTAAGCACTTTATTCATTAAGGACTTACTTTTATGATGAATAGCCAATTTTAGGAAAATAAAAAAAATAAAAAAATTTTATTAGGGATGTCCAAAGATAAGTGCATGTAATTTTGACTTTAAAATTTAAAACAATTTAAAAATGTTTAATAAATAGCTAGCTTCAATCGCTAGATAAAAACATAAAGTTAATCACAATTAAAAGAAAAAAATGCAATTTTTTCCAATCAAAGTAGTTTTTATTCAATTTTAATGTTTTTTAAATTTTCACCATTATCGAGTTTACGATTAAAAAAAACAATTAATCTAAACAGAAATTAACATTAAAAAAATTGTCTGATACAGTATTGTTTTAAGACCTTAAATATATAGATGGAATTAAAAGGGGAATAATAAAAGTTAAATTAACAGGGTTTACAATAACAAAAAACAAACTAAAGAAGAAATATATCTGGTGGAGATAAATACAAAATTTATAGGGAACTGTCATTGCGTAGCCACTGATAACAGGGTACTTATCAAAAAGGTCTATTAAGAAAAGGAATAAGTTTGAATTATGAAATGAATAGTGGTGAAGCTAATTTAAAATAACTCAAATAAAACTTTTTACTTTCCAGATCCGTTATTAAAGCTAACACAGAGAGGGTTGATTCTACATGCTTCCACATTGCTATCCTATAATGAAAAGGAAGGGAAAAAAACAGAAATCTTCCAGACCGTTGACAATTAGGGATAGTCTTACAGTTAAAAAAAAACGGGGACTGCTAAGGGAGGTAACTCTTAAGGGATCTTAATGTATTATGCGTAATATGACAATAGTGTTCAATTTTATTTCTAAAATACCATTTTTTGAATTATTAGTACTAAAACTTTTTTAATGAGAAAATATAATTTTTGGGCTTATATAATTCAAAATTCACCCGGCCTACATGACAAGTATCACGTGGGTACTTGGACTTTTTCCAACACTAAGTTCTTTCCACAACACCAGAGGGAACAGATGTACCTTTAAATCTCTACTGAACATAATACTTTTTTGTACCTCTCATAACGGTCTGTTGAGAACTTTGAACCCTTTTCCTCATATTGTAATATTGTTTGTTTATATTACATGTTCTTTATTATATATTATGTTCTTGTTGAATATTGTCTCCAGTTTTCCTTGTTTTGTTTGATTGTTTATTGATCTCATATTTCGCCTGGTTAAATTACCTGTCTGACCTTCTCAGCCAAGTGAAGGCAGGATAATCTTAGTCTGAAAGAAATAGATGTTATTATTACTTCAATTGAATAATGGGAAAAGTTATTCCAAATGTTAAAGCAAAACTTTCTTTTAATTTCTTAAGCTGACTACACTATAGAATGAAATCTCAAATTGGAAGTAAATTGTTGGTATCTAGTTAGTAAGTTTACCTGAATGATGAGTAGGTTTTTAGCATAGAATGCCATGAAAAAAAAAAATCCTCATTATTTTCTTGTCTTTTTTATGTTATCTCTTCTTTATTTGCAGATTGCAATTGTTTAAGGAAAAGCTTTACGAAGAAAATTGTAAAACAACAAACATTAAAGATCTGCTGTTTGACACATTTTGTGAATAGACATGCAATCAGACAGTGAAAAGCAATGCCACTCTTGCCAAGTGTGTGGATCAGCATTTTTAAAAGTTTCAAAACTAAATGAACACATGCAAATACAAACCGGAGAGAAATTATTTACTTGTGAAGTGTGTGGATCAGCATTTTCACAAAGGCGTTCTGTAAAATCACATGTGCAAATACACACTGGGAAAAAGACATATTCTTGTGAAGTTTGTGGATCAGAATTTTCAAAAAATTCAAACCTAAAAGACCACATGAGAATACACACAGGGGAAAAACCATTTTCTTGTGAAGTGTGTGGATCAGCATTTTCACTCAAATTAAGCTTAAAACGCCACATGCCAATTCACACAGGGGAAAAGCCATTTTCTTGTGAAGTTTGTGGATCAGCTTTTTCACGCAATTCAAGCCTAAAAGATCACATGAAAATACACACAGGAGAAACCATTTTCTTGTGAAGTGTGTGGAACAAAATTTGCAGTAAAATCTGGTTTAAGATCGCACATGCTAATACATACTGGAGAAAAGCCATTTACTTGTGAAGTTTGTGGCCTAGCATCTTCTACGAAGCCCGCATTAAGACGCCACATGCGAACACACACAGGAGAGAAACCATTTTCTTGTAAAATGTGTGAATTAGCATTTTCACAAAATTCAACACTAAAATCTCACATGAGAATACACACAGGAGAAAAGCCATTTTTTTGTGAAGTGTGTGGATCAACATTTTCAGAAAAGCAAAGCTTAAAATCCCACATGAGAATACACACAGGAGAGAAACCATTTTCTTGTGAAGTGTGTGGATCAACATTTTCACAAAACCATAACTTAAAATCCCACATGAGAATACACACAGGGGAAAAACCATTTTCTTGTGAAGTATGTGGATCAAAATTTTCATACAAGCAGAACTTAAAAACCCACATGAGAATACACACAGGAGAAAAACCATTTTCTTGTGAAGTGTGTGGGTCAACATTTTCACAAAAGCAAAGCTTAAAATCCCATAGGAGAATACACAGCAGAGAATAAATTTTCGTGTAAAGTGTGTGGATTAACATTTTCACAGAAGACAGATTTAAATTGCCACATGAAAATACACACTGGAGAAAAGCCATTTTCTTGTGAAGTGTGTGGATCAAAATTTTCAGTAAAATATGGTTTAAGATCGCACATGCTAATACACACTGGAGAAAAGCCATTTACTTGTGAGGTTTGTGGCCTAGCATATTCCACGAAGCCTGCATTAAGATGCCACATGCGAACACACACAGGAGAGAAACCATTTTCTTGTGAAATGTGTGAATTAGCATTTTCACAAAATTCAATGCTAAAATCCCACATGCGAACACATACAGGAGAGAAACCATTTTCTTGTGAAGTGTGTGGATCAACATTTTCACAAAAGCAGAACTTAAAATCCCACATGAGAATACACACAGGAGAGAAACCATTTTCTTGTGAAGTGTGTGGATCAACATTTTCACAAAAGCAGAACTTAAAATCCCACATGAGAATACACACAGGAGAGAAACCATTTTCTTGTGAAGTGTGTGGATCAACATTTTCACTAAAGCAGAACTTAAAAACCCACATGATATCTCACACTGGAGAGAAGCCATTTTCTTGTGAAGTGTGTGCATCAACATTTTCACAGAAGACAGATTTAAATTGCCACATGAAAAATCATAAAGCAGTGAAACGACTTTCTTGTAAAGTGTGTAAATCAGAATTTGGTGACAAAGAGGATCTAAAAAGACACATGCAGCATTTTCACTTAAATCCCATTTAACAAGACACATGTGGTTACACACAGAAAAAAAAAGCTTTTGACAGTGTACCCCACTCCTGGATACTCTGATGTTTGGAACTGTACAATGTCCATGAAGACATAAGATCATTCCTCCAGAAACAAATGGCCAGATAACAAACAAGAATAACATTGAATCACTTGGAAGGAAAAATACAGACCACAAACATTAGAATCCAACGAGGTATTTTTCAGGGAGATAGCCTATCACCGCTTCTATTCTGCCTCACTATAGATCCACTTAGCAAAGTCCTTAAATGCTGCAAAACTGGATACAACCTCAGTAAAGGAAGAAAGAAAGATGAAAATAAAAAAGTGAACCATCTACTCTTTACGGACGACCTCAAACTCTATGCAGAATCAGAAAAACAACTTGTCCCTCTGATAGAAACGGTAAAAGATTTCACAGAAAACATATGCATGGAGTTTGGATATGAAAAGTGTGCTAAATGCACTATAAAAAAAATGTAAAAAAGTGACAGCAGAACAGCTTAAGCTGGATAATGGCTAGATTGAAGACTTGAGAGAGGATGTTGTTTACAAATACCTTGGCATTGAAGAGAATGTGATGGTAGAACATGGAAAAATGAGAGAAAAGGCAGAAAATGAATATATTAGCCACCTTAAAAATATCCTCAAATCGGGATTAACACTAAAAAACAAAATAACTACCATTAACTAACTTGCAATACTTGTCACTTCCTATGGTTTTGGTATTATTGAGTGGCCGCAATGCTACATCAATAGGCTTGATATCAAAACTAGAAAGGTTACCTACCGACATCAGAGCATGGACAGGATATACCTACCAAGAAGAGAGGGCAGTTTAGGTCTCCTAGAAATCAACCATGCATACCGAGCCACAATATTAAGCATGGGACAGTATATCAAAAGCTCAATGGATAAAACAATCTCAATGGTAAAGGATCACCAAAATAAATGTCTATCACAACAGACCTCTACTACTAAACTCACGGAAAACTTCAATGGGGATACATTAAAGAACACTACAGAGGATAATGACTACCCGGCAACCCTAATTGCAAGAAAGATGAAGGAGGAATATTCAAAGCGGGAAATAAGACCAGGAAAGAAGGATGGCGATAAAATAAGAGAGCAAAGAAATTTATGGAAGAACTTAACTAGAAATACATTGACAAGGAGGCTTCACTGCAATGGCTTAAGCATGGCAAGCTACCATTTGATGAGGAACAAATCATCATAGCTGGACAAGACCAGGGCCTACTCACAAATGGATACAAAAAATGATCAAGGCAGATTCCGCCACTCAGCCATTGAAAGTCCAAGTCATCTAATGTCTGGTTGCCAGATCCTTTTGGCAGATGGCCACTACACTGCCTGCCATAACAAAGTATGCAAATACCTCCACTGGAAAACCTGTGGAGAAATGCAGCTTGAGAGAACACAGTACATCTGGGAACATAAGCCTCCACCAATAACATCAAATGGAAAGGTGACTGTGCTCTATGACAAAATAATCCAGACAGGCTGATATATAAAAGACAAAGTCATTAAACCAGATATTGTCATCTGGGATAAAAAAAAAACTGCTCATTATTGATGTATCTGTCCCAAATGACAAGAAAAGATCACAAAATATCAAGACCTCAGAATGACATAAAAACAACTTGGTCATTGAAAGAAATAGACATCATACCTGTTGTGATAGGGGCAACTGGGCTGGTGAAACAAAATTTTAAAAAATACCTTAAAACAATACCAGGAAGCCAAGTTGCTATGAAATACAAATAGCAGCTATCAAAGGAACATGCTACATTCTAAAAAGATCATTAGGATACAAATATTATTTATAAAGAAATCAAGTGTTAGCCCAGGACAGGGGCCCATTGATTTCTAAAATTTCTAATAAGAAAATGAAAAAAAAAAGAGACAAACCATTTTCTTGTCAAGTTTGTGGATCAGCATTTTCATGCAATTCCAGTTTGAAGTCTCACATGCAAAAACACACTGAAGAGAAATAATTTTCTTTTGAAGTGTGTCGATCAGAATTTGTGTACTATTATGATCTTAAACACCCATAAAAAAACACATACTGTGGGAAAATTATTCGTATTTTTGAAGTGTTGGGATCAGCATTTTCACACATTTTGACCATAGAAGTTCACATGAGAATACACATAGGAAACGGACCCTTTACACGAAAATTGTTTCTCGTTTTTACAATATATATAATTGGAATAATCATGACAAGCAAGTTCAGCGAATACCCTGTGCGACGTAAGGAAAACTGTACAGCTCTCATTTTTGGTCTCATCAGCAATGTATACCAATAAAGTAAAGCAACGTGTAAACACGTGTATATTGTACCTCCATTAAAATATGTCTTATGTTCTCATTCTACTAACACTATGGGTCAACTAACCCACACCACTGTAAGTTGTCAGAGACCTTTAAGCTCAACATCTTCGACTACAAAAGTTGGCACATATTTTGGAATCTGAAACAGAGGAAGTCGATCCAGAGAAAAATGCTGAAGTTTTTGCTCTGATGGTGCAAATGTTAGATGATAGAAGTCTCACTCTGATTATCAGAGATGCCAGGAACAATGGAAGGTTGGCAATGAAGATATTAAGAGATCATTATGTTGGAAGCAGCAAACCCAGGATAATTTCTCTTTACACAGAACTTACGACCGTAAAATTTCAGCACGTGAAAATGTTACTAATTATATGTTAAGAGGAGAGAATGCTGCATGTTCACTAAATGCAGCCGGCGAAAATATATCAGACAGCTTATTAATTGCAATGATTCTAAAAACGACTGCCTGATGATTTCAAACCCTTTTTGATCATGGTAACACAAGGAAAGGATGAATTAAAATTTAATGAGTTGAAATCTGCTCTTGGAAGCTACGAAGAAATTGAAAAATGTATAAAATGTGAAACACTTACTCGACGAAAGTCAATATTCAGCAAAAGGATATGGAAAATGTATGATGTTACAATTTCCAGAAGCCAGGAATTTTGAATGAAAAAATGCCCTAAAATTTAAGAAAGATCTTGGAGAATACTTTTTGAAATGGCAAGATGTTTATTGATAGAATCTAAATTACCAAAACACTTGTGGAATTATGCAATCAGAACATCAGCTTATATAAGAAATAGATGCTTCAATGGAAGAACTGGAAAAACTTCCTATGAAATGTTCACATCTCAAAAATCTGACATAAGCAATATGCATACATTTGGTAGTACATGATTTGCTTATACACAAAATAATGTAGCATAATTGGTCTGCATTACTCGGAACACCATATTCGTGGCCTTGTGTCAAAAAACAGAAAGAAAGCTTAATGGATGTAGCATGATTCTCAGACCTTACGGGAGTGGGAAAGCAAGAGGATAATGGAATTCTCATTATCATCTGTGACTCGGCTCGATAGCCAGGAAGTCTAGGATTTTACTGTTAAAATTTATTTTGATTGATTTATCAGACGAAGGGATGGTTGACCCGTTGACCTCTGTGAGACGACCTGTTCTGCACTCTGCTCTTTCGATGTCCTTGTCTAGATCCCAACGTTGTGAATTATGTGCCGGCCGAATTTAAGCACGAGTCAGAAATACAGGCTCACAAGGATTGAAAACAAAACAACAACAACAACCACAAATGTGTGTAAACAAGACGCGGATGGAAGAAGAGTGTGTGTGATGCTTTCGCTGTCTATCTAGCTGGCTACTACTGCTGCTATCCCTACTGGCGAACTTAACCCTTCAATCCCCGGGTGCTAACTAACTTAGGGCTCGAGTTTAGTTGTATTTATGTCAAATTCCCCTACCCAAACCATCTTCTCCGGACCACACAAATGGCCAGAACTTAAATAAATCGCAGACTTCGAGTCGCCATTAACCCTTAAAATTAAAGCACTCAAATATTTTTCCAGACAATCCGTCTTCAATATGTTGATCATTAATTTTTTCAAAAGAGAATTTCTCCAAAAAAAAAATCCTTTTTGCTTTTAATACCTAGGTGCCTAAGATATTATCACCAAGTGGTCCCATTTCATGGTGGCATACAGGTCTCTTTAAACTTTACGACCTAATCTTTGGATTCGTAAAAAGGTCAGCCACCCACCCCTTTTACTTATGGCGGACCTTAACCTACTCTCTTTCTTATTTATTTATTGATTCTGACCATGTTCGTCTTCAACCATAGTATCACACACCTCCCTCAACCATTTTGTCATTTATTTATAAATTACAACAAAACAAACACTATGCATCTCCCTTCGGCGCCTGAAGGGAGGACAACATTTTTCTCTTGGTTCTGAGAAGAAAAAAAACAACAAAAAACATCATAACAAAAAAAAATTCACAACAATATATAATCAGAGGCTTTGTCACCTCCCTTCAATAAAAAAAACAAAAAAACAAACAAACACAAAAACAGCACAGTTCAATGGCCAGAGTTGCCCTGGGGTGGGTTTCGCCCCTTCATCACACATACAATGTTCACCTTAATTAGGAAAGTCCAACAAGTCCAGATTTCACTGCTACCTCCCTCAACCATTTGGTTTTTCTTCCCTTCCTTTTCTTTCTAAGGGATTCACCTTACATCGTTCTCTGCACTGAACATTCAGGTTGCAGATTTCTTTTCTTATCCTTTTTTTTTTTTTTTTTTTTTTTTGCATTTGTCTTTAAGATACCAAGTTACAACAGCTCCTTGGATCCTGAATGAAGTGTCCAGTGGTTCATTATCGTGACGGCCATGTTTCTCTTATTTCTTCTATCTATCTATTTTTTCTATTTTTTTTTTTTGGTCCCTACCGTATTTGCTGATATGTCTTGCTATCGCGTCCTCCCACTGGCATATTTCCTTCCTACTCCTAAATCATGGTTTTCGCTGAATTGCAATTACTAATATAATTATAACTACTACTATGACGCTACCTATTGTGATGACCTAATAATAATTAGAGGGAGCTCTACTCTTATGGTTATCGTCAACCTTCCCCTAGATACCTGTAATAGGACCAGCCCTTTCTCCAACACCGCCGCTCAAATCTATTGGACATCTCTATGGCCTGTGGCATTACGGTTCTTAGTAACTTTGGTGGCCCCTGGTGGCATAACTGGGGCTCTTTGAGATACATGCCCCCACTGAGTCCGTCTTACACGTTGCTGCTTCTCTTTGGGTAAGCAGCAGGAATTGATAGATATTGATTTTAATTTATACCTGCTAGTCTTCTTTTTGTATTTTCTTTTTCTTTTCTTTTCCTTTATCACTAGCGAACTCTCAGTCTCTGAATCAGAGTCCCTATTTTTCCAGATCACCATTTTAGAAATTGAGATTCGAAATGTTTTCCCCGTTTTTCTCTTTTTACTTCCATCTGCTTTTAAAAAGTTCACATACTTAAGTCTCATGTTCTTTTGTTGAGAGTACTTCTTCACTACGAAAGGTGTTGAACTACCGTCCCCAGATAATTTGTTGGATAACTCAATAAATTTGATTTGACTCCATGTCTCTGAATCGGACTTGATAACTAACCTTCTTTTTTCTGTCGCACTCACTACATGTGGAGGATTATCAACGGTTTGGTTACGAAATAACTGCATATGGATTGAACTATTCTTGATGCAAGGATCACTACTGATTATTCTTTTTATCTTCATTGGCGGTGTAAGTTTCCCCATGCTTTTGCTATCGGATTCTGCTAGTCTTTTTGATGCAAGACAGCACTGGGTAGGAGTCGAGTCAGAGTTTTCTTTTAATGGAATAAGACTGTCCTCTTTATCGGGTAACTTTTCACAGGCAGGAGACGAATTAGGGCTGGCCTTCGATCATTATCCGTTAAATAACTTTTACTAAGTATGCTACACTCACTACTGTCTTCAGGCACGGGTTGCATCTCCTCAGGGGTCTGAAGTCTTTTAGTAACTATCTTTTGTTGTTTTTTCACGGCTGACTGGTCATTGAAAGGGGTTGTCTTAACCGGTAATTCCTCTTTAAACTCTTTGTCATGTGTCAGCTTTCGTAAATTGTTCGCAAAAGGGTGTTTGGAAATTTTCGTAATACCGGCAAGGTGATTGGGTCTGTTTCCCCTACAATGATTAGTCTTCTTGACTCTGTCCTGGTGCTTATTTAACAAAATCTCTTCTGACAGTATCCGTTTCGTCGGACGCGGTAAAGGTAATGACCATTTCATGCCTTTGAAATCTTTAATTGTAGACTTAACATTCTTGAACAGTTTCTGTTTTGTTTCGACATCCCCTTCCACTCTTGGTTCCATAGCCACTATGACCCTAGCATCAAGTGAAGTATTATCCTCCACTTTTTGACAAGAATCTGCCCTTGATAACAGAGATTCGGGTTGCATCTCTTGAGTGCCCACTGGTGATTCACTAGATGAGTTGCTTTTGTTATCTTCTTGTACGGCTGGTGGGTTGATAGTCTGTTTTTTATTTGCTTCTACCGATTTCTTTTTACTAACATCAAATTCAGAAGACTTTAATTTTTCGTCGGTAACCTCAACAGCCTCCTTCCCTTTCGGTACTATGGTCACTGTGTCATTTGTATCAAGTGAAGTTTTACCCACTTTTGGACGGTAACCTGTCTCAGATAATAGAGGTTCAGGCTGCATCTTTTTGGAGCTCTCCGGTAATTCACCAAGAGAATTGCTTTTGCCATCCTTCTGGGCCCTGATTTCTCTTCTTGAGCGGCTGATGGGTTGATAGTCTGTTTTTTTACTTGCTTCTACTGATTCTTCTTTAGTAGCAGTTTCATAATATACCTTCACAATAATACAAGAAAAAAAATATCTCTGGATTGGGTTTAGTTTATCTTTTTGGGAATGCAGCAAATACATCTCTGTAACATTTCTTTTGTTTAACAAATCAAAATTGTTATTTTTCGAGAATAAATCACGAACAAAATTTTCCATATGCTGCCTTTCTTTTTTATCTATACTATTCTCCAGTTTTTGACGAGAATCTGTCCTAGTTTTTACCAATTCCTTTTCGATAGTGATTTCGTAACGTACTTTCCTAATAATATCCGGAAAAATGTACCTCTGAAAACCATCCAGGCTATCTTTCTGGGAATATGATACATATTTATCCATAACAGTTTTTGTTAACCATTTAAGATTTTCTGTTTTTAAGAACAAATCACGGACAAAATCTTCTATATGTTGTATTTCTTCTTCATCTATTCTATTCATGATTTACTAATATGCCAGTAAGATAACACGACAATCAAAAACAATATCAACAAACAGCAAAAGAAAAACGAAATAAATTTTCAGCTTACCTGATAGATATCGATTTCAATTTCCTTGCTTATCTGTTTCTCTTTCTATATTTTCCTTTTTTTTTTTTTTTTAAACGTTCCGAGTGTTCCTTTCAGGGTTTTTTTTTTTCTTTTTTCGAAGTTCAAAAACAAAAACAAATTTGTTCAGTCCCTTTCTTTCCTCGTATCTTTTGTGTTTTCTTTTCTTCTCCACGTGTCTGGGTTATGTCTGTTCGTTTTCCGTTTCTTTCTTTCTTTCTTTCTTTCTTTCCTTTTCTTTTCCAGTTGTGTTGACTATTTTTCTTTTCTTTTCCCTTTCTCTGATTTTTCTTAATTCGTTCGTTTGTCTCTCTCTCTTTCTCTCTCTCCGTTTCTCTTTCTTTCTTTTTCGTTTCCTGATCACGGCAACCAGTGTGAGACGACCTGTTCTGCACTCTGCTCTTTCGATGTCCTTGTCTAGATCCCAACGTTGTGAATTATGTGCCGGCCGAATTTAAGCACGAGTCAGAAATACAGGCTCACAAGGATTGAAAACAAAACAACAACAACAACCACAAATGTGTGTAAACAAGACGCGGATGGAAGAAGAGTGTGTGTGATGCTTTCGCTGTCTATCCAGCTGGCTACTACTGCTGCTATCCCTACTGGCGAACTTAACCCTTCAATCCCCGGGTGCTAACTAACTTAGGGCTCGAGTTTAGTTGTATTTATGTCAAATTCCCCTACCCAAACCATCTTCTCCGGACCACACAAATGGCCAGAACTTAAATAAATCGCAGACTTCGAGTCGCCATTAACCCTTAAAATTAAAGCACTCAAATATTTTTCCAGACAATCCGTCTTCAATATGTTGATCATTAATTTTTTCAAAAGAGAATTTCTCCTAAAAAAAAATCCTTTTTGCTTTTAATACCTGGGTGCCTAAGATATTATCACCAAGTGGTCCCATTTCATGGTGGCATACAGGTCTCTTTAAACTTTACGACCTAATCTTTGGATTCGTAAAAAGGTCAGCCACCCACCCCTTTTACTTATGCCGGACCTTAACCTACTCTCTTTCTTATTTATTTATTTATTGATTGATTCTGACCATGTTCGTCTTCAACCATAGTATCACACCTCTTAAGTGTCACGTGCAATTTGGTAGAACAGTTAGAACATTCTAAAGGTTTAACGATGTTCTAGAAAGTTCCAAACCCATTTCTATATAATGAGGGAACCTTAGATCTTAGGGAGTTGGGCTACGAAGTTTACCGGGAACGGTCGGGTTGGCAGTTTTTGCCAAGGACAGTTGGCTTACGGAATTTGCTGAAGACAGTGGGTTTTGCTGAGGTTAGTCATAGATGAGTGACTAAGGTCCTGGTGTCGCTGATGGGTGAAGCCTGATAATTGGTACTGACCGTTGGAACGAAGTTAAGAACATTACTAAAGACATATGTGTTAAAGAACTACATAATAACATTAGTACCCGACGACCACTGGCGCCATGAGAATTGGCGCGTATTTCGTTTTCCCTTTTCTATTTGTTTACTTGTACCATTCTGTTCCGTAGGTACCACCAATTTGACCCTGTGAAAATTACCCCCCCCCTATATTTAACACAATGAAACTTGCAGAAAAATTAATATTTTCTTGAAAAAATTTTTCCATTCGAAAGAAAAAACATTAAATAAACTCCTGATGATTTTAAAAAAAAAAAATTTCAGCATACGGAAATAATGAAAATTATGATTGAAAAACAATGTTTTCATTTTTGCACTGTTAAATCAACGGAAATTTAACGTGGCTAAAAACAGTTACGATAAGAGGATTTTTTAAAACTTCTATGAAAAATCAATTAATAATCTGATTTTCACGAAAATTTCCATAAATGTTTAACATTGGATGTAAATACATCTTAAATAGTTTTTTTAATTGATTTTCATAGAATTAAAAAATACCTCTTATCGTAACTTGTTTTTAGCTACGTTAAATTTCCGTTGATTTAACAGTGCAAAAATCGAAACCTTGTTTTTCAATCATAATTTTCATTATTTTCGTAAGCTGAAAATTTTTTTTTTTTACATCATTAGGACTTTATTTAATGTTTTTTCTTTCGAATGGAAAAACTTTTTTCAACAAAATATTAATTTTTCTGCAAGCTTCATTGTGTTAAATATAGGGTGGGGGGTAAATTTCACAGGATAAAATTGGTGGTACCTAGTTTGTATTATATAAAAGACAAAATAATTTCCGATTTTCGGTACTTATTTACTACCCGAGCAGACTCTTTAACTTCGATATTTTGTCCCTTTTTTGGCTAATCCTGCAAATCGTAGTCAAAATTAAAATGTAACATTTTGACGACAATTTGCAATACATCAAACGAAATTTTGAAATAATAATTAATTTTTAAAATCCAATTAAAACACTTGACTTTCTTTTTTTTTTTTTTTTTTTTGTGAGTCAGGTTAGTAATAGTTTTATTTCATTTATTTAACGAAACTTGAAATATTTTCTAAACTGCACATAAATATTTTGATTTAGAAAATATTCCAAGATTCGTTAAATAAGTAAAATAAAACAATCACTAACCTGACTTTTTTTTTGGTAAGTCTTATAGTTTACTAATTACCGTATAAATAAAGAGATAAAAGACCGAAGTTATGAATAGAAAAAAAATTATGGTGGCTTTTTTTATCAAAATTTATGTTAAAAAGGAAAATAAAAATTAAAAATATAAAGAATCTTCCGAGAAGCCCATGACGTCACGGTTGCTACTTCTTCCCAGAATTTGACCCCAGCGAACAACTCCTACTACACTGTCATCTTCAACACGTACGCTTGAAAAAAAAAGGGAGGGCCAAGCTTACAGAGAGAAATGTGACGTCACGGATTAGGGCAAGGAAGGATTTTGCTTTGGATACGTCAGTGTCACCGTGGACGGACACCTGTGAGGAACTTGTAGCATTGCTACCTCACAGGTTGAGAGAATTCAACACGTCTTTAAGGAAATTAAGTCTATCTCCCTTAAAGACTGGAAAAAGAATAAGCCAGCACTCACTCGAAATTCTACGATATCCAACAATAAGGAAATTTGTAGCATACGCTACCTTATTGTAATACGAAATCAACAACCAAAGAACTCTACAAACAACTAAAGAACTCACTCGACATTCTACAATTCTCGACATTCAACTCTACGAAATCAACAATCAAAGAACTCTACAAACAACTTAAGAACTCACTCAACATTCAACTCTACGAAATCTACAACCAAGAACTAAATTAATACTACTTCGATAAGGAATTTGTAGCTTAGCTACCTTATTGTCAAAGAACTCTTCAACAACCCAAGAACTCTACATTGTTACCTGGATCAAAGATAAGTTCCCCGCAGAACATCGTTTTTGCAAACAACCTACATCTCTCTCTCTATCTTACGAACTCTATTAGTTATTATGCCACCCTCTATCAAATTGACATTTACTCTTTCTTCTTTCTTCTACCTTTATTTTATTGTTATATTAAAATTGTTGAAACTTACTATTTGTTATCGTGTTTTTCTTTCATTCGGTATCCGATTTGAATTTGCGTATTTCCCGCCCCCTTGAAATTATCTTCCCTTTGTACTTGAAAAGGTTTATTCACTTATATATCGGAACTTAGGATATTTTCCCCGGTATATTACAAAGCTGAATTTACCCGTACTCTGGAGCTAGAACATATCCCCATGATGGAATTGGTGCTTCACGGCGCTAATCCCGATATTTTTATGAGAAGATAAGTACCGAAAATCGAAAAGTATAATGTAAAAAAACAATAAATGTTAAGATATTTTTATAAGCTCATATTTCTATTAATAAATATATTGGATGTGACATCAGCAGGAGCTCAGACTCCGCCCACTTCCGCCCAAGATTTGTTCCCGCTTGTTTTAACTTTTTGTAAAAATTAATCAGTTCGTAATAAATCTTTGTTGAATCCACCTCGTGTGTGTCCATCTCCTCACCTTAACTTTTACCTATTGTAAATTCTGTTTTTCCACGCATTATTCCCACCATGCACTCTGAATATTCAATCTCAACAGGTTATGTGCCCAGTTATAAAAATAGAATTTACTTTGATGGAAATACTGAACAATTTCAATTATGGGAAATTAAATTTGTTTCCTACTGTAGCGTTAGTTTGTATTCGCCTGGTGGAGTTGTCTGCCCCTTTTAGTTTGATGATGCCCGCTAGGGCACCAGTATTTAAGCGCCGGTTTCAAACACTTTCGCTCTCTCTTTATAGTTTCAGCACCTACGAGCCACATGGGGTAGATTCTATCTAAACCCTCTCGTGGGGCTCCGCCCCCCTTACATTACTGTAAGTCCTCACAGCATGGACTATTCCTAGTCTCATGTCTGTGCCTTTTATTGTATATTTGTATCATTCATGAATGTGTCTATCTTTATTTGTGTACCTTTTTGTATGTACTCTTTACTATGAACGTTGTACCAACTGTTATCCATGTGCTGTGTTATTAAATATTTGTCTATTAACCTTCGTCGGAGTTATTTGTATCAAAAGTATGTATAACTTTACACCTACCTTACACTACTTACAATTCCAGAAGCTGGCACATATTATAGAATGCGAGACTGATGATATATGTTGCATAGCGCGTCGTCACGGTACTAAATTGCAATAGTTTTATCTTCGTTGTAAGGGATGACAATAACACCAAAGGTATCCTCCAGAAGTTTATTGAAATAAATTCAAGCTTCTTAACTTCGAGAGAGAGGGTCAGTTTAATTAATATATTCAGTCTTTAGACTTTCGGTCCTTCGATTAAATTTCTGGGTGACAAGCTTTTTCAGTTGGTAAGTATTAAGGCTAGCTTTCCCAACACCAACTACACGTGGTCCGCTCGGCCAACTAACTCGCATCGACTCTCCCGACCTGACCCCGATCACCTCACTCTCTCCGGCTGACTGCCTCCGGGGCTGACTGACGACTGACTTGTCTCGAGCCCTCGGTTCTTTTATATTCATAGCTACTCCTACACATTTTTATCTCTTGATCTGATAACAGGAAGATGTTATATTTCTTTGTTTAATAAAACCGGAAATTCATATTTCCGTTTGTACAATATATAACAATATCGACCCAGACAAAAATGCTGAGGTTTTTGCTCTGATGACTCAATTACTCGATGATAGAAGTCTTACTCTAATTATTAGTGACACCAGATATAATGGAAGATTGGCAGTGCAGATATTAAGAGAATATTATGTTGGAAGCAGTAAACCCAGGATAATTTCTCTATATACGGAATTGACATCATTAAAAATGTCAGAACACGAAAATGTTACGGATTATCTGTTAAGCGGAGAGAATGCTGCTTCGTCGTTAAACTCAATCGGCGAAAGTATATCTGATAGCTTGTTGATAGCTATGATATTAAAGGGACTACCTAATGATTTTAAACCCTTTTCGACTGTGATAACACAGAGAAAGGGCGAATTAAAATTCAACGAATTCAAATCAGCTCTCAGAAGCTACGAAGAAACTGAAAAATGCAGAACAAATGGATCACGAGAAGATTACTCCATGAAAATTAATGTTCAACACAATGATAGAAAAAACATAAGATGTTTCAATTGCCAGAAGCTGGGGCACCGAAATTTCGAATGCAAAACGCCCCAAAATTCAAATGACATCAGCAGGAGCTCAGACTCCGCCCACTTCCGCCCAAGTTTTGTTCCCGCTTGTTTTAAGTTACTTGTAAAAAATTAATCAGTTCGTAATAAATCATTGTTGAATCTACCTGGTGTGTGTCCATTAAATTCTGTTTTTTCACGCATTATTTTCATTATGCAACACTCTGAATATTCAACCCCAACACTTTTCAGATTTTAAATGAATTTTATATATTAATTTTTTAGTAGCAAAAATACTAAATTAAAGTTTTGAAATAAAATAACTAATGCCTTATATTTGTAAACAAGCCATTTTAAGCCAGCACTCAGACCGAAGGTGTTAAGTTTTTTATAAGCTTATATTTTTATAAATAAATATATTTGATGTGACATCAGCAGGAGCTCAAAACTCCGCCCACTTCCGCCCAAAGTTTGTTCCTGCCTTTTTAACCCTTGTAAGAAATTAAATCAGTTCGTAATAAATCATTGTTGAATTTACCTCTGCTGACCTATCCTTATTCTACCCTGTGTGACCAGCTCCTCACTTTATACTTTTACCTATTGTAAATTCTATTATTTCACGCATTATTTCCACTATGCACTCCGCTGCTACTTACCAAACCTCAACAGAAGGCGATAGAAATTGACCGAAAAAATCGTTTTAAATCTATTAAAAAAGAATTGAATATGTAATAATATTTTTCTTTTTTTAATGATGGTCATTGCGTTACTATTTATCGTTTTAGACAAAAGTTTAACCTTAAATAATAGATTTAATTAATATTAATCCGTGTTTAAAATTCCTAGCAGCTGATTTTTTGGGTATACCTAGTTTAGGGTTAGGGTTGGGGTTAGGTTTGAGGTTTAGTGTTAGTTTCATGGGAAAATAAATAAATAACTTTGGCTGTTTTTCTGGGTCATCCTATATACAGGATGAGTCAGAAAAAACAGAACCCACAAATTTTGTAATAAAACAGTTAATTTTAATTAGGGGTGGGGTAGGTTTAGGGTTGGGTTGGGTTTTCGGGAAAAACATACTACGCTGGTTGTATCTTTTTTTTTTTTTTTTCCTCAAGTGTCACCGCTTCGGCTACGGACTTCAATCGTAGCTGGTGTTTTTCTTCTTCGGCAGCCACCAGCTAGCGTTTTTTGAGGCAGAGTATATTACCGTTTAATTTGTTAATTTTTTTCTTTTTGCTTCCCAAATTCAGTTGTTGCTACATGAGTGTAGCATAGTGTGACCCAAAATTAGCCGAAAAATTTACCAAAAATCAGGTAATTATCCGATTTTAATGAAATTTTCAGTATTGATTTATCAATTAATGAATTTTATAATGCATTAGTTATTTTATTTAAAAAATTTAATTTACTATTTTTGCTATGAAAAATTAATATATAAAATTCATTTAAAATATGAAAAGCCTGATGTTTAGTTTAAAATGTTATATTTTTAGATTCTAGAAATAAATATCTATTTAATGCAAACCTTATTTTAGACACATAAAGTAATAAGTTTTGAAGAAAAACTCTATTGAAAATGTCCACCCCCCTTTTAAGCAGAAAAATATCGATGTATATTTTTTTTCTTTTATAAGATAATAGCCAATTAAATAATTATCGAAATGAGTAAAAAAGAAATCACAAAAAAATTAATTATTTATTATTTTTTTACATTTTATTTTTCGATTTTCGGTACTTATTTTCTCATAGAAAAGCCATCATTAATTGATAAATCGATACTGAAAATTTCATTAAAATCGGATAATTACCTGATATTTAGTAAAAATTTTTGCAATCGCGAATGTTACAGTAAAATTGTAAACAAGCACTTAAAAACATCGAAAACGAGGTTGAATGGCGGATCGCATCGAAATTGACCAATACAAATGGTTTTAAATCTTTTTAAAATAAACTGCATATGTAATGATATTTTTTTTTTTTAATGATGGTTATTATGTTACTACTTATCTGTTTAGACAAAGTTTGACCTTAAATAATAGATTTAATTATTTTTAATTCGCTTTTAAAATTCCTAGCAGCCGACAAAAGTGTTTATAGCTAACAATTTGTTTATATATCGCTCATGCGTGGTAAAGTCGGGGGAAACGGAAGCGACACCATTATAAAATTGCCGCTGTACAAATAACTTAGTCTTCGAAATCGAGTTTGGTTCACTACAAACAAAAAATTTCTTCTTATTTTTGAGAACATTTTTTTTGTAATCGTTCACGTCAAGAGAGAAAACAGGTAAGTGCTGTTTATTCACACATTTAACTAAAATGAATTTAACCCTCGCCTGATAAATAATGCTTTCCTTATTTGATTTATTTTGTGTGTGTGTACTTATAGGTACCATGAATTTTCTCAGTGAAATTTACCCCCACCCTTATATTTAACACGATGAAACTTGCATAAATGTTAATATTATCTTGAAGAATTTTTGTCAATTCGAAAGAAGAAATATTTAAATAAACTCGGATGATTTTTTAAAAAGTTTTCAGTTCAGGGAAATAATGAAAATTATAAACGAAAAACAATGTTTACATTTTTTGCAACGTTAAATCAATTGAAATTTAACGTAGCCAAGACAAGTTATGACGAGAAGCTTTTTTCAAAAAAATTCTATGAAAAATCAATATGGCCTAAACTGATAACGTGACGTATTTTGGTGGTACCTACTTTCCTTATTTGATTTTCTTTTCTCTTTGTGTGATGTAATGTACTAAGTACCATTGTTATAATGATGAATCATTGAATAAATTGTTTGTTTTGTTTTTTTGTCGTTCACTAGTTATCACAATGAAACCTGCATAAAAATTAATATTATCTTGAAAATTATTTCCATTCGAAAGAAAACATATTAAATAAACGCCTAGTGATTTTCTAAAAAAAATTTCAGCTTACGAAAATAATGAAAATTATGGTTGAAAAACAATGTTTTCATTTTTACACTGTTAAATCAACTGAAATGTAACGTAGCTAAAAAAAAAGTTACGACAAGAGGATTTTTAAAAATTTCTATGAAAAAGCAATTAATGGTCCGATTTTCATGAAAATTTCCATAACAATTTTCTTTTGGATGTAAATATGTCTGAAATAGTTTTTTTTCCTAAAATATATTAGCGTAAATATTTTTTTACGAGGTCTACACTAGCAATACCCAAAATCTTGTTTGCTACAAATTTTTAAAATAAATAAATAAAATCTATTATTTATGGTCAAACTTTTGTCTAAAACGATAAGTAGTAACATAATGATCATCATTTAATATGCAATTTATTTCTAATATATTTAAAACGATTTGTTTTCATCAATTTTGTTCGCATTCGATATTTTGGTTTTTTTTAAGTGGTTTTAAGGGCTTGTTTACAAATTTAATGTAACATTCGCGATTGAAAAAAAAAAATACCGAAAATCAGGGAATTATCCGATTTTAATGAAATTTTCAGTATTGGTTTATCAATTTATGAATTTTATAATGCATCATTTATTTCAAAACTTTATTTAGATATTTGTTATGAAAAATTAATATATAAAATTCATTAAAAATAAAAATATTCGGATTTTAAGTTTAAAATGTTATATTTTTAGATTCTAGAAATGAATATCTATTTAATGCGAATCTTATTTTAGTCAATTAAAGAAGAAAAACTCTATTGAAAATGTACCCCCCCCCTTTAAGCAGAAAAAAAAGATGTATAATTTTTTCTTTCATAAGATAATAGCTAATTAAAGAATTATCGAAATGAGTAAAAAAGAAATCTCCAAAAATTATTTATTTATTATTTTTTTACATTTTATGTTCCGATTTTTGTACTTATTTTCTTATAAAATATTCCCTTCAAATTTTTTTTCTATTTACAACTTCAGTCTTTTATCTTTTTATTTCTACTGTAATTAGTATCAAGCAAGGACCAACTCGCCAATATTTTACACTCCCAAAGTAAGGGGGGTCAAAATTAAGTGACCTGAAAAAAATGAGAAAGTTTTGAAATAAAATAATGCATTATAAAGATCATTCATTGATAAATAAAATAGAAAATTTAATCAAAATCCGATAATTCCCTGATTTTTGGTAAATTATTTTCTCTCTGTGTGTGTGTGGGGGGGGGGTGCTGAATTCATTTTCTCAAAAATGCATTTTAGGCAAATTTTGGGTATATCTAGTCTACACCCTTATTTTATTTTATGAGATATTAAAAAAATGAACCATCAAAAAACGATTTTTTTAATGAAGATAAGACTCTGTATAACTAAATAAAAAAAAATTGTATAATACTCAAGGCAGTAGTTTTTATAGAAAAAATAATGAATTCTGAAATAAAGAGGGCAAAAAAATCTCATAATATTATTATTTGAAAACTTTTGTTTTTGCTTTTTTAATATTCTATTAAATTGTCAAGAAAAAAATTAAGAAATTAATTTTTAAGGATTTTAAGTCTTTTGTGTGCTTAAATAATTTTATTTTTTTAATGTTTAAAAATGATTTTTTATGTGTCCAAATCGAATTTTTCACTAATATTTAAATATATGAATTTTAGAATTCATGTGAACTAAAAATTTGTCCAATCTACGATATATTAATATTTTTAAGAGAATTTGTAATTTTTATTTTTGAATAGTAATGTTTGATTCTTATAATATACAGAAGAGCAAAACTGACAATATTTGTTAAACTTATTGTCTTTTCTTTGCTTCAGTTACATTATAAGCTCAAGTAACAACATATTTCAGACTTATTCTGAAATTATGACAAAAAGAAAAATCTTTCTGAAACCCAATAATCGGTTATTAAATATGCACAAGAAAACCATTATGTCGATTACAGCCACCCACACATTTAAATCTATAAATGTCAAAGAGAGATGATATGTAATTTTTCAGTCCCACTTTTGACATAAAAATCACTGTGTTGCATGTAAAATGGACTATTTTATTCATTTTTTTTTATTAACAATGAGTAAAAAACAATGTTCAAAAATATTTACCTTTGTTTATTCAATATAGCTTAAACTGATCACTTGACCTGAAATTGAGTATACCTATCGTTCACTACATTTTTATGATAGTGTTGTGAAATAAAATAAATGAATATATTTTTATCACTTTAACTCAACAACAAATTAAGAATTGAATTTAAGTTTTTGCCATATGTACAAAAACACTTTTTTTAGAAAAATAAAATTGTTCCAAAACTCATACGAGTTTAGGATTACATTTTTTAAATAGTAATTTTAATGTAAACAAAAAAATTCAAAAATAAACGAATATTGTAATATATGAATTCTCTGCGATGTTTTTTACTTTCCTAAAAATTAGCTAAATTATATTCCTCTTACACACTCTCTTACTCCTGTCTTTCCACTTTCTCTCCCTTCCTGGTATTCCTAAAATCATTTTAGTTCGGTTATGGACAGGGTCTATCTGCTAGTATATATATATATATATTGGTTTGAAAATCGTACAAACGTGAAACTGCCAGTTACCACGTACCGTTCATTTCTTTATAAATGAGAATATGTATCAGCAAAACAAGATTTTATTTTCTTGAATTATGGATGTCCAAAATGCGTAAATGTTTTGACCATAAAATTTGAAAAATCGCTAGATAAAAGCATAAAGTTAATCACAATCAAAATAAAAATGCATATTTTCCCCTTCAAATCAGTTTCAAACTTTTGATCCAATGTTTTTTTTTAAGGGAACAGACATACCTTTAGATCTCTACTGAACACAATACTTTCTTTTACCTCACATAACGGTCTGTTTAGAACTTTAAACTTTGAACCCTTTTCCTCATATTGTAATATTGTTTGTTTTTATTACATGTTCTTTATTATATATTATGTTCTTGTTGAATATTGTCTTCAGATTTCCTTGTTTTGTTTGATTGTTTATTAATCCCATATTCTCCCCGGTTAAATTACCTCTCACCTTCTCAGCCAAGTGAAGGCAGGATAATCTTAGTCTGAAAGAAATAGATGTTATTCTTACTTCAACTGAATAATGGGAAAAGTTATTCCAAATGTTAAAGCAAAAATTTCTTTTAATTTCTTAAGCTGACTACACTATAGAATGAAATCTCAAATTGGAAGTAAATTGTTGGTATCTAGTTAGTAAGCTTACCTGAATGATGAGTAGGTTTTTAGCATAGAATGCCATGAAAAAAAATCCTCAGTATTCTCTTGTTTTTTTATGTTATCTCTTCTTTATTTTCAGATTGCAATTGTTTAAGGAAAAGCTTTACGAAGAAAATTGTAAAACAACAAACATTAAGGATCTGCTGTTTGACACATTTTGTGAATAGACATGCAATCAGACAGTGAAAAGCAATGCCACTCTTGCCAAGTGTGTGGATCAGCATTTTCAAGAGTTTCAAGACTAAATGAACACATGCGAATACACACTGGAGAGAAACCATTTACTTGTGAAGTGTGTGGATCAGCATTTTCACGAAGGTATTCTTTAAAATTGCACATGCAAATACACACTGGAAAGAAACCATTTACTTGTGAAGTGTGCGGATCAGCATTTTCACTAAGGAGTTCTTTAAAATTGCACATACAAATACACACTGGAGAAAAACCATATTCCTGTGAAGTGTGTGGATCAGCATTTTCACGCAGTTCAGGCCTAAAAGACCACATGAAAATACACACAGGAGAAAAACCATTTTCTTGTGAAGTGTGTGGATCAACATTTGCACACAAATACACCTTAAAATGCCACATGACAATACACACAGGGGAAAAACCATTTTCTTGTGAAGTGTGTGGATCAGCATTTTTACACAAATCAAGCCTAAAAGACCACATGAAAATACACACAGAAGAAAAGCCATTTTCTTGTGAAATGTGTGGATCAACATTTTCGGAAAAGCAGAAATTAAAATCCCACATGAGAATACACACAGGAGAAAAACCATATTCTTGTGACGTGTGTGGATCAACATTTTTTGCAAAGGCAAGCTTAAAATCACACATGAAAATACACACAGGAGAAAAACCATTTTCTTGTGAAGTGTGTGGATCAGTGTTTTTACGCAATTCAAGCCTAAAAGACCACATGAAAATACACACAGGAGAAAAGCCATTTTCTTGTGAAGTGTGTGGATCAACATTTTCAGTAAGATCTGGTTTAAGATATCACATGCTAAAGCACACTGGAGAAAATCCATGTACTTGTGAAGTGTGTGGATCAGCATTTTCCACGAAGTTCGCATTACGATGCCACATGCGAACACACACAGGAGAGAAACCATTTTCTTGTACAATGTGTGAATTAGCATTTTCACAAAATTCAAAGCTGAAATCCCACATGAGAATACACACAGGAGAGAAGCCATTTTCTTGTAAAGTGTGTGGATCAACATTTTTGGAAAAGTATAGATTAAAATCCCACATGATAATACACACAGGAGAGAAACCATTTTCTTGTAAAGTGTGTGGCCTAGCATTTTCCAGAAAGCCCGCATTAAGACCCCATATGCGAACACATACAGGAGAGAAACCATTTTCTTGTGAAATATGTGAATTAGCGTTTTCACAAAATTCAACGCTAAAATCCCACATGAAAATACACACAGGAGAGAAGCCATTTTCTTGCAATATGTGTGAATCAACATTTTCAGTAAAGCATTGCTTAGATATCCACATGAGAATACACACAGGAGAAAAACCATTTTCTTGTGAAGTGTGTGGATCAACATTTTCACAAAAGCCAAACTTAAAATCGCACATGAGAATACACACAGGAGAAAAACCATTTTCTTGTGAAGTGTGTGGATCAACATTTTCACTAAAGCAGAACTTAAAAACCCACATGATATCTCACACTGGAGAGAAACCATTTTCTTGCGAAGTGTGTGGATCAGCATTTTCACTTAAATTCCATTTAAAAAGACACATGCGAATACACACTGGAGACAAACCATTTTCCTGTCAAATTTGTGGATCTGCATTTTCATACAATTCCAGTTTGAAGTCTCACATGCGAAAACACACGGAAGAGAAATAATTTTCTTTTGAAGTGTATGGATCAGAATTTGTGGAGAATTATGATCTTAAACTCCCATGAAAAAACACATACTGTGGAAAAATTATTCTTTTTTTGTGAAGTGTTGGGATCAGAATTTATGCACATTTTGAACATAAAATTTCACATGAGAATACACACAGAAGACGGATCCTTTTTTTGTGAAGTGTGTGGATCAGAATTTTAACTGAATTCAAATTTAAAATGCCACATCCATATGAGTAGAGGGTCCACCTCAATATTTTTCCCACAAATTAGATATATCCTAAAATTATAAATTTGATAAAAAGACAAAAAATTCAGGTTAAAAGTTTTTTTTAATATTTTGGAGATGTTTTAAACTCTTGCACCCATTCAAATTAAAATTACTGAATAAACAAATTTGACTAATTTGACTTTTAAATAGTATTTCATTTGAATAATTCTTTTGTAGTTTCTTTTTTTTTAGTGTGTTTTTTCATAGAATGATATTTTTTCAACGTAAGCCGTAAAAGGTAAAATAAAAGATGGCAATTTATTAAAATAAAAAAGTTGTTGTGGTCATCCATACTTTATAAGATAAGCATGTGTGTAGAAATACTAATAGAGAAGTTTGCATATATATATATATATATATATATATATATAGTTAAGAATTTATGAAAAAGATTTTCTTAAAAAATTCTTTCTAAGGGAAAAAACGTTTTAAGAGAAATCTTTTTGGGAACCAAATTATTTTTAGATGACTCTTTTGAAGCATGAAATTAGTACATGTAAAAAAAAATTTTTAATGAAAATTGAAAAATTGCATATATATATATATATATATATATATGTCACAAAGTGTTTGCGATCTCAATCCAATTTAGAAAGGAAAAAAAAACAAGTATTTCCCGGGGGAAAATATGGAACAATAGAAAATTTATCCATAAATTTAACAAGTTATGACAATATACAAAACATAAAGGCCAACTGCATTGAATAGCTACCTGATAACATTAACACCATTTTTTATAAAATATCCTGAATCTTATACTTGACTGATAACAATATATTACAATTTCTTCATTATTGTTATCTAAATTTCTACTCATATATATATATATATATAAACAATTTATATATATATATATTTGTGTGTGTTTGTGTGTGTGTGTTCTGTTTTAAGTACCCTTTTATATGAAATGCTTTAATTTTTTTTAAATAATTGACTGATAACAGATTATTTCTTTTAATTGGCAGAAAGTAAAAGGAAATAATATGATGAAATCATAGAATCATTCCTTACAAAACAGGAGATCAATGGAAAATTAACAAATTTAAAAAATTAAGTTCATCATACAAAGAGCATAAACATTAGTATGTGTAACTACGTTCATTCATTCACTGTTTGTATCATATAAGACAAAATAATTTCCGATTTTCAGTACTTATTGACTACCCGAGCAGGCTCTTTAATTTTTTTTTCTAGTCACACCTTCGATCTTTTGTCTTTTTATTGGCAAAACTTGCAAATCGTAGTCAAAATTAAAATGGAGAATTTTGACGACAATTTGCAATACATCAAACTAAATTTTTGCATGTGTAGTCATAGCCTGCATCCATTGTTTGTATCATATAAAACAAAATATTGAATAAAATAATGATAAATATAAAATAAATCATCATTGGATAAAGTGAATTTCAAAATGAATTTACCATAAAAATATGCCATATTTTCTTAAAATTTTGATGGAAGACAAACATAATTTTATCTCTGGTAATGACATTTCTTTTGTTAGATATGTACAAAATAAATAACCACATTGAATTCCTTGCTAATATTAGTTCATATTCATTCTATTGCAGCTGTTTTCTGTATATTTCTTTTTTTACTTTAATCTTGATATAGATTTCATTCTGTTTGTAGATTTATAATCATTGAATAGTATTTGTTAAAATCAATAAATATACTTTTTAATAATATATATATATATATATATATATATATATATATATATATATATATATAATGTGTGTGTTATAATACTTTTTGCTGTATGTTATGTATGTATGTTATATATGAGAACGATGCTCCGGCTCAGTATTACAGTCGTCGAAACTGCCCGTTCTTATGTTGTCTGTTGATTTACAGGAAGGCTGAAAAAGAGCTTGTTTCATTCCTTTTACCAACTCAGCTGAAATAAGATTAAATAACCAAAAGCTGTTAACGGATCAACAAAACAATTGAACACAACGCTTTTTGATGCTTATGTATAAAATATATACATTTATTTTACAAAGGAGCAAGGTGATTTCTTTATCTGCTGATTGGCGATCTACAGCTAGTTTTTGGCTAAGTTATCAATTTCGTACCGAGTGGCAAGGCATCAGAGTGTATCGGTAAAGTTGTATCAAGGGCCCCGAGCTGTGGTGAGCTCCCCGGTTCGGAGTGTCCGACTCGGCTTCCCTCTTCTCCGGTCTGTCCCAGTCTCTCCATCTTTCTTCTGTCACTCTCCGGTCTGTTATTTATGAGATCCAGACCTCCCCACCCCTAAATATGTCTCTGATTGGCCAGCCACTCGATACTATTGTCTACGTGTCTAAATGGCCTTGTGCCAGCCTAGCTTGTATCTTTCCATTTGGAGTCAAGGCCAACCATTGTTTTATTTATATAAGTTTTTGAAATTGTTGACCAACTTGTCAAAAACTGGAATCTTATTTATTAAATTATCATTTTATTTTGTGAACATTTTAAATTCCGATTATATATATTAAATTCCATAATTTAAAGAATTTATGCCTACGTGATGATTTTTCATTTAGATAAATATATACCTCCAATATAAACATTATTATTATTATAATTATTATTATTTTTCTTATTTTTACTTTTAATTTTAACAAACCACCATAATTAATAATTAGGGTAGTTTTAATTCATTAGTAATTAATTAATAGGTCGCCAATCAACCCATAACACAATAGTGTTACAGTGTGTAGCATAAAACCTGAAATAAATTTCCAGTTCTCTGATATTATTGATGTACATTTCCCTTTATTGTTAGAAAGAAAATTGTTTTCTTTCATGTCAATATACAATCATTGTCCAATGCATTTTCATAGTAAAAATCATTGTCCAATGCATTTTATAGTAAAAATCATTGTCCAATGCATTTTCATAGTAAAAATCATTGTCCAATGCATTTTCATAGTAAAAATCATCCAATGCATTTTATCATTGTCCAATGCATTTTCATAGTAAAAATCATTGTCCAATGCATTTTTTAGTAAAAATCATTGATTTTTATTGTAAAAATCATTGTCCCAATGCATCATTGTATGCATTTTATAGTAAAAATCATTGTTCAATACATTTTTATAGTAAAAATCATTGTTCAATGCATTTTTATTGTAAAATTAAGTCAATATTAGAATGAATAAAGTTATTGTCCTTATTTTACAAATTTCTACAAGTAGGTGAGTTCCAGTACTCTAGCAGGCCAAAGGAAGGACTACTTTGCCTTTTAGATAATTCTCTCACACTGTGTAGGGAATTTGTGAAAAGTCCACTGAATTTTATAGTAAAATCACTTCCAATGCATTTTCATATTTAAATGATTGTGCAATGCATTTTTATAATAAAAATCATTTGCAATGTATTTTTATAATAAAAATGATTTGTTGGTTGCTTTTGAAGGCTATCACAATGCAAGTGTAAAGAAAAAAGAAGGTAACGATGGTGCTGTTTGTTAACCTGTGATTAATTCTTAATATTTCTAGATAAAAATCCCTTCTACAGAAGAACTGAAGTTGTTGCTAGTGGCTGTTCATTTGTTCTGTACCATGCCTTCCAAATTCTGTGTGTGTTGGTGCTTGTTTATGTGTGTGTTTGCGTGTGTGTCTGTCCTTTTTTTCTTCTTTTTCTCTTTTTGATTATTAATCGAAATCTGGCTTGCCTGAATTTTTTTGTTTGCTAACAGGACCATCTGATCCCTTTTTTTCTTTTTAATATGTGTCTGATTAACATTATAGATTTGGTTGGTTATTTATGGGTGTGGGTGTGTAAATTTCATGTTTGTCAACATTACCTGTTGTGTGTGTGTGTGTGTGTGTTACTGTTCTTAAGTCCCAACACCATGTGTGTGTGCATGTATTATTTGTTGTGTGTGTGTTTGTTGGGTGTGTGTGTGTTCTGTTTGTGTGCGTGCCTTGTTCATATACATTTGTATGTGTGAATGTGTGTGTTTGATTTAGAAGCTTAGAATGAAATTCATTTTATCAAAAATTGTAATTATAGAGTCTGCTAGATTTTATTTTATTTTATTTATTTATTTTAATATTTATTTATCTTATTTTATTTTTATTTATTTTTTTATTTAATTTTGAAAATTTCTTATTTGTCTTTCCTATATTAATGTATATCTAGTGTGTGTGTGTGTTGGATTTTAAAAGGTTAGAATAAAACTAACATCTATCAAGAACTATCATTATAGATTCTGCTGATTTGGTTTGTAAGGGGTTAAGGTAGAAGGTAGGTTAATACTGTGATTTTCTGTGATTTTTATAATAAAAAATCATTAGCAATGCATTTTATTTCATTTGCAATGCATTTTCATAATAAAAATCATTTGCAATGCATTTTTATTGCAAAAAATCCTTTTCTATGCATTTTTATTGTAAAATGATTGCGGAATGCATTTTTATAATAATATCATTTGCAATGCATTTTTATAGTAAAATCATGTCAGTATTTGATTAAATAAAATCATTGCCCTGACATTGCAAAATTCGGAAAGTGGGGATGTTCCAGTACTTTATCAGGCCAAAGGAAGAATCACTGTTTAAGAACTTTTGAAAAGGCCCACTGACATTTTTAGTAAAATCATTTCCAATGGATTTTTATTTAAAATCATTGTACAATGTATGTTTATATTAAAAATCATTGTGTAATGTATTTTCATAGAAAAAATCGTTGGGAATCCATTTTCTTGTCTATTTTAGTGGGAAGACGTTTACTTCCATTCAGAACATGTTTACTCAAAATATACATATTCATTGGTTGGTATGGAATGTTGTAGGAATTATATCCATCGCACCTATCTCCAATTCTCATTCTGTTAAATAATTAAGTGGACATTACATTGGCAAATATACCATGAAAATAGTGTAAAGTCCTGAAAATAAAATGTAAAGTAGACCTCATATGCCTCCCCATAGGTTCTATCTAATAGCTTTGTAAAATATGTCAATTTTTGAATCACCACCAACAATGTACAACAGTGATTCTCAACATGGCCCAGCTTGATTTATTCCCTAATTTTTGGTAATAATTTGAAAATCTTTTAAAAATTTGATTTTTTTAAAATTTTCTCGTGTATCTTCCCTTAGAAGTTAAGCTTAGTTAAGCTGTGTTAATCATTATTCTATATTACTGTTGTCCTTGACCAGGATTAAATCTGCAGCCTAGAGAACTGTATTAACGCAATGCCTATATCAACTACACCATGTGTTGGACAATTCAAAGTGAATTTTGTGAACTCATAAACCTAATGTTTTAGATAGAATAAATTTGGTTTGGTTTGGTTTGGTCTGGTTTTACGGCATATCAAACACAGTGGGTCATTTAATGCCGACAAAGTTTTGAAATCCATTCAGTCTTAATGGATACTCATTTTTTTTTTAATAAACAATTTTCTATTTAACGCATAGATGTGACCCTAACAGGTACTACCACTCCGGGTCAGAATGGACCAGGGAGCAATGGTGATGAAGGGGTGCTCCACATTCTCCAAACCTCGAGAACTGGAACCTCACCATCAGATAGTTTAACGTCATACCCAGGACATTTAGATAGAATAGTTACCTTTATACTTATGTATGAAAAACAAAAGTAATATGAGTCGAGATAAAAAAAAAAATCATGGAATACCTGAAGGAGGCTGGAGAGCACATCGGCCGAAAGTTTGTACAGATAACAATAAAGATGAAGACAATGATCTGAATAATACAAATAATCAAGCCTCATCTAAAAAAAAAAAAATTCAGAGAAATAGTATCATTTAATTTTATTAATTCATTATTTTACATTTTAATTTTTAATTTTTTTTTAAGAAAATTTTTAAAAAAATAAAAAGCTTCTATCTTGTGAGGGATTTTTTAATTGTTAATAAATTATGTGAATTTTAATTTTAAAAAATTGTAATTAAAATCAATGTTTCAAATCTTTCTACGTGGTTTATTCAAGTTGTCTCCCTTGTCTTTCATTCAATTAATGTTTTGAAATGTCATTCAGCTTAAAAAATAATTCAAAATGTTAATGTTTCTTCTTTTTTTATTTTTTTTTTTTACTAAGGGAGTCAACAAAAGATAAACAATAAACATGATTAGTTTCTTCCATTTATAAATAAAAATACGAATTTATTTTCGTTAACAAGACAAAAATTGATGAAATATTTTTAAAATGTATTAAAATTATATGGAAATAGGTGATATCTATTAAAAAAAACTATTTGTTTTTGGGGGTTTTTTTCAAATCAATTTCAAATTTCAGAATGTTCTCGTATTTTCTAATTGCTGTGAATTGGATTTATTTCCCCAATATTTTTTGTTTTGTCGAATGACCAAAGGTTAAGCCTCTTCATTAAATATCTATTATTTTTTTAGTACATTTTATTTTTCGATTTTCGGTAACTATTTCTCATAGAAAAGCCACCGTAAATTTTTGTTGTTTTATTTCTATTCATAACTTCGGTCTTTTATCTCTTTTACTGTAATTAGAAAACTATAAGACCAACTTGAAAAAAATGTTACGCCCCCAACATAAGGGGGGTAAAAATTAAGTGACCGAAAAAAAATGAGCAAGTTTTGAAATAAAATAAATAATGCATTATAAAGATCATTCATTGATAAATAAATACTGAACATTTCTTATTTCTGTAGGGGGGGGAGGGGCTAAAGTCATTTTGTCAAAAACGCCTTTTAGGCCCATTTTGGGTATAGCTAGTCTTAACTGATAAAAAATGTTAAAGGCAAAGTCAATTTTAATTCGTTAACGTTCATTTTACTCTCTACATTTTCGTTTGGGGGGGGGGTGAATATATCGCATGCGCAACAAAGTTGGAGGAAACGGAAGTGACGTTATTATAAAAGTGACAAGATAAGCGCATGTAAACAACTTACATCTGATGTTTCATACTGACTATTTTTTAGGAAGCACACAAGAACTGAGTAACATTTTCAGTCGTCAAAATCAAGTTTAGTTTAAAAAGAAAGACTTTTTTTCTTATCTTTGGGCACATTTTCTGAATCGTTTTCGTGAGAAGAAATTACTGAGGTAAGTGTTTGTTTATTTATTCTCGTTATTTAACATTAAAATGAAACGTTTAATGTGTGAAGAAGACCTAAATATCAAAGTATTATTTTTTTTTCTTCTTCTGAAAGTGTATGACGAATTATTTTCAAATTCAGCAACTAGGTATACCCAAAACTGACCTAAAATGCGTGTTTGACAAAATTAATTTTGCACCCTTACAGAAAATAATTTACCAAAAATCTGGGAAATTTTAAGGAAATTTTCAGTGTTGATTTATATATAGGGTTGTGCAAAGTACGGACATTTGGAAAGTCCGCTTAATTGTTAAAAATATTTTAAAACGTCAATAAGAAATGGAAAATTAACTTTTTAATGTTTTCTTTTACGTTTAATATAAAGAACAATTCCAAGTTTATGTGTTATAAAAAAGAAAAAACTAATTTCTATTACATAAAACCTAAATTTTTGCATTTTAAAGTAAATTGCCGTAAATTGTCGTAAATTTGCTCGCTTTGTTGACAGTTGTCCCATCTTGACGTGTGCACCTTTTGTTAGTATGGAAGATGATACATATCAAAAATATGTTCTGAAGCAAAAACAAATTACTAATTTAGCCTGACGATTTCACTCTTAATATTATTGAAAAAGAGATTTGGGAAAATAAAAATTAGAATGTTAGAAATTATTTATAATAAAATTCTATCATAATATTCTTTTCTTTTTTTTTTTCGATACATCTATTAAATGATTTAAAAAGTAAATAAAACATAACATACCTCAAAGGTGAAGTTCTTTATTCAATTTTGTAGTTTTTAAAGTTTTTTTTAAAAATTCAATAGATAATGAACAAATCTTTATTTAAATAGTCTGCCCCTATTTCAAATTTTGTAAACTCGCAATCTTCCTCGTCATTAATTTCTGAATAATAAATAATCTCATAATTATTATTTTTGTTGCCAATCACGGTACCATCAAATTTAAGATTTTTATTTTTTTATTTCAAAAATATGTTGGATATGTTTTCCAACTATTTTTCCAAATAAAATAATAGATTTCTTCAAACGCTGTTTGGGTTCTCTTTCACAGAGTATAAATATGCCCGGGTCACGTATTTGAATTTCTTTACCCATGTGTTATGGGTAAACAAATTCAAATACGTGACCCGGGCATAGTGTTTGAAGAAATCTGTTATTTTTCAGTGAAAATGAAAACTACATTTGTTTCACTTAGATGCTTCCGTAATCATTCTGACGACAATTTTTAATTCAAACATTATTTTCAAAAATTCATAAAAATAAAAATGTTTTATATTGTCATCATTTTTAGCGAGATATGTTTTATACAATATTTTCTTTGATTAATGAATACGATTTTGTTATACATTAAACAAAAGTATTTATTTTACATTTTATAATTTTTTAAAAATATCTGAAAATCTCTGAAAAATAAAATAAAAATGTACACAATACGAACTTTTAATATAAAATTCTTTTGAACATAATCTAACAATTAAAAAAAAAAGATACATATTTTTTCTTATTTACGAGATTTTAAGTTTCAATGTTTAAGATGCCCTATTTCCAAAACTGTTTTATTAGCGAATTATCTTTTTTTTTATATATGTTATGTCATTACATTGTCTTTCCAAAAATGTAAAATTTATTTATATACTATAAAAAAAAATCAGATTTTTATTGGGGGGATCAATACGCGAAACAAAAACTAACGAAAATAATTATTAGCCTTTTCAATTTAGTAAGAATTTATATACAATAAAGTTCGTCTTTTATTACTTCATAAACCGAAAGTTTTATTAGAATCGGATCGTTAGTTTATTTTATATGATTTTTAGAAGAATTTCCTGTGATCACCCTTTTACATAATAGGACTTAATTTGCACATAGCTATTTATATATAATGCATTATTTATTTTATTTCAAAACTTTCTGGTTTTTTTTTCAGGTCACCTAATTTTGACCACCACCCCTTATTTTTGGTGCGTAAAATCTCGGCGAATTGGTCAGCATTTGATACTAATTACAGTAGAAATAAAAAGATAAAAGACCGAAGTTGTGAATAGAAAAAAAAAAATTTATGGGGAATATTCTATGAGAAAATAAGTACTGAAAATCGGAAAATAGAATGTAAAAAATAAATAAATTTTTGAAGATTTCTTTTTTTACTCATTTTGATAATTATTTAATTGACTATTATCTTATAAAAGAATAAATTATACATCGATATTTTTCTGCTTAAAAAGGCGGTGGGGGGGGGCTAAATTTTCAGTAGAATTTTTCTTCAAAACTTATACTTTGTTTGACTAAAATAAGGTTTGCATTAAATAGATATTTATTTCTAGAATCTAAAAATATAACATTTTAAATTTAACATCAGAATATTCATATTTCAAATGAATTTTATATATTAATTTTTCATAGCAAAAATACTTAATTAAAGTTTTGAAATAAAATAACTGATGCATTATAAAATTCATTAATTCTTAGATATATACTGAAAATTTCTTTAAAACGGATAATTACCTGATTTTTGTTAAATTTTTAAAATTCGCCAATGTTACATTAATTTTGTAAACACGTCATTTATAAAGAGCGTTTATGACCGAACGCAATTGAAATTGACCAAAAATCGTTTTAAATGTATTAAAAATAAATTAAATGTGTAATATTATTTTTCTTTTTTTATTGATGGTCATTATGTTACTTCTTATCTATTTAGACAAAAGTTTGACCTTAATAGATTTAATTAATTTTAATTCGTTTTTAATAAAAGCAGTAGCAGACGATTTTTGGGTATACCCAGTTTAAACATAAATTGAAATGTCGAAAATTTTGTTCTCACATAAGACAGAAGAAGAAGAAAACAATGATTTATTTTCACACATTACACAATATCACATAAAACAAAACAAAACAAAAAACAAGAAACATAATGTTGGTTGTTGTAGCAATGTGTGGAGGATGATCACTAATTAGTACTGACCCTATTCTAATAGTGACCACCTGAGTTTTTTTTTAACATAGTTTGAAAGTTGATTATGAGTTTACTTACGTATTAAAAAAGTTTATTTTGATAAATAATTTGAGTTAATGAGCAAACATTTTGGTGAAATCAATGTTTGGAAATTTTTTTTTGTTAGTATTGGCAAATGGTTTGAAGAGTTCACCTGCAGTTGATCCCCTGGTAGAGACAGTGTATAATTCTTTTTTAGGGATGAAATAGTTTTTGAACGTTAAGGTTAATGCACCAGTCATTTTTCCATGGGCTAGCATATTCATTTTCTCTGGTTATCATAATTTGACTGTGTGATTTAGTAATCAAATGATTATCATTATTTATTATAAAGTGTAAGAAATTAAAAAAGTAGGCACATACACAGACTTTATGATGTTATTTTTTTATGATAGGTATGTGTAGAGATCGCACAGGGAGGTAATAGAAAATTCTTTTTTTTAAATTTTCAATCTATTACCAAAAATCAGGGAATTGTCCAATTTTAATAAAATTTTCACTAAATTATTCGTTAATGACTTAATTTTAGTAAATCTTTAGGTTTTGTCATCCCAATGTTTTTCTTGGATGGTGTATGGTGAAGTTTAGGCCTGTGCTTTCTATTTTCTAACTAATGTTTTGGTGGCCTTTTTATCTACAATTAATGCAAGAAGAAAGCAATATCTACTATTCCCTTCCTGTCTTTTAGCAACAAGTATATGTAAATATTTTCTTGGATGGTGTATGGTGAAGTTTAGGCCTGTGCTTTCTATTTTCTAACTAATGTTTTGGTGGCCTTTTTATCTACAAATTAATGCAAGAAGAAAGCAATATCTTACTATTCCCTTCCTGTCTTTTAGCAACAAGTATATGTAAATATTTTCTTGGATGGTATATGGTGAAGTTTAGGCCTGTGCTTTCTATTTTCCAACTAATGTTTTGGTGGCCTTTATCTACAAATTAATGCAAGAAGAAAGCAATATCTTACTATTCCCTTCCTGTCTTTAGCAACAAGTATATGTAAATATTTTCTTGGATGGTGTATGGTGAAGTTTAGGCCTGTGCTTTCTATTTTCCAACTAATGTTTTGGTGGCCTTTTTATCTACAAATTAATGCAAGAAGAAAGCAATATCTTACTATTCCCTTCCTGTCTTTTAGCAACAAGTATATGTAAATATTTTACACGCGGTAATTTTCACCTTTAGTTGGCTAAATTCCTAGCAAATAAGGCAATTAGAGTAACCTCACTTGACTTTCACTTTGAAACAAAGCCGGTAGCTATTTTGAAAGCGAAATAAACAAATCTTAGAAACTTTTTTGAAAACAATACAACTGCATGCTTTAACACAAAAATATCATAAAATGTGTTCTTAATAACAATTAAGTTTATTTCAATTAATGTGCATGCACAATTTTATGCTAGGAATTTAGCCAACTAAAGGTGAAAATTACCTTACACCCTCCCAGTTTATATTTTTTTTTGTGATTGAAAAATCAAAATTTATCCAAGTATACTAACAGACACAGAAATTTCAAAACAATTTTAATACTGTACACTTTGTTTTGATTTTACAATGCACCCACCTCATAAAATACAAATACGAAACAATTCTCATACTGTACACTCGGTTTTGATTTTACCGCCCCCCATAAAATACAAATAAAAACTCAGACTATTTAGATATGTTTTTTTTATTTTAATTCAAAACAAATGTCATGTCTTTTTAATATAATCTGAACATATTTGAGTTTCAAAAATCAAAGCAATCAATACATTAAACAAAACAAAAAACATTTTTTTTTAAAAAAAACAACAAAAAAAATTGTTGAATGAATGACAACATATAATAAATAACAAAATATGACAAAATATATATGACCGAGTTTCTAGTTTTTTTGAAGACCACAGAGTATTTCTTCTTTATAATCTTCGGTACTCTTCGCGGAGAACCATCCCAGCCTCCTGCAGAAAAAAAACACCAGCTATGATTGAAGTCCGTAGCCGAAGCGGTGTCACTTGCAAAAATCCCAGGGCGTTTTACCCGGAAACCCAACCCCAACCCTAAACCCGCCTAGTTAAAATTAACAGTTTTATTACAAAATTTGTGGGTTCTGTTTTTTCTGGGTCACCCTGTATACAGGATGAGCCAGAAATGGAGCCCAAATTATTTATTTTCCCATTAAAATAACCCCAAACCCTAAACCCTAACTAGTTTGTTTTTTATGCAAGTGACACCGCTTCGGTTATGGACTTCAGTCGTAGCTGGTGTTTTTTTCTTCAGCAGCCACTGGCTAGCGTTTTTTGAGGCAGGAGGCCGGGACAGTTCTCCACGAAGAGTACCTAATCTTCAACTGTATTCTTTCTAGTCTTTCAGTAGTTTTTCCTAAATTGGGATCCAGTTAGTAGAGGAACTGTTGTCATTGAGGGATTGTAGGTTGCAGTGTGTTAGGTTGTTGTTTTTTTTCATTTGAATTTATTCATTCATTTATTTAGGCTAGATGGGCAGTGGAGAAGACCCCTCTGATCAATCGGCTAGTCATGTCAAGCCTTAGCATTGTCCCAACCGTATTGTTTTCCTAGAAAACTGCAAAGAATGAATAAAATAAAAAGGTCTTCAACATAAAATCACCCAATGGGTTGACATGCCATAAAACCCAACCAACCAACCAACGATGTAGAAAATATTTTCTTATGACCACAAAGCAAAAATAATCTCTTTATATTCTTTATTTTTCCTTGCTTTTCTGGATAATTCCTCTTTATGTTGAGAAATGTCTTCAAATTGCAGAAGACCAGAAGTTATTAATTATGGGTCCATCACTGCCACCATCTTGAGAAATAATTGTTTGTATTCTTTTGTTATTTGAATATAAATTTTGTTAAGTTTGAAGAGAAAGAGTCATTTTTTATGTGACCACTAGGCCGCCATTAACCTTGGAAATCGATTCCTATAGCAGATTTCTAGTCGTTTGAGATCTAAACACAGCGTGGGCATTTGGCTAGACTTCCAGCAAATATAGAGACCCTGCAATCCTTGGTTGATGCAGAAAATCCGATCTTGACGGCCAATTTCGGAAATTCTGTGAGCCCTTTAGCTCAGTAGCGACCGACGGGTTATATGTCTTCAAATTGATGATATTGAGATGGATAATAATTTCATAAAATATAATTATACAAAACAAGGGAAGTTAAAATAATTTGCTAATTAGCAAGTTTACCTATTCCTAGAGATAAATAATCATTTCTTATTGATTAGAAAGCAAAGAAAACCTACCTGTATAAATCAATAAAGTGATTTCAATTTTTACAAAAATTACTGCATTACAGAGCATGATATAACTTCAATATTACCTTTTGTTTATTTGCATAAATCAATTTGCATAAATCAATTGTCTAAGAATATAAAAAGGACAAAGAAATGATAATTTCAGAAAATATAATTATGCAAAGCATTTCTATTCATTTCACTCTTTGTTTTTTCATCTCTCTTTTCATAAAAATCTGTAGGACCATATGACCTTTAGGCACCCCTTTTTGATCTTGATTAAGAAAGGACATTTTTCATTTACACCGTCAATATCCGGTTGTTTTAACAGACGATTTTTAGATTTAAAAAAAAATTATAAAACTAACCCCTAACAAACAACCGGATATTGACGGGGTAAATGAAAAACATGTCCTTTCTTAATCGAGATCAAAAAGGGGTGCCTAAAGTTAATATGGTCCAATCTATATTAAGAAATTATTTAATTCCCAAATGCATGTGTTTTAATTATTGAAAAAAAAAAACAGAAATATAAATTTGATATAGATATTATTTGTACACACTGTAAAAGCATTTGACAATTCATAGTTCTTTTTTTTTTTTAAATCACACAATACTTGTCGTTATTCAAATAAATCTTTATGCTATGTATGCCTAATTTCTAAAAATTTCTGATTTAATTATTCAGACTCTTATCTTTAGAGAAAAATGAAAAAATCATACGAGTAAAATATATTTTATTCGGATTTCATAAAATTAAGTAAGGGGGGAACGACCTAGTAAAAAAAATATTTCCTCTGATATATTCTAGGAAAAGACTATTTTAAACATAAATTTATCTAAAGGTGAATAAGTATCGAAATATTCATGAAAATTTGACAATTGATTTTTCATAGGATTTTAATATTTTTATGTAGTAAATTACAGGGCTTGATTGATCAATATTATTGAAATAACTGCAATGATACTTTTTCTTTATTTGCAGATATCAATTATCTAGGAGTATAAAAAGGACAGGTAAAAAACGTATATACCAGAAGAGAAGTTACTTTCTTGTGAAGTGTGCAGATCAGCTTTTTCACAGAAGAGTAAAAACTCACATGCTAATATACAATGAGAGAAACTATTTTCTTTTTCAAGTATGTATATAAAAATTTTCAGAGAATTCCTCTTTAAAAACATACTTTTTCTTGAGATGTCTATAAATCAGCCTTTTTAGACATTTTCAGTTTAAAAACACACCTACAAATACATACAAGAGAGAAGCCTTTTTCTTTTCAACTGTGGGGATCAGAATTTTCTCTCAGCTCCAATTTAAAAGCACATACAGACGCACAGAAGAAAGAATCCATTTTCTTGCCAAGTGTGTAAATCATCTGTTTTGCATGCATCCTCTTTAAAAAGAAACATGCAAATACAAACAGAAGAGAAACCATTTTCTTGTGAAGTGTGTGGATCTGCATTTTCAAAGAATTCATCTTTAAAAACCCACATGCGAATACACACAGGAGAGAAACCTTTTTCTTGTCAAATATGTGGATCAGAATTTTCAAAGATTTCCACTTTAAAAACACACACAAGAATACACACAGGAGAGAAACCATTTTCTTGTGAAATATGTGAATCAGCATTTTCTGTGCGTTCAAATTTAAAAACACACATGCGAATACACACTGGAGAGAAGCCATTTTCTTGTCAGGTCTGTGGATCATCATTTTCAGTGAGTTCCTATCTAAAAACGCACATGCGAATACACACAGGAGAGAAACCATTTTCATGTGAAGTTTGTGGGTCAGCATTTGCACAGAGTTGTGATTTGAAAACACACATGAGAATGCATACAGGAGAGAGACCATTTTCTTGTGAAGTGTGTGGATCGTCATTTTCACGGAGGAATCATTTAAAAACTCACGTGCAAATACACACTGGAGAGAAACCATTTTCTTGTGAAGTATGCGGATCTGCATTTACTGTGAGCTCCCATTTAAAAACACACATGCAAATGCATACTGGAGAGAAACCATTTTCTTGTGGTGTGTGTGAATCAGCTTTTTCACATAGTTCCTTTTTAAAACGACACATGCGAATACACACTGGAGAGAAACCATTTTCTTGTGAAGTGTGTGGATCGGCTTTTTCAGACACTTCCAATTTAAAAAGGCATATGAGAATACATACAGGAGAGAAACCATTTTCTTGTGAAGTATGTGGATCAGCATTTTCAGAGAATTACAGTTTAAAGAAGCACATGCAATTACACACAGGAGAATAAACATTCCAGAGAAATCTCATTGATACAACAACATCCAAATACAAGAGTGGGCAGAAAAGTTACTATGATGATATCATATCTGCTGACCGATGGAAAGAATCCTCAATCTTGTTAAATACTTGCAACTCTATTTTTAGCAATGTATAGCATCGGACAAAAAGTAAAAAAATGAACCACTTTTTATCAATGTTACAAATATTAAATAAATGTCAATGACTTAGACATACATAAGAAGTGATTATATTCCTTGATTATTTTTGTTAAAGTGATTTTCGATTGTAATTCTCAATGAAACACCCAGGAGAGAAAATTCTTATGAAGTTTGTGTATCAGCAGATTTTATTTTTTATTATTATTTATTTTTTTATCATTTTAAAATTAAATTTTTAATTATTTATTTTTTAAAGTGATTTATTTTTTATTATTATTTATTTTTTTATTATTTTAAAATTATATTTTTATTATTATTTATTTTTCTAAAGTGATTTATTTTTATCATTATTTATTTTTAAAGTGATTTATTTTATCATTATTTATTTTTTGATTATTTTATTATTATTTATTTTTTATTATTTTAGAATTATATTTTTATTATTATTCATTTTTCTAAAGTGATTTATTTTTATTATCATTTATTTTTATTATTTTAAAATTATATTTTATTATTTATTTTTTTATTATTTTAAAATTATATTTTTTTATTATTTTATTTTTAAAGTGATTTATTTTTTATTATTATTTATTTTTTTTATTATTTTTAAAATTATTATTTTATTTTTATTATTATTTATTTTTATTATTTAAAATTATATTTTTATTTTATTATTATTTATTTTTTATTATTTTAAAATTATATTTTTATTATTATTATTTTTTTAAAGTGATTATTATTTTTTATTATTTTAAAATATATTTTTATTATTATTTATTTTCTAAAGTGATTTATTTTTTTTCATTATTTATTTTTATTATTTTAAAATATAATTTTTATATTTATTTTTTTAAAGTGATTTATTTTATTATTATTCATTTTTAAAGTGATTTATTTTTTATTATTTATTTTTTATTATTTTAAAATTATATTTTTTATTATTATTTATTTTTTTAAAGTGATTATTTTTGTTAAAGTGATCTTTGATTGTAATTCTCAATGAAAACACACAGGAGAGAAAATTCTTATGAAGTTTGTGTATCAGCAGATTTATAAAGTTGCAGTTTAAAAATACACATGCAAACGTAATTGAAAAATGATTTCTAGTGTGAATTGTGGATGATTTTTTTGGAAAAACCAAATGAAAATACCAATAAGAATCCATTGTAAGATTTACAACAAATGATTTTTACACAAATATGGTTTTAAAATTAACTCAGACAGTTGAGTGTTCACCTCAGAACCACAAGGTTCTGAGTTCAATACTGGTCCTTGCCAACTTAGCGCATGAGTATCACAGCTTCTGTGCAGTAAAGTGAGGAGCTGATGGTAGGTGTGACTCTTCACCTCAGATGCAAAAAATAATCTCCATGATCTAGTGCTCGCAAAAAGGGGATAGACTCCCTCGCTGTTTGGCTGATACTGACAATAGGCCACTCTACCTACTTAACTTTTTTTTTACTTATTCCTTAAAATCATCAAGTTTGTAGGTAAGCATTTTCAGTGAGTTGAAAACACCTGTAAGCACACATTTGATAGGGAGTCTTCATCATCATCAATAATTGATCTTTGAAAGTCAGCAGTTATTGGCAAAGAGGACATTATCACCAATCATTAATTTAAAAGTTGTTAATGAAACTAAATGAAAAGATATCCTTATTACTAAGTGTCTCCACCATCTCATCGTGGATGTCGGTGGGTTTATTAAAGCCTTCATACTGAGATAGTAGATGACTATACACCGAGCAATAGGTTTCACTTTAGAAACAATTCCATACTCGAATGTTTCAATTTCGGGAATCAGAAAAATCCGACTGGAATGAACTTAAGATCTTTCAGGATAACATAATGAAATATTGACAACAATTTATTAATATTGATAATATAGTATGCTATATTATACTATATGCTATATGCATACTATAATACTCACTGGTGAGAAAGAAACCACATGTGATGGTCTTCAAGGATTTTGGGATATGGTTGATTTTCAGGTAACTTTTTCTTTTTAAGTCATACATTTTCATAGATTTTTTTTTAATCACAGACTTCATTGTCTTTAATCAAAATTGGTTGAAATTACATGGTGTAGACCTGTGGTATGGCTCAATTCACAAAGACCAATATTAGATTAAAACTATCATTGCATAAGTAATTTTTTTATATTTAAAAATTCTATTTTACATATTATAAAAAGTTGTGTAAATGTTTAGCAAAATTGAAATATATTTGAAAATCCCTTTGGTGAGAAATTTTCAGTACCCAAGCGCCATTGACTTCATATCCAAGCTACCCTAACTTTATATATATATATATATATAATGACAGATATAGAAAAATGAATATACTGTTTTTTTCAAAGCATGAAAAAATAGATCTAAAACTCGAAGAAAGCGAACACCCCCAAAATTATTGAACTTTATATGATCATTCTTAAACCATAAAAAATGTCATAGGTAATTACTAGCACCGGTCGCACAGATATCCATGACGATCTCTTGCCAACTGTCCATATCCTGTATCACTCTCTGGAAGTCTTCTGTGCAGCATCCAATATCCGTGTAGAGCTGGTCAATGTAGGTTTTGCTGGGCAGCCTGCACTGGCATGCTCATGTGCTGGTTTCAGTAGGAGAACATTACTTATGAGTTTGTCCCCACTTCTTCAGCAGTACCCAGCATGTACTGTTTGCCTCACTCAGATGGTTTGTGGGAAACGTGGAAAGTGGCCATACACCTGATTTCTTGTTAGGTTTTGTTTCCATGATTTAAGATCACACACAGCATTATTTTCTAGGCGCTTGTTAGGGTTCAAGTGGTGCAGCCATATAGTAGTACTGATACAACTATGGCTTGGAAGAATTGTTGCTTTAACTTGTCATTGAGATCGTGTTTCCACATGATCAATAAACTGTCTATACTTCATCTAATTGTGAAGTTCCAATCCGGGAGCTCTGGGTAATGAGGAGTACCCCCTCAATATTCTCAAAGATGTTAAATAGAAGATAAAAAAGCAATTCACTATTTGAATAATCAGACATAATTGGGTTTGTTGATTATAGTTTTATTTTTTGAATGATTTGAATATTCTGCTGATTCTCATTTTTTTATATTCTTTGTTTAAATAAAAAGATTTTAATCAAACTGACTTGGGTTTTTTTTTTTTTTGCAATGATTTTTATATTATGTATTGTATGTAGATATTCACACAAAACATGCAAGTTAATCTAATTAGAATCATTTTATTCAATGTGAGTTAAAAACTGATTTTAATCAAATTTATTTTAACTTTATGACTGTTTTTTCTCTGATTTCATTTTCTATTTTCTATATTTATAATATATATATATAGTCATCCACAGACACCCCTCATCAGTGTGGCTAGACATTAGTTGGCTAGCTCCAACCAGGATGGAAACATGATCGATTTATCATCAGTCAGACTTTTTAATCACTTAGCCATCAGTACCTATAGACTAGGACATAGATTTTAACTGATAAATACATACATATGTATATATGTAAAGGCTGCCAGAGAGTGCTCCATCTGTTTTATAGGTGAGCATATATATAAATATTATATATATATATATAATATATATATATATATATATAACATGCAGGAATTCCACATAAATGTGTATTTCAGTCTAAGACATGGCAAGGAACCATAGGTTGATTCTGTGACATAATATCATATTTTTATTTTTATTTATTTTATTCTTTAATTTTCATCAAGTTGCAGATGACTTTCACGATCAAAGTCATGCCGAATTTCAAACGATTGCCGTAATAGATTTCGAGTGAGTTACGTCACACAATTTCAAAAGAAAAATAATGGCTAAACATCACCAAATCCTTTTACTTTCATTTTTTTCTACCATATACTGGATTTCACTTTTCCCCACACAGTCTTTGTACCTTGTTAATTTAATTAAAATCATTTTATTCAATGTGAGTTAGAAACTCACTTTGAGTAAAATGATTTTAATCAAATTTATTTTAACTTTATGACTTTGTTTTTTTCTCTGATTTCCATTTCTATTTTCTATATTTTTCTCTAATGAAATAGTTTTCTTTAAAGTTAAGACACCAGCTAAGAAGAAATACAAAAGCTACAAGACAAGATGAGTATACAACCATGGGTATACTCTACAATCAAAGATAAGTATAGGTCCATTTCAAAGTGAGCATACAACAAAATCACCAATTCTTTCCTCTGCAATTTCCTTTTCGGTATACATGTCTGGTACCTAAACTTTGACCCCCACCCCTGGGTTAACATCTGTTCTTTGAATTTCCCCCATGATATGTGTAAAATAATGAAACCAAGAATAATGGAAATCCAAAATTAAGTTATACCGCTTGGTAAATATGGAAATTAAATGAAATAAGAATGGTGTGTGAATAGCTGACCTGTTAGCTTCTAATTGGTCGACAGGGTGAAGAGGGGAGTGAAAAGTTTGAGAGTCCATTAGAGGTTTCTGGAAAGAGTCTAGGCTGAGTGTTTAAGGTGGACAGATGGAAGATGTAGTCTGTCCTCCAAGGCTTTTACTTGGGTCAATGAAAATAAATGAGCTCAAAAACCAAGAAAGTTTTGTGTTTGTTATTAAGAACGGCCAAGAAAATCCCTGGTAGTTCCAGACTCAAAGAACTGAGAGAAGCAAGCCAGCCCAACAACAGATCCACAATACCAGCTACTCCGGTCCAAATAGCAGACACCCAGATAGATAACTGTAAATTGCCTGTGAGATCAGCAGATAAGTATATGAATGTGTAGGAATATCTGTGTACAGACTATGAGGAATAATATCAAGTACACAAATCAAAATAACGAGGGAAAATTACATGTACTTTTAACCAAGTTTATTAACATGTAAACACAACTAGACACAACAATATGAGTACTTGAAGGCAGTACATACAGTTATTTATCTTCCTCACAGAGGGGGTGCTCAGGTTGTGTAGCCAGCTATGCTCCCTCACTGAGGGAGTTTTCTTCAGTCACAATTGACTGAGTGGTGAGAGCCTGATTCTATGAGGCTTACTCTTCTTACAGGTTAAGAGAAAGTTTTTACAACCTAACAAGGGACGTTAATCTCTAACTTCCTGTCCCCTGGGCACAGGAGAGTTCTAGCCCCTACAAATGAATAAATACATATCTTCCTTACTTGGTACCATTACAGTAAGTACCACCAATTTTCACAGTGAAATCTAGCCCCCCCCCCCCATATATTGATCACATAAAGGTTAATAGTATCTTGAAATTTTTTGTCCATTTAAAAGAAGAAACATTAAACAAACTCCTGATGTTTTTTTTTTTTAAATTTTCAGCTTACAGAAATAATGAAAATTATGAACAAAGAACAATGTTTATATTTTTAAACCGTTAAATCAATTGAAATTTAACATAGGCAAAAACAAGTTATGACTACCAGCTTTTCAAAAAATTCTATGAAAAATAAATTAATGGTCCAATTTTCACAAAAGATTCCAGAATTGATTACCTTTTGATGAAAATATGTCTGAAATAGTTTTTTTCTAAAATATATTAGGGGAAATATTTTTTAGGAGATCTACAAAATAAAATAGGGGGCTATTTTATTTTATAAAATATGAAAAAATGAACTGACAAAAAACGATTTTTACTTTTTTTATATAAAGAGTCTGAATAATTATATCAGAAGGTTTTTATAAGTTTTAATGCGAGAGCTTTTTAGTAAAAGAAAAATGAATACAGAATTCTGCTAAAAAATATCAATAAAGAAATTGAACCTGTTGTAAAAAACGTACTCGTTTTACTTATTCTTCAAGATAATGATGAGTAATTTTTCTCTAATCAGATAAGTTGATCTTTGAATTAACTGTTTTTCTTTGTAGCAACTCTTTATATTCGTTATTTCTTTTTTGTGAGATTTTAGAAGAAAAACTTCAAAATATTTACGTTTCTTCCTTCAATATGGCCTAACCTGATCACGGGACGTATTTTGGCAGTCCCTACATTACAGACTGCCTTCTTAACTGGAGCCATAAAAACTCCTTCTCTTTAATTGACCCTGTAATGTACGGCATATTTAGAGCCGTCATACAACATTAAATACATTCTGGTGCTGTGCTATGTTGCATATGCTATGATAGATAAGCATTTTTTTGGTACTCTTCATGGAGAACCATCTCAGCCTCCTGCTTCAAAAATCGCTACCCGGTGGCTGCTGGAAAAAAATACCAGCTATAATTGAAGTCTGTAGCCAAAGAGGTGTCACTTGCAAAAATAAAAACTAGGGTTGTGGTTAGTTTAATGGGAAAATAAATAAATAATTTGGGCTCTGTTTTTTCTGACCCAGAAAAAACAGAAACCACAAATTTTGTAATAAAACTATTAATTTAACTAGGGGGGTGTTGTGGTTTTCAGGAAAAACGCCCTAAGTTGGATGTTTTTTTTGTTGTTTTTTTTGCAAGTGACACCGCTTCAGCTACGGACTTCAATCGTAGCTGGTGTTTTTTTTTTCAGCGGATAGTGATTTTTGAGGCAGAAGGCCGGGACGGTTCTTCATGAAGAGTACCATTTTTTTAATGGGTATTTATGAGATAAGGTTTAATATTCAAAGATATTTAAAAAAAATAATATGCACATAGAAATAGCATTGAAATTCTAATTAAAAATGTACAGCATTTGTAAAGCTCAAAAGTAAACAAATTAATGTCGCAGGGTATTTTTTGCCCCCCACTCTATGCAGTCAATGCTTCTAGTTATTAAATAAAGGACACTTGTTCCAATTTAGAGTGTAAAATCTTCCTGTGCAGGATTTGAAGACAAGATGGTTGCCAAGACGATCGAGTGCCAGGGAACATTGCATTGAATTGGGAAGGACTCAGTTTGTTGTGCAATGCTTTCCATATACATAGATAAAAACATACTGAAAAAGATATAAACAAATTGAAAAAAAAAACTAAAGATATAGATAGATAAATAGATATGAACAGATTTAGACTGAGAAAGATGTGAAGAGACTGAAACAGATAGATAGTAGGTACCACCGATTTACCCTGTGAAATTTACCACTTGCTATATTTAACACAATGAAACTTGCAGAAAAATTAATATCATCTTGAATTTTTTTTCCCATTCGAAAGGAACATTAAACAAACTCCTGCTGATTTAAAAAAAAATTTTCAGTTTACAGAAATAATGAAAATTATGATTGGAAAACAATGTTTTTATTTTTGCACTGTTAAATCAACTGAAATTTAACATAGCTAAAAACAAGTTATGATAAGAGGATTTTTAAAAAATTCTATGAAAATTCAATTAATAGTCCGATTTTCATGAAAATTTCCATAACTATTTACCTTTGGATGCAAATATATCTGAAATAGTTTTTTCCTAAAAATATATAAGGGGAAATATTTATGAACTGATCTCAACTAGCTTCACTTTCAAATTTTTCACACTCTTCCTAATCCTCGCTTGTAAATCTCATGCCTCCTTGTTTTGCACGGGATTTGAAATCCTTTGTTTTAGCAGAGAGCTAGTGGTCAAATTTTTTATTGCTGATTCCTATCTCTTCTCTCTTTGCCTAAATCCAAACCATAAGTCTCCTTAGTGGGATTATCACAATTTTTTATCTATTCTAATTCCCTTCCTTATTTTAATGGTCCTTCTGACTGACCATCAACACTTATACACGCATACACTTATACATATATATATATATATATATATATACATATATGCGCACACATATGATCTACTATCTCCAATCTACACACACACACACACACACCTATATATACATCCACAGATATACATATACACACATGTACCTATATGGAGCCTTAATCTCATAACTCCTACACCTTTATATATACACACACACTTGCATGCATAGTGTCACAGAATGTAAACAAACTGAAATAGATAAAAAAGATACTGAAATAGATAGATATAAATGAACAGACCAAAAGAGATAAATAGGAATACACTGAAACAGTTATGAACAGACTGAAATAGATAAATAATAGAAGATTGATTTCAATAGGTATTATCTGCGTTATTTGGACTATTGTCCTCATCTTGATTGTTATCTGTACAACGTTTCGGCCGATATGCCCTCTGGCCTTCTTCAGACTCGGGACCCTTCTCGGATTTGGGAACCTTCTTTTCAGACTCGGGAACCTTCTTGTCATAGTCGGGAACCTTCTTGTCTTAATCGGGAGCCATCACGGAACTTTGAACCTAACCCTTTTTTCAGTCCACGGGGTTATCCTGTTCTCATTCCACTAACCATAGCTGGGATAGGAGCTGTGTAAATTATTTTTCTATGTAACTGCCTCCTGTCAGGATTGAACCTGGCATCCAGAGATAACTGTCACTTAGAACTGTCTTAACCTAACTACCTTATCCACTAGGCCATGTGTCCAAGGTTCCCACGTCCGAGAAGGTTCCCAAGTCCGAAGAGAAATACCTGAATAAGGGCATATCAGCCGAAACGTTGTACAGATAACAATCAAGATGAGGACAATAGTCTGAATAATGCAGATAATACTAATCATCAAGCCTCTTCTCAAACATTCAGAGAAATGTATTTTAAATGTTTGAATCAATCATGAATGATCAGACAATATTCATAAAGAGTTTTATAAAAATCATACATGCTGACATGGAATTTTTAAAAATACAATTATTATTTCCAAGATCTTCTAACTTCTTTCTTTCTTCATTGCTTTTCCCTGTCATATTTCCCTCCTTTCTCTTTCTTCTACTTTTTTTTTCCTTTCTCATTCTCCTGCTTTTTCTGTCTCCTTGTCCTGCTTTCCTTCCTCTTCCCTTGACCTTTCTTTTTCTTCCCTTTGATTCCTTCTTCCCTCACTGGTGGCTATTCAGTAAATGACCAGTTGTCTCCTCTTCAAGCAAGTGGTTGCTTTTATCCCCAACCACTCCAACAATGCATTGCATTTCACTATTAGAAATCTCTTCTACCATCCTTCAGTATTCTGACCCTCCTACCTCTAATACAACATCCATTGCTATACTGCTTGCATCGCACCAAACAATGCCATCATACACTTTTGGGATGTACCACTTTCCTCTCACTGGGTCCTCTCTCTTTACTTCCTCGATGATATCCTTTATCATCGAGTATTATGTTAATTGTCCCATTTTTCAATAGATTAATAATAGAAGATTGATTTCAACTCCATAAAACTTATATAATTGAGTTACAAAGTTGACCTTGAGATTATGGAAATAATGGCATAATTCAACTAAATGTTGAATAACCTGAATTTCCTTAACAAGTTTTGAAAGAATAAAAAACAAAAATTAAAAAAACAATGATTAGTTTTGTTATTTATCATTGAAAATTACATTAAAAATCCAGATTCCATTTAAGATTAAAGATTCCAGAAAATTCTTCCCCTTAAATATCTAAATAGATAATAGGTATATTAAATGTCACTAAAATGGTCAGCAGAAAAGAAAGGAATTTATTCTTTTTATTGAACAATTTAAATTATACATTCATGATTCAAAATTGATGAATAACAAAAATATTTTGTAAATAATGTCCGGAAAATTAATAAGAGTACTTAATGAAGTACTGACATTAAAGTGTTCTTGGTGTATCCGAGCATTGTAATGATCCAACCTGGGAAATCATTTCTGATAGTTTGACAGATGATCAAACAGGCATCAAAGGACTTTTGAAGATTTCATTTATCATAAAAATGTACATCTTTTTTACTTATTATACATATATGGAAGCATATACACATATATATTCATATATATATATATATATGTACACACATAGAATTTTCTTTTATATTTATTAGAAAATATTATGCACACATATACATACTTTTACACTGAGAATATATATATTTCACACACATATATATGCAATTTACTTTTAGACTTATTAGCATTCAGTTAGTATTTCAATGATGATATTTTTTTTCCTCCTTTTAATTCTCTTTCCCTCAGTTTTTTTTTTTTCATTCTTTTAGTGATCTCCCTTTTTTTGTTTTTATCTTTAAATTCAAGGAATAGATTTAAGCTAAATTTCTGATTGGAGGGTAAATTTTTGGCACTGGCCTCCGTATTTGACATCTGCATTTTCACCCATTGCTGCCCAACTTTAAGGATAAGTTTTGAAATATAAATAATCCCTAAGTTTAAGTTATCCAGTCTAACAAATAAGGAAAAAAAAAAGAAGAAAACTTGCTTTTTTTATTTTAATGATCATGATTTTATCTAAATGATATACTGGTTGCTTAACCAAGGCTAAAACAAAGTCCACCCAGTTATATACCCATAGCTTAAGGGAGAATAGTTGGATGCATGCCTTTCCTAAGGGTATTACCACTATATGAAATACAAACAGCCTCATACGGGATTAGAATTCATGTTTTCAAATCCTACCAAATGCTAGAGATGAAAATGGCTGCTCTCCTGTTTTTGCATGTGATTTGTTTAAACTTTCACTCCATGTCAATTCTGATTTGATAAGAATATTTCTCTCATGTGTGTTTTCGCATGTGCTTTTTTAATTTGGAATTTTCTGAGAATGCTAATCCACACATGTCACAAGAAAATGGTTTCTCTCCTGTGTGTGTTCGTATGTGTCTTTTTAGATTGCCACTTTCTGAAAAGGCTGATCCACACACTTCGCAAGAAAATGGTTTTTCTCCTGTATGTTTTCGCATGTGGATTTTTAAGCTGTTACTCACAGAAAATGCTGCTCCACAGACTTCGCAAGGAAATGGTTTCTCTCCAGTGTGTATTCGCAAGTGCTTCTTTAATTTGTAACTCTCTGAAAATGCTGAGCCACATACTTCACAAGGAAAAGGTTTCTCATCTGTGTGTATTCGCATATGAATTTTTAAACTAGAACACACAGAAAATGCTGATCCACATACATCACAAGAAAATGGTTTCTCTCCTGTGTGTGTTCGCATGTGTGTCTTTAAATTTGAATTCTTTGAAAATGCTGATCCACACACTTCACATGGAAATGGTTTTTCTCCTGTGTGTGTTCGCATGTGTACTTTTAAACGAGACCTCACTGAAAATGCTAATCCACACACTTCACATGAAAATGGTTTCTCTACTGTATGTATTTGCATGTGTGCTTTTAAACGAGAACTCATTGAAAATTTTGCTTCACACACTTGACAAGAATAGGGTTTTTCACTGTCTGATTTCATGTTTATCTAAAATGTAAATTTAGAACGAATTCCTGGTATTCAATTTTGGTAAGTATAAGAATTTCTCCTTTTTGCGCTTGTATGTAATGATTCAAAGATGAAATCTATCAAACTGCAGATTCACACTCTTTGAAAGAAAACATTTTTGCATTGGTATATGTTGCTTTATCCTTTTTGGTCTCCCTTCAATAATTGATATCTGCAAACATAGAAAAGATATTATTAAAGCAATCAGGATACTGATGGTTTGTTTACAATTATATCTTATTATAATGGAGATTGTGTGTTTTTCTGTCTGTAACCGAAACTATATTCCTACTCAAGTCACAATTCTCTTAGTTATTGACATCACATTTTCCATGATTTTATTTTTATCTAAACCTCAATTATTAATAAAATTGTCTTACATTATTAATACTGTTAACTTTGTCTACATACTGACAACATGCAATTATATTTATATATACAACAAAATAGCGGTTTACAGTGTAAACGGGAAGGCTAATTTGCATATTAATATTAAAAAATCGAATTTAATAAATATGTGCTTAGTATTATTGATTCCTGACTGGTTTTATTTTAATGAATATAAGCAAAAATCTCTTCAATAAATCTTAAATGAAATCCATTAACAAGATAAAATAACTGTCATTTTATTCTTTACTTCCTCTTTTAACTAAATACTTAAATTAGAAAAAATAACAATGAAAGACAAGTGATGGAAGAGTAAATTTCAATTGTTCTATTTTATCGATTATACTCCCTCTGTTTCAAATCTTTTTATCTGTATTCTTATTTAGTTTCATTAGCCTTTCTAATTTAATACAATATTTTATTACATTAAAACTTAAATACTTGCACCCGGAGGGTGCATATATTTGCTAGTAATTCTAATGATTTTAACATATGACATAATTCATATTAAGTCATGACATTTAAAAAAAATTATTTTTCAATGACTTGTTAATAAATGGAATACAATTCAAACACACTAGTCAGTTAAATCCTACTTAACAACATAAATTCCACCATCGTATGTCACTCCATCGAATTTTTTTAAAAATCAAGGAATTAACCGAATTTAATGAAATTTTCAGTGTTGATATATTAATGAATAAATATAATGTACCAGTTATTTTATTTGAAAACCCTTACATTTTTTCATGTCAGTTAACTTTGAAACATATATCTTTGAGGTGTAACACAGATTCACAAACATACATGGTTCAAAGTTAATCAACCTGAAAAAATGTTAAAGTTTTTAAATAAAATAACTGGTGCATTATATCATGATATCCTAGATTTTTTAGTATTTTTTTTTCATTTGACGTTAAGTAGGATTTATTCCACTAGTCTTTACTTTTGCAAAAGTTTATTTTTCTGAGGCAAAAGAATATTTTGAAACATAAGACAAAATTTAATGACCAAAAATATCAAATGTTTAATGATCATAAAAAATAAAAATATTTTCTGAAAATTATCACTCAGAAGAAATAAACATTTTTTCTCAATGTAAATATTAATTTCAAGTCCTTTTTTACAGTTTATCTCCCACAGCAAAGATGTGGCCCCATTGGGGTGAGGGGGTCATAGCCCTCTGCAGAGGTTAAGTCAGGATATTCTACAGCTCCAGCAGATAGAGTAGGATAGCAATTGATAAAAAAAATTGAAATATGATCAAAGCAAAATAAATTTTTTTAAAGAATCAGAGAATTTGCAAACTATAGATTTGAACAACTATATTTGCCAGTACGTGGAAACATGTAATAAGAAAATATTTATATTTAAAAATGGCCATATTTAATCAAATTAATAAAAACAATAATTATTTTTTTAAGAATCCAGAAAAAAATAAAAATAAAATAAAAATTTGACTTCAACACAAACATTATTCCTAAAACATTTGAAAAAGATTTACATTCTAAAATTATATAAAAAAGGTTTTATTTTGTTTTTTACAAATTCATATTAGATGAGTGAAATGAAAAAGAATTAAGTTTTACAATATGTTTAACATGCAATGTATATTCATCAACCCGTCTACATGAGCAGGATATGATACAAGATCAGTTTTTAAGCAGAGTTTAACTGGTTTGAATTTAGACATTTTCTTCTCCTAGACTGGTTACCTAGCCATGGTTAAAGAGCCCAATCTGCCCTACTATTTGCCCATAGTTCAAGGGAGAGTAGTTGGATTCACACCTTTCTCAAGGGTACTAGCACTTAGATTTGAATTCTATAGCTGTGGGCCAATTTTATTTTTCAAAAAAAATGTACTTATGCAGGTTTCCAATCAAGGGTGACAGTTTACGTATTCTCTTTCAAACTTGACATGTGGTGAAGAAAGAGATGCACTTTGTGTAACGGTTATCAGCATGGGATATGGAATTATTAAAAGAGACAAAAACAACTTTGAACATAGGTCAAATTACTCTTCTGAGTATATTCTGGTTTTGATCTTTCAAGAAATGTAAAAAATAGGGATCGGAAATATTTTTTTTTTTGGATTCTAATGATCAAAGGTTAAAAAAATAAACTTAATTGATAAAAATTTTTTTATAATTTTTTTGAATTAAAAAAAAAATTTTTTTCTAATCTCTCTTGAATAAAAATGTAAATACCTACCAACCACTGTACATTTTAAGTATAAAATGTTGAAGATAATGACTGAAAATTACTCTTATTTAAATGATGACTGTAATTATTACATGATGATTACATTTTTATGTAATTTTTGTAGATTACTGCAGAAATTTACTCAGCTAGAATTTTCATGGGGTAGTGAGTGGATCAAAAATAAAGGATCAATTCACAATGTACATATGAGGGTGAGTCAAAAAGTAATCACATTTTCTTTATTTCATGTGAAGTTTTTTTTTTATAAAACTAATTCTTAAATTGAGACCCTAATTTGGTTCAGAATCCAAAGAGTAAGTCCAAATTGCCAATGTCATTTGGGTGGACAACTTTATCGCATCCTCCATACTCACCAGATTTAGTGCCTTCATCTCTTTGACCCCATAAAAGAGGTTTTGAGGGGCAAACATTATTCCAGTGATGAGGAAGTGAAATCTGTAGCAAAGAAGTGGCTCAAAGAACAGTCAAACTTTATAGGGCAGGGATACATGCTCTCATTTGAAGATGGAAAATTGATATTAAGAAAAATGGTGACTATGTGGAGAAGTAGGGATGTGATCCACAGAGGACCAGCTTCATTTTGATGTATGATACATGTTCCTGTGTTGGTAATTATACCTTTCCTAAACAAAATAGTATTACTTTTTGACTCACCCTTGTATTATACCCAACTGAACCCTGACTTTGTATACATTTGTTTGATTTATAATATAAATTCAATGTTAAATAAGACAATGATTTGTGTTCATGTTTTGTAAATATGGAAACTCAAATAAAAAATTTGAAAAAATATGGTTTCTCTCTCTCTCTCTCTCTCTCTCTCTCTTGTGAATTGTAGCGAGTTGAAGATGTTTTTGAATGCAAATGTTTAGTGGGAAGAAGAAAGAAAATTGATTTGATTTGTTTTACAGTATATCAACTACTATTATTCAATTCCGAATCAAGTCATTTTTGTATCAGGCTGTTTATAATACCTGCTTTTGCTTAAATAGTCACTAGGTACCACCAATTTTCCCTGTGAAATTTACCCCCCTATATTTCACAGACGAAACTTGCATAAAGGTTAATATTATCTTGAAAATTTTTGTCCATTCGAAAGAAGAAACATTAAAAAAACTCCAGATGATTTTTTTTTAAATTTTCAGCTGATGGAAATAATGAAAATTTTGAATGAAAACAATGTTTTCATTTTTGCGCCGTTAAATCAATTGAAATGTAATGTACCTGAAAACAAATTATGACTAGAGGCTTTTTAAAAAATTCTATGAAAAATCAATTAAATGGTCCAATTTTAAAATTTCCATAGTTCTTTACCTTTTGATGTAAATATATCTGAAATAGTTTTTTCCTAAATTATGTTAGGGGAAATTTCTTTTTTACGAGGTGTACCAAACCCCTATTTTATTTTATGAAATATGAAAAAAATGAACCGACAAGAAAACAATTTTTTTTTTCTATAAAGCGTCTGAATAATCATATCAGAAGATTTTTATAAGTTTTAATGCAAGAGTTTTTTAGTAAAAGCAAAATGAATACAGAATTCTGCTAAAAAATATCAATAAAGAAATCGACCATGTTGTAAAAAAACGGACTGTTTTACTTATTTTTCAAGATAATGGTGCATAATTTTTCCCCAATCGGATAATTTGACATTTGAATTAACTGTTTTTCTTTGTAACAAATCTTTATGTTCGTTATTTCTTTACTGCAGTTATATCACCTGGCATGTGTACTACTCTCACGGCTAAATAGAAATTACAAATTTGTAACCTTTTTTTTTTCTTTTTCTAATCTACAAAACTAGGCACTGGCAAAAAAATTGGATACTACGAGTTTTAAATGCGAATTAAAAATAATTAAATCTATTATTTAAGGTCAAACTTTGTCTAAATCGATAAGTAGTAACATAATGACCATCATTAAAAAAAGAAAAATATCATTACATATGCAGTTTATTTTTAATACATTTAAAGGGATTTGTTTTGGCCAATTTCGACGCAATCCACAATTGTCTCTTTTTCAAGGGTTTTAAGCGCTTGTTTACAATTTTAATGCAACATTCGCGATTGTAAAAAAATTACCAAAAATCAGGTAATTATCCGATTTTAATGCAATTTTCAGTATTGATTTATCAATTAATGAATTTTATAATGCATCAGTTATTTTATTTTAAAAGTTTAATTTAATATTTTTGCTATGAAAAATGAATATATAAAATTCATTTAAAATAAAAATATTCAGATTTTATGTTTAAAATGTTATTTTTTAGATTCTAGAAATAAATACCTATTTAATGCAAACCTTATTTTATTCAATCAAAGTATACGTTTTGAAGAAAAACTCTATTGAAAATGTAGCCCCCACCCCTTTTTAAGCAGAAAAAATATATATGTATATTTTTTCTTTTATAAGATAATAGCCAATTAAATAATTATCGAAGTGAGTAAAAAAGAAATCTCCAAAAAATTAATTATTTATTATTTTTTAACATTTTATTTTCCGATTTTCGGTACTTATTTTCTTATGAAATATTCCACTTAAAATTTTTTTTTCTATTTACAACTTCGGTCTTTTATCTTTTTATTTCTACTGTAATTAATATCAATCAAGGACCAACTCGTCAATATTTTACACTCCCAATGTAAGGAGTGGGGGTCAAAATTAAGTGACCTGAAAAATCAGAATGTTTTGAAATAAAATAAATAATGTATTATAAAGATCATTCCTTAATAAATAAACACTGAAAATTTCATTAAAATCCGATAATTCCCTGATTTTTGGTAAATTATTTTCTAAAGTCATTTTGTCAAAAACGCATTTTAGGATTATTAATCCCGAAAAAAACAAAAAAACAAAAAACAAAAAAAAACTGCAACGTGAATGTTGAGTTTTGTTTTATTGACAAACAAATTTATAGTAATTAATATTCGAACACACAATAAACGTTTTTCCTATTTAATTGAAAGATTTTCAGGAAATAAATAAATGAAATTAAAAAAAAAAACAAATAAAGATAAAAATAATAATAAATAAATGAATAAATAAATAAATTACTTAATTATCGATAATATTTAGATTCAATATGAAATTAAAATACTTAGGCATATTCAAAATTTTTAAATATGCCTAAGTATTTTAATTTCATATTGAATCTAAATATTATCTATAATTAAGTAATTTATTTATTTAAAGAATTCTTCTTCGTCTTAAATTCATCCCCGTTTTAAAAACAAATTTAAAAAAATGTGCAAATGTATATTTTGCAAGATGAATTCAAAGTGAACGTTATACTTACTTGTTTTATTTCGTCTGGTTCGTCTTCTTAATCGTAATGCAAAATTAGAGAAAAGAAAGAAAGAGGAAATTTTTGAATCAACTAATATTTTCTTGTTGAACGACATAAGAACAGGTTATCATCTCTCATCGATGCACGTCATTTCCTAAAAAGCGAAACTCAAGGGAGATAATTAGGTTTTATTTACGAAGTTTAATCTAAGTTGCTGGACCATATTACCTTTAGGCACCCCTTTTTGATCTCGATTAAGAAAGGACACGTTTTTCATTTACACCGTTAATATCCGATTGTTTGTTAGGGGTTAGGGTTAGTTTTATAATTTTTTTAAAAAACAACCAGATATTGACGGTGTAAACGAAAAACATCGAGATCAAAAAGGGGTGCCTAAAAGTCATATGGTCCGATATTAGTAAGTGGTCGCTAGGTACCACCAATTTGACCCTGTGCAATTTACCCCCCCTACATTTAACACAATGAAACTTGCAGAAAAATTAATATTTTCTTGAAAATTTTTTTCCATTCGAAAGAAAAAACATTAAATAAACTCCTGATGATTTTTTAAATTTTTTATCAGCATAGGAAATAATGAAAATTATGATTGAAAAACAATGTTTTCATTTTTGCACTGTTAAATCAACTGAAATTTAACGTAGCTAAAAACAAGTTACGATAAGAGGATTTTTTAAAAAATTCTATGAAAAATCAATTAATGGTCCGATTTTCACGAAAATTTCCATAAATGTTTACCATTGGATGTAAATACATCTGAAATAGTTTTTTTCTAAAATATATTAGGGGAAATATTTTTTTACGATGTCTATCACCCCCCTATTTTATTTTATGAGATAAAAAAAAAATGATGTGGAAAAAAAAATTGGTACTTTTTTTCTATAAAGATAAGAGTCTGAATAACTATATCAATGAAATTGTATAACGTACCGAATTATAGTTTTTTTAGGAAAAAATAATGAAATCGGAAATAAAAAGTGCAAAAAAAATATCATAATATTAATATTTGAAAAATTTTTTTTTCTTATGTAATTGGTATGTACTATATTCTATTAAATTGTCAAAAAAAAAAATTTATTTTAAGAAATTAATTTTTACGAGATTTTCAATCTTTTGTGTGATTAAATATTTTTTATTTCTGCGTGAAATAAATTAATTTTTTTTTTTTTCCTGTGGAAAAAAATCAAAATTTTCACGGATATTTAAAAACATGAATTTTAGAATTCAGGTGAACTAAAAGTTGGTCTGATCCGTGCTCGATTAATATTTTTAAAAGAATTTGTAATTTTATTGTTGAATAGTAATGTGTGATTCTTAGAATGTACGGAAGAGCAAAACTGACATGACGAGACGCTTCTCGGTAACTAAAGTTTGTTTTTCTGAGCGTAAAAAAAATATTTTATTTAACTTTTACGACCAATTAGAATAAAAATAATATATTGAATGATTGTTTTATCAGTTTTTCTCTTAGAAAAAATATTCAAATTTTCATTTTATTTTCGATTTTAAGAATTAATACTAAAACCGAAGACATTTTTTAACGTCAATTTCACTGCGAAATTTTAAGATTAAAGTTTTTCAAGTTTTTATTCATAGTAAATTGTAATATTAAAGTTTTAAAGATTTTATTCATTTTAAATTGTAATATTAAAGTTTTTAAAGATTTTATTCATTTTAATAGAAAAAATTTGGCTAAAAAAGTTTGTCTGTTACACCCATCCGTACTTAGATGCATAACTGTAAGAGGGTAATAATATGTATTTCTTTCTCTCTAAATCGCGGCCTGAAAATTACCCTTTCGCACGTAATATGGATAGGTTTGTTTATTTTTTAAGATAACGATGTAATTTTTCCCAATCGGATAATTTGATCTTTGAATTAACTATTTTTCTTTGTAACAACCCTGTACGATCTTTTTTTAACGAGATTTTTGATAAACAAAGTTCGGAAATATCTATTTCCGTTTTATTCAAGATGACCTAAACGGTCTGGTGGTACCTAGTGGTCGCCCATCTGAGTACTGAACAGGCTCAATGCTGCTTACTTTCAGTGGTATTTAATTATTTGTTAGGCATCATTTCACATTCAGCCAAAGTTATTTTTGTCTAAGTCGTCTTGACTTAGACAAAAATTTGACCTTAAATAATCGATTTAATTAATTTCAATTCGTTTTTAACATGAAAATGAGTCAACATTTTGGCAGTGCCTACAATATTCATATAATATAGGCACTGCCAAAATGTTAATTCGCTTTCATAGTATATTCTAATATGATATCTTTTAATATAATTTATTTATTTAATTATTTATTTCACTCATCAATAACATTGTTTTTAATTTCTTTATAAGAAGTAACCTTTTTTTAGCTCAATATTTATGAATGCTGAATTAATAACATTTTATTAACTTTTACATTGCAGTCATCAAAAAAAAAAAAAAAAATAAAAAAAATAAAAATCTTGGATCTGCCATGAAGTAAGGGTTTACATGTTTGTCCCAGAATCTACCTTCATGAGTTTGATCCTCACTGTATATCCCACTATTTTAGTTTTTAAGATAAGTAAATTAAAACTCCTTAAAAAATCTTGTAAAGCAAACGCAATACAAAATTATTTTAGCTACAGAGTGGTGAATACATGGAATAAACTACCTTCATCAGTAGTGAATGCCCCATCTCTAAACTCCTTTAAGGCAATGTTAGATAATCTGTGGAATGATTATAAATATTCTGTGGATTTAAAATGAATATTCATAAGGAACAGCTGACAGGTCTCAGACCTAATATACTAGCTGAAAAGATATTATTATATTATAAGTAAATACTTCTTTGGACTTCTCTTGTAGCTGTTATAGTCAAATTTTTCTATCCAGTGCTGAGTGTTAGTGCTTTATCTTTGCTAAAAATCAAATGTCCTTTTGTTTTGGGGAATAAAAGTTGGGTAATATTTAATATTCTTATATCTCAATCATATTCCATTTGATATATAATAATGATGGGGAAATGATTAATGTGGGAATATGTTTCACTTGTAAAAAATAATAATAATATTTTATATATATATATATATATATATATATATATATATATATATATTATATCTTATTATAATGGAGATTGTGTGTTTTTCTGTCTGTAACCGAAACTATATTACTATTCAAGTCATAATTCCCTTAGTTATTTACATCACATTCTACAGGATTTTATTTTTATTTAAACCTCAATTATTAATAAAATTGTTTTACATTATTAATACTGTTGACAATATCTACATGATAATAACATGCAATTGTATTTATATACACAACAAAATAGCGGTTTACAGTGTGAATGGGAAGGCTAATTTGCATATTGATATAAAAAATCTGATTTTAATAAATATGTGCTTAGTATTACTGATTTCTAATTGTTTGGTTTTATCTTAATGAATATGAGCAAAAATCTTGTGGATAAATCTTAAAAGAAAACCGTTAACAAGAAGAAATAACTGTAATTTTATTCTTTACTTTTTATTTTAACTAAATAGTTAAATTAGGATTATTTAGCAATGAAAGACGGGAGTGGGAGAAGAGTAAGTTTCAGTTGTTCTATTTTTTGATTATACACCCTCAGTTTCAAATCTTTTTATCTGCATTCTTATTTAGTTTCATTAGCCTTTCTAAATTAATCTAATATTTTATTACATGAAAACTTAAATACTTGCACCCAGAGGGTGCATACATTTGCTAGTATATATAATAATACACATCATCAGTGTGAGTGTGTGTGCTATAGTGATAGTCAAATGTTTCACTTTGGTAATGTCAGTGTTGTCACCTCAGCTAAATAATAGGCCCTTCCGTTTTTATCATAAAGAAAGGAGAGAAAAAGGACGTGCTACACAGAAAAAATATATTAATTTGCCAGAAGTCATTTCCAGTGGTTTTAGAGAAATAATATCATACTAGCAAGACCTGTGGATATACCACAGTATGATAAATTAACTTTTATGATGTTTGATATGTATACTTTAAGAGATATTGCAAATTACTTCAATATGTAAAAAATTGTTTTAACTCTCACCCTTTCCTCTCTCTCTCTCTTTTCCATCTTTTCATTACATTTCATTGAAACAGATTAACATTATCGCTTCTGCATACTAGCTACCCACTCTATCTTTCCATCACACTCTTTTCTCTTTCTTTCTTATATCTTTTATTTGATGTGTAACATTTTCTTTTTCTTCCTTTCTTTATTCACAATAAAAATAGAATGATCCATTATTTAGCTGAGGTGATGACACCAATTCTCAAACCGAAATCTCCTCCTACCAAGCCCCCAACTTTGAAGCTTCTCCAGATTTGAGGGGTGTTAAAGTGTGACAAATGTACGAGCATATCAATATGTAGATATTAAATGAAGCCCACCACCATTGTCCCAAGGTCCATCTTCACAAACAGCAGAAAAAGCTGAAACTATCTCATCAGGAGCCAGGAGGTGGTAAAAACTAACATAGGATCAGGTTGGTTGGTTGGTTGGTTGGTTGGTTTTATGACATGTAAACCCATGGGTTATTTTATACCAAAAACGTTTTGTTTTATTCATTCATGTTGGGTATTCAATATGTTTTCAAAATCAATTCTTTTTTAAACACATTTTTTGTATACTCCTTTTTTAACTAATTAATGCAGAGATCAGACCCTAACAGGTACTACCACTCAGGGTCAGGGTGGAAATCGCATCAGGTAGGGTAAAAACACTAATAGTAATTTCAGAAAGATGTTACCGAATCTTACAAAGAAAGATCCCCTAAAAGACTGGATTTGTAAAATAAAAAACCTTTCAGTTGGGGGGGGGGGTGATGATATTTGCATAGGAAGCACTGTGTGTGTGGTGGTGGGGAGAAAATGAAGTTTAATTCTATAAAACAGGACTGTTTTTACAGTATTATAGGCACCCAGGAAAGGCAGTACACTAGAGACCCTACCTACAGCAAGTCACAACATACATAGATTAGCATGGTGCCCCTATGCTTGTAGAACCCTAGGCAACTGCTCAACGCTTTCATGCTTTAAAATGGCCCTTCAGTAATCCATGTATGTGTCTGGTATAGAAGGGGGGAAAATATATGGGGGGAAATAGATATTCAAATCAAGAAGTTCCTGCTGAGGGGGGGACCAAAAACAAGCGAGTTCACAGTTTTCTCACAAGCCAGACTTTCTTTTAGTCAACACATTCTTCGTCTAGCAGCTGGAAAATCCGTTGTCGTAGTCGAAATAATCTTTAACAGTTCAAAATTTCCTATTTAGTTTTGTTTCTGTTGGACTAAAATCCATTTCGTTACTGGGTCATTCGCAAAAGCGCGCCGTCGACTGCTTCTGCTGCTGCTCACTCCCCAGCGCTCGACTCACTTGTCATTTATGGACACATTTAACCAAACATCCAGGCACATCAGTCGAACCTCGCGTCCGTCCAGTGCCCAAATCGCATTTGTTTTTGCATGCGGAAGGACGCGAGTTCGATCCCGGCAGGCAAGACAATGTCTTGCTCTTTTTCCTTTCTCATTCTCCGTCCCAATTGCACAAATGCACTCCGTAATCATGTGATTTCTGCTTGAAGATTCCCTTATGCATTCTTATTTCTTATTTGCATAGGACTTAACAAGTTAGTTGGATTTTACGGCATGCCAATCCTTTGGTTATTTTACGCCAAAGATGTTTTTGTTTTATTTATTCTTGTGTATTCCATTTTTTAAAAAATTAATTTTTCAAACTGAGTTTTTAAAACTCATTTTTGATCTATTTAACCCATAGATGGGACCCTAACAGGTACTACCACTCCAGGACAGGGTGGATCTGGTAGTAATAGCAATGAAGGCATACTCCACACTTTGCGAAGGTCCAGTATTGGGACCTCACTACTAGATGCAGTTTAACATCATACACAGGACATTAAGACCCTCAGCCACTGCCTTTTAGCACATAAGATAAAAAGGGTTGGGGGTTTCGCATAAGAGCAATACAGTCGAGGACAATCATACAGGTACAAGGCTTGAAATTATTGATCAGAGGGAGTCTCTCCTACCAACCATCTAACCCAAGTAAGGGCCAAAATGTTGCATACGACTGTCTTCTCAGCCAACAGGATTTCATCTTTAAGTACTATGTGTCCATATGGGGTGTGGGGGTCTTACCTTCTGCAGAGGTGCAATTAGTGTATTCTACAACCCAAGCCAACAGGGCTGGGAATTAACAATAAATAACTCTAAAGTAATCTTCAAGCAGAAATCACATGATTACAATTACTACTTTCATTTTCTAATTTAGCATCTAGATAAAAACTAAGCATGAAGAAAAGCTGGTGTCTTTGCTTACAAAGAGGTGTTGACCAATTTGAATTAATTCTGAATTTCTGGCAAAAGAGCACACAAAGTATTATTGTATTATTATGTATTATTATATTGTATTATTATTATTTGTATTATTATTATTGTATTATTATTGTATTATTATATTATATTGTTATTATTGTATTATTATTATTGTATTATTATTGTTATTGTATTATTATTGTATATTATTGTATTATTATTTGTATTATTATTATTGTATTATTATTGTATTATTATTTGTATTATTATTATATTGTATTATTATTGAATGTGACTCTTTCTTATTGATATTATTGAAACAATTTTATATTTCCTTTCTATATTTGCTTGTGAGAAAATAATATAAATAAAAACTCATTGGCTACAGTCCTGTCACAGAAAAGGAAGAGAAGGGGCACTGAACAGGATCACCAATGTGTAGAGATTGCATTTCAACCTGCTCAGATCTCCCATATTGTTTTTACTTGGCCAGAGCTATTACATACACCATGTTCAAACTCACAAAGGTGGGGAAGTCTTATATTTTATTTCTATATTTGCCAGTTAGAAAATAAAATAAATATACTGTACAATTAGCAAAGCTATTATGTTTTATGTGTACAGGAAGAAGAAGCATTTGAGAAAGCACTGTGTACCAATATGTGTGCAAAAATAAAGTTTAGTCTTTTCTTTATTTCATACTAACCTATTTTTTACACAGGACTTAAGCATTTTTACTGTTGTTTTCAGTAGCTTTGACGAAATTCGTTTTTAAATTTATTGCCAGAGGGAATTAAAGTTTAGTTTAGTCCCTTATTCAGTTCTCTGTTCTTGTCTTACAAACAAAAACAATAGATTGTTTCCTTTTTCTATTTAAATGCTTATCACATTTAAAGCAGGATACACGTGAGTTGCATAAAGTTTTTACTGAATTAGGAAAGGCAAAATAATAGCATGATTAATGAAAATAATTAATAAACTGAAACATGGACAGACACAAAGACAGACAGGAGAGAAAAAACGATGAAATTCGCACAAAAATACATTTTTATAATTCTTTTTTACGATTGCTGAATATGTTTTTGGCTTTAGACATGATTAGGTCTAATAGATCGGTGCTATACTATAGTTCTATATTAGTTAGGTTTTCAATGAATATCTATATACAGTGCTACCTTGACTTATGGGTTAGAAAATAAAATAAAATAATCAACAATCTGAAACATAAACAATAGATTGTTGAGTGAGAATAATTGACAATCAAGTAAACATGATTTGGTTAGATAATTTAGCATAAAAATATGAATTAAGCATGGAGGAAAGCAAGTGTCTTTGCTTACAAAGTGGTGTGGACCAATTAAAATTAATTTTGAATTTCTCGCTAGTAATATTCGGGAAAAATTTCAAAAAACCCAAAACTATGCCACTGATCACTGACAAAAATGCAAAACACAAAATCAATTAATTTCTATTAAACTCCAAAATTTCCTTCTTTTTAAAATATTTTCAATTGACCTCCAAGGGCCTTTCTCTCAAAATCAATCCAAAGTTTTCTTTCCTAAATCTTTCTTCCACAATTTTTCTTCAACAAATCACCAGAGTCAAAAATCCACAATTCATCATCAATATCAGAATTACCAAGTTTACTTTCTACCAAACAATTCTGATTAAATTTAAAAGTTTGTCTTTTTCTTCTTCTCTTAAGATATTCTTCAAATCCACAATAAAACATCAGTTAAAATCCGTAAAAATCCACATAAAATTCATCATCAATATTTCAATTTACTAAATCTCTTTTCCTCAAAAAACAATCTCCAATTAAATTTAAATGTCTTTCTTTTTCCTAAAAATTTTAACATTCAAAATGGCCGACATGGGGGAAAAAAATGTATGTCATGATATCATTCCAGTGAAATTCTCATGGACATTAAAACTGATACTTTCTCATTGATATCATGGTGAAAACTTTACATTTCATTTCTATATTTGCTTGTTAAAAAATAAAATAAAACTGAAACATGTCTGATTTCTTGAACAATAGAAAAAGCAATAAAACAGAATGTTGAGTGAGAATAAATGACAAGTCAGGTAAACTTGATTTGCTTAGATAATTGAATAATTAAAAAAAATTAAACAATAGATTGTTTAATTTTTCTATTTAAATGTTTATCACATTTAAGTCTGGATACACATAGTAGTATCCTAACATATTAGTTCTGTGTAGCATAATTATTATGGTCTATGGAGAATTTTGGGATTGAAAGGAAAACAGTAAAATGGATTTCTGGAGAAAGCGAAGAGGATATAAGAACAAAAAGAGGTTAAAGTTTGGAATTGTAAACACTCAATGGTGCCAGCCATTGACCAACCAATGAACTCAGAACTAGATTTAAAAATAAAAATGAAAGTCACAGATTTTCTGCAGAAGATGGAAGCAGATATCTTCCTTCCCCCACCCCAGGACCAAAAATGGAAGAAGAGAAAATCAGTCTTTTTTTTCATCAGGGTCTTGGTTGGAGGCTAACAGGGACGTGTTTAGGTGAGCAATGAACAGCGCACATGAACGTGATTTACAATAGAACAGCTTGACCTTACCCCCTCTCTCTCTCCTTCTCTCTGAAAAAGAACCCATGAGCACAGAAATAAATAAACAACCCCTTTTCAACTATACAACTTGCGTGTGTTGTTTCTTTGAGCTAACGACGGCTACTACTACTAATGACTATTACTAGAACTCAACCTTTGCCCCTACGTAACATCTGCACTGCGTTAAAAAAGGCAATAAAATAGAATTTTTCATGTGAATATTGACATTAAACAGTTTGTAGTAGGTAATCTAGGCAGATTATGAATAGAAATGACACTAATTTAAGAAAGCAAAAAACTATTTAACCATAGAAAAATATAGAAGTCCCTAATAGGTAAATACTTATCATATTTAAGTCAGAGTAAACATGATTTGCTTAAAATTCATGAGTTAAAAAAGGTAATAACATGTTTCATGTGAATATTGACTCAGTCGGTAGAGTGTTCAGCTAGAAACCACAAGGTTCGATACCGGTCCTCGCCAACTCAGCATATGAATAGCACAGGGATCTGTGCGGTAAAGTAAGGAGCTGATGGTAGGTGTGGCGCTCCACCTCAGACGCTAAAACAATCTCCTTGGTCTAGCGCTATTAAAAAGGGGATAGACTCCCTCATACCGACTTTAGGCCGCCCGACGACTTTACTTTATTTACTACAGTTTATAAATAAAAATAGTGCTAGTGCATTTCTTTGGAAGAAACCCAAATACTATTTCATCATAGAAAGTTAATTGATCAACAGAAACATGTCTGATTACATAAACAATAGATTGTTTTCTTTTTCTATTAAAATGCTTATCACATTTAAGTCAGGATATACGTGAGTTGAAAAAGCATTCTCTGAGTGAGAATAATTGACACACTGATCATTGAAACAATAGATTGTTTTCTTTTACGATTTAAAAAAATGAATGCTAATTCCATTTAAGTCAGCATACACATGAGTCAGGAAAAAACAATAACATTGTATGACAAGTGAGAATAATTGGTAAACAGTCCTATACCGCCTCATTCCACCCGACCGGAAGTTACATTTGTTTTCCTAATCCACCCCAAACCATAGGCTTTGTTTAAATGTAATATTAAACATATTTAGCAGTCTTTGATTTACAGGAAATAAAGGTAACTTTAAATGAAAAGGCCATTTTAACCATTTATTGATAAATCCTTAGAGTAATGGGCTCTGGACTTAGAAAATAAATTGTTTTTTCTATTTCTATTAAGTCAGGATATACATAAAAATTATGAAGTCATAAAGCTTTTATTTTATCAACAATCAACCATGGTCTCGATTCTTCCTCTCATTTCCAGTTCACCCAACTTCTTTTCCAGAGCTTTTGGGATTGTTCCAAGGGCACCAATTACAATTGGTACGACCTTCACCTTCATGTTCCACAGCTTCCTTAGTTCTCTGGCAAGGTCTAAGTATTTGTCTATCTTATTATTATTATCATTATCACAGGTAAGAATTTTTTGTTTTTAATAAGGAAAATTTTATGAATTAAAATCTGTATCAATTAAAATGGCTCATTTGTGCCGTTATGTTCTCTCTTGAATATGTACACCTTTTAAGGTGATTTATTTCATTGTTATAATTAGGAAACTGATAGAAAACATACATGTATATTTTGGCTCTGTCATTAAGGAAACATTGAAACAACTGACAATTTACAATCTTTAAAGTTATCAATTTATTAAAAAACTTTTAACAGATGAAGATGCCAAACCTTCAAAGATAAAATCAGAAATGCATACACGTCTGATTACCTTAAACAACAGATTTTTTTAAAACAATTCTGAGAATTATTTGCCTGTATCTTTGCAATGAGGCTTGATGTGAATAATTTTGATTTTTCGGATTGCTGTCCTCATCTTTATTGTGGTATGTATAAACCCAACATTTCAGCTGCTGTATCCTCCAGTCTTCCTCAGGTGTTCCCTGTGTATCCAAGCATAGTAATGATCCAACCTGAGAAATCATTTTTAATAATTTGACAGTTGATAAAACAGTGACCGAAGAACTTTTGAAGATCTCATTTAAATAATGATGGCATTGCTTTTGTACATCAATCTTTTTCTTATGATCGTTTTTTTTCATATGACTTTGATTGAATGATATACTAGTTGCATAACAAGGCTAAAGACCCAAGTCTACCCTGCTATACACCTATAGTATAGGGAGAATGGTAATTTATGAGGAAGTGTGTCCCGGTCTCCTGCCTCAAAAATTGCTACCTGGTGACTATTAAAATAACGACCCAGCTCAGTCTATTCAAAATTAGACATCCTCATATCTATCTATGTCAATTTGTTCATATTTATCTATATTACTTTAAATACATTTTAGATTTTTTTTTATTCATGTTTGTTTAATGTCTTTTTTTTAGTTTAAATAAACAAGAATTACGACAAAAAAAGATGCGACCCCCCCCAAAAAAAATACATATCTCCATTTGTTCATATCTATCTATATTATTTTGTATATCTATCTATCTCAGTCTATTCCAAACTATATATTCATCTTCATATCTAAACAAGAATTATGACAAATTACGATAAATAAACAAGAATTACGACGAGCTGGGGTTATTTTCATAGTCACCGGGCAGCGATTTTTGAGGCAGGAGACCGGGACGCACTTCCTCATAAATTACCAGGAGAATAATTGGATGTATGCCTTTCCAAAGGGTATTAGCACTATATGAAATCCAGGATCAGAATTCCTGTTGCCAAGTCCACTTGCTTTGAAACTTTGTGGATTCACATGCTAGAAATGAAAATGGCTACTCTCCTGTATTTGCATATGATTTTCGGAAAATCTGATTCACACATTTGATAAGGAAATGATTTCTCTCAGGTGTGTTTTCGCATGTGCTTTTTTAATTTGGAATTTTCTGAGAATGCTAATCCACACATGTCACAAGAAAATGGTTTCTCTCCTGTGTGTATTCTTATGTGTCTTTTTAGATTGCAACTCTCTGAAAAAGCCGATCCACACACTTCACAAGAAAATGTTTTTTCCCCTGTATGTTTTCGCATGTGGATTTTTAAGCTGGTACTCACAGAAAATGCTGCTCCACACACTTCACAAGGAAATGGTTTCTCTCCAGTGTGTATTCGCATGTACTTCTTTAATTTAGAATTTTCTGAAAATGCTGAGCCACATACTTCACAAGGAAAAGGTTTCTCACCTGTGTGTATTCGCATATGAGTTTTTAAACTAGAACACAAAGAAAATGCTGATCCACATACTTCACAAGAAAATAGTTTCTCTCCTGTGTGTATTCGCATGTGGATTTTTAAACTAGAACTCACAGAAAATGCTGATCCACAGACTTCACAAGAAAATGGTTTCTCACCTGTGTGTATTCGCATGTGCTTTGTTAAAGTTGATTTCTTTGAAAATGCTGATCCACATACTTAACAAGAAAATGGTTTCTCTCCTGTATGTATTCGCATGTGCTTTTTAAAACTGGATTTTTTTGAAAATGCAGCGCCACATTCTTCACAAGAAAATGGCTTCTCATCTGTGTGTATTCGCATGTGTTTTTTTAAATTATGGTTCTTTGTATATGCTGAACCACAAATGTCACAAGAAAATGGTTTCTCTCCTGTATGTATTCGCATGTGTGTCTTTAAATTTGAACTCATTGAAAATGCCTGTCCACATACATCACAAGAAAATGGTTTCTCTCCTGTATGTATTCGAATGTGCTTTTTTAAACTGGAATTCTCTGAAAATGCTGATGCACATACTTCACAAGAAAATGATTTCTCTCCTGTATGTATTCGCATGTGTGTCTTTAAATTTGAACTCACTGCAAATGCTGACCCACATATTTGACAAGAAAATGGTCTCTCTCCTGTATGTATTCGCATGTGTGTTTTTAAATGAGAACTCATTGAAAATGCCTGTCCACACACATCACATGAAAATGGTTTCTCTCCTGTATGTATACGCATGTGCTCTGTTAAACTGGATTTCTGTGAAAATGCCGATCCACATACTTCACAAGAAAATGGTTTCTCTCCTGTGTGAGTTCGCATGTGTTTTTCTAAATTGAAACTTTTTGAAAATGTGGCTTCACACACTTGGCAAGAGTAAGCTTGCTTTTCTCTGTGTGTTTGCATGTTTATTTAGAAATTATAATTTAGTTAGAATTAGGAATTGCAAATGAATATCTAAAGATGAAATTTTAGATTCAAACACTTTACAAAAATATATTTTCACAGTGGCACATGTTTCCCTTTGGAAAATATTCATTCTCCTCTTCAAATGAAATCTACAAATAAAGAAGAGATAATATTAAATCAAACAATATACTGATGCTTGTTTAAGCAATTATATAATCATAAAAGTTTTTGTATTTTAATGAACTGTAATATATCACATAATTCATATTAAAATCAAGGAAATCAAATGAAATATCAAGATTTTTGAATGTCAAATAGAGATACTGGGAAGAATTTATCTTGTAGGATTTTTGCACAGATTAGTATTAAGCTTTATTGCAGTTAAGTCTGTACTGAGAATCCCAAAATGAGTTTGAAGGTAATTTTTATAGCAGGCTGGGATATTCCAATATGCACTTTGGGCAAGCTATATCTCTGGATTCTGATTGGCTGCTAGGTTTGGTGTGGATACTTTGATCAATATATACCCAACTGTTATGGGACTTAGTACAGGGTCTATATTTGGTTACAGCCAGTCAGCCTTTGTCAACTGGATGTTATTTGAAATCTTCTTGTGAAGGGAACTAGATCTTAAAGAATCACATTTCTCTTCTCCTAGACTGGTTGACATTCCAAGGTTAAAGAATTTAGTCTACCCTGACTTACTATATGATTTCCTTGTATGGCGCGACTAAGTGAACTAGATCTTGAAGTATCCCATTTCCTTTGTCACAAATAGCTTTATAAAACAGCCATACTTTTTTTATAATTTGTGAAGAGCCTCAGTGCATACAGTTAATACATGTTAATTTAAAAAACAGTTTCATTTTTTTACAATTTTATATCAATGTAAAATTGATATTAATTTTCAATAAATATAAATGAATGTAAAACATACACAAATTCATCTTTTTTTTTTTTTAAATTGCCTAAGTTTTATTTACTCGATTCAAAAGAATACAATTAGTATCAAACCTATAATCGGAGTTGTGCAAAGCTATACCAATAAAATGTAAATAAATGTAAATCATACACAAACAAATATAGCAATTTTTACTTTTGCTTAAGTTTTATTTACCGAAAACAAAAGAATGCAGTTATTGATAAAAACATTAGAAAAATGTTTACATTTCAATATGTAATCAACAGTAGGAGTTGTGCAAGGCTAAACCAAGTAAAGACCTAGAAGCCATACAATTGAAAGTTGATGTTAATGAATATGACTTTAAACTAGGACATAACTGCTGAAAATGTGGATATTTGTTGGATGAAGTGGCATGCCAAAGATTTATAATCAATTTTAAGACTTTTTTCTTTCAAGAGAATTTAGTCCAGGTTAAAAACATGCTGAGGGTTATCCAAAGCCAAACTCTTTTAGATCTTATTTTTCTGAAGCAGGTATCATTGGGTTATGAGAAAAGTTTTGGAAAATGGATCAAAGCTGCTGTGTTTATCAATATGAATAAAACATATTTTTCTGAATGCCATACCGCTTTTTAAAAAAACAATTACTGTGTTTTTATTTTAAAAAGTCAATGGACAAATTTCCCTTAACATGTTTCTCCAGTGTATGGCAGAGTATTCTGAAATTACCAACTCATGTTGGCAAAATTGACCTGTGGTCAGTTCATACAACCAGATGTAAATAAATATTATTACCTGAAAATAAGTCATTTGACATACTGACAACCGTGTTCCTGATTTCAGAAACTTTTTCTAGTTACAGTCATCATGTCTACATCTCCATGTATCCTCCTTTTTAATTTTAAAAACATTTCGTGCCCAGCATCACATTTTTGATTTACATAAAAAATGGGTAGCACTCTGTGCTTATGCTATTCTTAGATCTATCTATCTATATATATATATATTGTTTTGTTGAACACAATGGACAATTCTTATCTAACGTGTGACCCTACTAATTCCTACAGCTACTGTTTGTTTGAAAAGAAACAATGGATGACACAAAGTTTTATAAACCAATTTTCAGCTGTAGAGAATCTCTAGAACTCATTCTACAGACAAAAGGAGATTACAAAACGTTGCCATTTTTCACCAACCACACAAAATTTGAAGAGCTAAAAATCGACATAACTCTGCCAATTTTGTGATTGGAAGGTCAAATCTTATTATAATAGTAACCAATCTATATCACTACTCAAATCACAATTCCCTTAGTTATTCTCCATAATTTCATTTTATTTACAGCGCAATTATTAATAAAATTGTTTAACATTATTAATACTCGTGGTAAAACCTTTGGTGGATTCATACACCAATACCACCTGTATATTAAAAGAATGGCCTGACAGAAAGGATCAAACAAAAACTCATCAGAAAAGAACTGTCCGTTGAGTTCAGCAAAACATGTTTAAAAGAAAAAATACTGCGAAAATAGGCTTTTAATGGCATTTCTTTTGATGATCCTAGTGGTTTTTTGAGAATTTTGGATTGAGTTCTTTTTTATCTTGGATTTTCATGATCCTAGTGTTTTAAAAGCTTTTGAGAATTTTGGATTGAGTTCTTTTTATCTTGGATTTTCATGATCCTAGTGGTTTTAAAAGCTTTTGAGAATTTTGGATTGAGTTCTTTTTATCTTGGATTTTCATGATCCTAGTGGTTTTAAAAGCTTTTGAGAATTTTGGATTGAGTTTTTTTTATCTTGGATTTTAAAGCACTATAATCAACAACCAATGGTTGTCCACTTCTGGGCTTTATTTTGTGCCAAATGTGGCAATCCTTATTTGAAAAGAAAATCTCTTTTTCTTGCTGGAATTTTACAGTTCCTGCTTTCTCTCAGACAAGGTCATTCAGTGCAAACAAATTCATGATAAAAAATAATGAAAAATGTACAAAAATTATGAACATATGAAAATTGGGTAGAAAAACTATTGTGATCTATTATTTTGGGATAAAAATATCACTTGACACCACTTAACTGGAAACACTTCAAAAGTAAAAGGGTCAAAGTTCAAGAGAGCCTAATTAATTAATGAGCCCAGTCTGCCCTACTATTTACCCATAGCTGGAGGGAGAGTAGGATTCATATCTTTCCCAAGGGTATTAGCGCTAAGTGAAATGCAATTACCACGCCCAGGATTTGAACTCGGGGCGACAAGTCCATTTCCCATGACTTTAACCATTACACCACGCGCTTCCATACATTTCTCCAAGCTTTCAATCATTTTTTTGCTGCACTTTTCTTTCTTTTCTTTTTTTAAAATTTTTGATTTAATTCAGAAGATATATTGATTAGGGGGCATAATAAAAACCCCCATAAAACTCAAAATGCAATAAATATTATGGACCATATGACCTTTAGTGCACCCCTTTTTGATCTTGATTAAGAAAGGACATGTTTTTCCTTTACACCGTCAATATCCAGTTGTTTTAACAGACGATTTTTATATATTTAAAAAAAATCATAAAACTAACCCCTCACCCTAACCTTAACCCCTAACAGACAACCAGATATTGACAGTGTAAATGAAAAACATGTCCTTTCTTAATCGAGATAAAAAAAGGGGTGCCTAAAGGTAATATGGTCCAATATTATTAATAGCGTTATCTCCATACTTTTGAAAATTAAGGTAGTAATAAATATGAATAATTATGATATTTTGGACTGTTGTCCTCATCTCTCAAGAGAACCTAATTAAATGCTTTACTTATTTACTTTTTTTCTTCAGTTGTGTACATTTCTTGGTAATTATGAACTTTTGTTTAGTAAATTAGGGTGTCCCAGAAAAAACAGAAAATAAATAATTTGGGTTCTGTTTCTTCTGGGTCAGCCTGTACAGAAATGTAATGAACCTGTGAGACTAGCTTGTTAACCATTAACAGGGATGTCCAATACACAATGTCAATATTAGTACATTTCTTAGCAGAATTCATAATTCATGTTTTTTTTTTTTTTTTTAACTAAAAAAATCCCATATAGGAACTTATGAAAATCTCATACCTTGTATGATAACTTGTTTTGGCTACGTTAAATTTCAGTTGATTTAATGGTGCGAAAATGTAAACATAATTTCTTTATTTCCGTAAGATGAATTTTTTTTTTTTAAATCATCAGGATTTTTTAAAAAATGTTTCTTCCTTTAAATTGTTCAAAAATTTTGAAGATGATATTTAACCTATATTCAAGTTTCATTGTGTCAAATAAGGGGGGGGGGGTAAATTTGACACGGCAGATTGGACATCACTAATTATTGTGAACAAACCATTTTAGGTTATAATTGATCCAAAGTGGATTTTTTTAATAGAAATTTGGGATCTTTTCTTTCTAATAAAAACTAAAATATCAAAGAGTTTAATTTATATTTTGGTTGTCAATGTTTTTGCTGCAAAAATCAGGTTGGAATTGAGGCTAAACTTGCAATTCGGTCGGGAAATTAGGGTGAGCCAGAAAAAACAGAACCCACAAATGTTGTAATAAAACTGTTAATTTTAACTAAGGGGGTTTAGGGTTAGGGGTTGGGGTTTAGGGTTAGTTTAATGGGAAAATAAATAAATAATTGGGGTTCTGTTTTTTTTCTGGGTCATTATGTATACAGGGTGACCCAGAAAAAACAGAACCCACAAATTTTGTAATAAAACTGTTAATTTTAACTAGGGGGGTATGGATAGGGGTTAGGGGTAGTTTAATGGAAAATAAATAATTTGGGTTCTGTTTTTTTTCACCCTGTAATATGTTTTAATTTTCTGATCGATTTGCAAATTCAGCCGGAATTGAATAATTTCTTAAACTAAATAATAACGTGATTGCAATATAAACCTTTAAATATGGTGATTATGGAAAACAATACATTTGAGAATGTTACATTTAAATTTAGATAATTTGAAAACGATTAGTCTTATACTCACAGAAACAAAGACACTTTAATATTGAGAACATTAAAAATCTAATTGTGGTTAAAAAAGGTAAACAAATAAACAAACACTTACATTCGCATGACAACGATGTAGAAAATGTTCATAAAAATAACAAAAATAATTGTTTACTTTGTAAACCAAACTCGATTTTGACGACTGAAAATGTTATTCAGTTCTTGTGACCCAAAAAATAGGAAACAGTTTCGATATACATCCTGAAGAAATAATCTGTAATCGAACGTCGAGATAATATATTGTCAACATGTACTTATTAAGTCACATTTGTAATGGCGTCACTTCCGTTTCCTATAACTACTGCGCATGCGTGATATTCATTCAAAATTAGTGAATAAAAAAAATCTAATTCTGTTTTTCATTGTAATTTCGAAGATATTAATGACTTCTTTTAAAATTTTCAACCGTATTATTTACTGTTTCTTTTTTGTTAAATATTATTCGTAAATATAAATTTAGTAATTTCCAAATGACTAATTAGTTTGGTATGTGCAGATATCGCAAAGGAAGGTAATAAAAATTAAAATTTCAAAAAATTTCAAACTATTATAAAAAATCAAGGAATTGTCCGATTTTAATGAAATTTTCACCAAATTATTCGTTAAGGGCTTAATTTTATAATGTAAAAAAAAAAAAAACTGGAAAAAAGGTTTTTAAAATGGTCATTTGAAGGAAAAAAAATGTCTGGGCTCTAGTTTTTAGATTTCTAGAAAGATCAAATCCTGAATAACATATGAAAATATTTCAAAAATAAAAAAGTAAAAAATTAATACTCGAAAAAAGTGATTTGAAAATTCAATTGTCATTTTCTTAAAACTCAAAAATTAATTTATATAGCATGCTTTTTTTTCTCGTTCTTTTAAAAACAATTTTTTTTTTTTTTTTAAATGATGCAAAAAATTATTTTCTTTGATTCAGTTGGCCTATTTTATTTACTTAAACATTTTGATTGTGAATTTTAAACATTCGGAAGGTGCCAGGTTGAACAAAATATTTTCACTGTAGATATAGCTTTATCTATCTAAAAAATAAAATATAGCTTTATCCATCTAAAAATATGTTTAAAAATGTGCAATTTTAACAACATATTTCCAAGATATTTATATATTTAAAAAATATTACTAACGATTGCTCTTTTTCTTTGTTTTTCAAAATATCCTGATTTTTATTCTGAGATATGAACAACTGTTTAGTGCACGTATCCTTGTGGTGTTATTCTTTTTTCTTATGTGTTTTAGCTAAGCTGTGTAATTTTTCTGAAGGAAATTTTTACACATATAGGCTTCCATAACTTTGCCTAAATCATAAATTAATATTCATTGATATTTTTGAAAAATTCCCTAATAAAAGTCCATCCCTATCTACATATAATTTTATAACTTACTTCAAAAGTCAAAATAAAAGTAAGTAATGTCGGTATCAACCTTACAGTGAGGGAGTCTATCCTCTTTTCACTAGCACTAGACCAAGGAAAATAATTTAGCATCTGAGGTGGAGCGCCACACCTACTATCAGCTCCTCACTTTACCACACAGATCCCTGTGCTACTCATACGCTGAGTTGCCGAGGGGTGGTATCGAACCAAGAATCTTGTGGTTTCTAGCCGAACGTTCTATCGACTAAGCTAACCCTGCCCTAAATTTTCATTAGCACAATAACTCAAATTCACAGCAATTAAAAAATATGAGTAGATTAATTTGAAAAGCCTTCCAATTGATTTTTATAAATAAAGAAATATTTAAAATCTATAAAATCTAATAATTAGCTCAGTCGGTAGAGTGTTCGGCTAGAAACCACAAGGTTCCTAGTTCGATAACGGCCCTCGCCAACTCAGCGTATGAGTAGCACAGGGATCTGTGCGGTAAAATAAGGAGCTGATGGTAGGTGTGGCGCTCCACCTCAGATGCAAAAAAACTATCTCCTTGGTCTAGCACTAGTGAAAAGGGGATAGACTCCCTCATACCGACATTAGGCTGCCCCGACAACTTTACTTTTTTACTTATTTTATTTTATTAAATGACTATTGTGTAATTACATATTTTCTCCAGTCAGTACGTATTTACTCAACTCTTATGCCATAGACAGGATGTAAGGTCAATTTTTGAGTGGAGTAATGAGAGATATTTCGAGACTCTTAAAATTTCCTGCTGGTAAGCAAGTAATTTCAGATGAAAGAAGACAAGAACAACAATTGAAATTAAAGAAACATATATTCAAAAGATACAAAAAGGATTGCAAATTTGTTGAGGTTGAAGGTAAGGTGGCACTGGAATATCATTCCACTCGCTGGTTGACAAGGTAAGTGGCGCTGAATGAAACCACTCGCTGCTTTGACAAGGTAAACGGAGCACTGGAAATACACATCTCACTTGTTGAATGCTCATACGATAAGTTCTGAGGGTGAAGAAGGTAAAGGGAGTACTTGAAAACATGATTCACCTGGTTGACAGCCCCACGATAAGTGACTTTCATCAAGTGTTTTATTTTCTCTGCCAATATCGTATATTGGCAATTACCCCCCCTGGCGGCTGGAGGAGATAATTCACCTATAATTTTTCCAATAGTAAAGTTGGTTTGAATTAAATATTTTCCAAGATTAGTTTGGTTGGTTATTTTGTTTAATGGCATATTAAGTGCGACCGACCACCAAGACGAAGTCCAGATGTTAGAAGAGACGCTAGAAGAACTTAAGATGTCAAAGACGCCAGAAGAAGAATAGAAGTAAGTAAGAAAAGGGTATACAACACTAGAAATTACATTTGAAAATAATTTTAAAAAGTTTCCAGCATAATCCTCATTGATATGTTATTATTTATAGATATATAGATGTATATAAACAAACATAGATAGATAGATAGATAGATATAATCAAACTTAGATAGAAATATAGAAACAGAATTAGATAGATGTCAGTCTGAGTCATCCAAATTCAAAACTTGGTCTTTTCTATAAAAAAAATCCAATGTACATATAGTTATTTACTAAGTTTAGCTTAGATGTGGTACAAGGTCAGAAGTATGGGACACCCAGTGAGAATCGAACTCACTAGCAATGGTCTGTGAATCTAGATAGCAAACCATTACACCAGTTGAGGTGCCCATCCAATGTACATTTAGAAATGACCAAAATGAAAAACAAGATTCCATTGCCCCCACTCTATATCTCTCATATATATATATATATATATATATATTATGGAAAAGATGACTTACAGGTGAATATGGTCATGGTGGTTGATGTGAAGTTCATAAAGGTAAGGCAGTGATATAACAAATAAAAAAGTGCTCAATACGTTAGTAGAGCAAATTTATTCTAATATAGGTCCAAGTGATAACCTACTCGAGTTTCACCATGTTGAGGATCTTCAGGGTTAACTCCACTGTGTAAATCAAGATGTTGGTTGATTGTAGACAATTATATGTATGTGTCTTTTGCATAATGTACCGTTCATAGCAAAAGACACATACATATAATTGTCTACAATCAACCAACATCTTGATTTACACAGTGAAGTTAACCCTGAAGATCCTGAACGTGGTGAAACTCGAGCAGGTTATCACTTGGACCTATATTAAAATATATATATATATATATATATATATATATATATATATATATGAAGTAGTCAAACAATGTGTTTGAAATGGCGAAGGCCGACAATTTGTGGGAGATTATGTGCTTAATTAAAGTCATACCTAATTTTGTTAATTAATTAATTATAATTAAATGAATTAGGCGTGCATATCAGTTTAAATGTAAAGTGTAAACAAATCGAGAAAAAGTCGATCTCTGTATGTACATTTCAGCCTATTAGGCCTCATCATAGATCAACTTTTTCTCGATTTGTTTACGCTTTACATTTAAACTGATATGCACGCCTAATTCATTTAATTATAACTAATTAATTAACAAAATTAGGTATGACTTTAATTAAGCACATAATCTCCCATATATATATATATATATATATATATATATATATATATATATACAGGGTCAGGCAAAATGATCTGACACATTTGTAGGTTGAATAAAAGGCAAATAAAGTAAAGAAACAAAAATGTGTTTTTATTTTTGAACAGTGCATATAATGCCATTTTTTTTCTTATAATGACATTTTGTTTTGTTTCTTTATAATGCCATTGTTTTTTCGTTTCTTTTTCAGCTGCTGCCATGAATTGGACTGGTGAGCATCGCGCTTTCATTGTGGAAATGTTTATTAAAACAAACGAATCTGTAACTGCAACACAAAGAGCGTTCCATTTGCACTTTAATCTTGGTAGAAATGATCCCGTACCAGCTCAAAACACTATCTTGTTATGGGTTACCAACTTCAGAGATACTGGATCTATATTGAAACCGCCGAGTTATAGACAACTTTCGTGAACACCTTCGACAGTTTGTGGACAATAATGGACCCCATTTGACTGATTTAATTTTTAAAACATAATGAAACAAAATGGCATTATATGTACTTTTCAAAAATAAAAACACTTTTTTTGTTTCTTTACTTCATTTGCATTTTATTAAACCTACAAATGTGTCAGATCATTTTGCCTGACCCTGTATATATATATATAATCCAGTTTTATGAAAGTACCCACTGTGATTTGTAGTTTGGTGTATTGATGTTACAATTTATAAGAAGTCATAAATTGTGAAGCTAGGAATTAAATTCAGTTCTCTCAGACTTAGAATCAAGGGGTTCATGGTAAAATACGCTGACTTTTAATAACCCCTAGGGGCCCAAATCTCATGTGCCATGAGAGAGATGTGATTAGTTTTAGTTTAGAATTTAGATTCGACCCGTCTTGGAAGCAGAGCAGATGTGTTTGTTTCTCTTTGCTGGGGTCGATCTCATCCGCGCAGAAAAGATCTAGTTTTAATTACAATGACCAAAATCAGCCCAGAAGAAAACCAGCCATTAGAAGAATTAAGAAGAATGGACATAGAAGAAGCAGAAACCAGCAACAGATATTCAGAGGAAAAAAAAAGTTAACAAGAATCAAGTAAGATCATCCTCTCTCTAATGTATCTGTCTGTCTGTCTGTCTATCATCCAAGAAGTCTCACTCTAAATTATATACTCGATATGGGTATATAACAGACTTGTACATTGCTTCACTCTGTGAATGATTTGAACACCCCAATGATGAACATGCAATATAGTATAATTTGGGAACTCATGCAACCAAAATCCTTTGTTGTGCTAAAGTCGAGGATGCAGTTGATCATAGAAACATGAGGTAAAAGAGAAATGACAAGACATGTATACATATATATATATATATATATATATATATGAGTATAGATAAAAGGATATGAAAACACCACAAAATGCTGTTAAAGTGAAAACATTTTATAACATATCCATAGCTGATAATGAACAATATTTCGATTTTATAAAAATCATCTTCAGAGCTTATTTATACTCCGTGTTGTCAAGAGCGGAGACAAAAGTCATATAATATATGACTTTTGTCTCCGCTCTTGACAACACGGAGTATAAACAAGCTTATATATATAAGAGATACCCTTTGAAAATATTAAGAGGCGCTATGTAAAAATTATTAGCACTCTTGAACTTGACTGTTTCAGTTTTGATTTGTTTTTGGTTGAGCAGTGTCAATTGATTTTTGCACACAAAAAATTATTGCTTTCAATAGTTTTTCTACCCACTTTTAGGAGCCGCACTGACAACAGGAACAGCTTTGGTGGTGCCTCCTCCTCCTCTTGTTTCATCGAATTCATCCATAAACTCTGGTTTGAATACTCTGGATACGGCATATCAGATCTGTCAACCACTTCATTCAGTCCATTTTTAACCATTGGTTCATTGAGGTAGATCATGCCACTCAGACGACTGCATTCTGACATTTCACTATCAGAGCTCGTTTCATCAGCAAATTTTACTTTCGTCTTGGGTGGTCGCTCTTCTCGGCTGGCCACTGACGAAGGAGTACCAGCTTGGGAAGAATTGTCATTACTTTGCTCTGTCTCGACTTCACGCTCAACAGTCATCTTCAACTCATTTGCCCATCTCACCACCATAAGCAGAATTTTGCTTTCTTGGAGAATGGTCTTGTTTGTAATCGGAAGCATTTTAAGCATACCCAAAATCTGTGATTTCAAATAAAGAGGTTCTTTTTTCGATATCAGCCATCCAACTCCATAATAAAGGTAGACCATGATAGTCCAAGAAAAGACGCAAACAAGCCTGCTCATTTTTGCCCTGCAAAATACGCAATATGGACAATAGATGGTCATTACTTTCAGCTCTGACCATTTTCATATAATTTTTGTCATGAATTTATTTGCCTTGAAATACCTTGTTTGAGACAAAGCAGGAGCTCGGAAATTTATACAAGACTAAGGTATTCTTCATGTAGATCAAAAATGTGATGCTGCGCACAAATGATTTTTGGATAAGGAGGATACATAGAGATGTAGACATGATGGTTACAATCAGAAGATGGTTGAAAGGATGTCGTTTGACTTACCAGCAAGTCATATTATTTATTTACACCTGGTCGTATGAACTGACCACCAGCCTATTTTGCCAATATGAGTTGGAAATTTCAAAAATGTGATGCTGGGCACCAAATAGTTTAAAATCATTGGACAAGGAGGATACATAGAGATGTAGACATGATGGCTGCAATCAGAAGATGTTTCTGAAATCAGGAAAATGGTTATAAGGATGTCATATCATTTATTTACACCAGGTCGTATGAACTGACCACTGGTCTATTTTACCAATGTAAGGTGGAAATTTCAGAACAATCCACCATACACTGGAGAAAGATATTAAGGGAAGTTTGTACTGACACTTTAAAAAAAAAAAGAAAAAAAACAGTAATTAGTGAGCCAACCATAAAAACTTACACACAAAATGTTGAAGTCTTATGGTGCCATCCCCAGAAATAAAATAAAAAGCAGTATGGTATTCAGGCAGATTTATATGTTTGTGAATTCTTGTGGTGAGAGAAATTTCTTAAAGATATAGTTGACTCATAATAAAGGTTTGAAAAAAACCATCAAGCACTTAAAATGGTTTTTTTTTTTTAAAGGTATAACAATTTACTGAACACTACTCCAAAGGAACACAACCAAAAACAAAAATAAAAAAAGTGAAAGGGTTGAGAAAGTTCAAGTGTGCTCAAATTACTTTATCATGAAAATAAATCTTTTGAATGAAAAATATTCTTTTTAAGACATCTTAACTTTCTCTTTATAAAATATATCAAGATATTATGTTTTAAGGGAAGTTTGTACTGACACTTTTTAAAAAAAAGGAAAACAGTAATTAGTGAACCTGGTATGACTGTTGAGATCAATGAAAGCTTTTTTGTAAGGCAAAAGTACTTTCAATGAAATTCTTAAAGATATAGTTGACTCATAACAAAGCATTTTTTTCAAACCCACCAATCACTTAAAATGTCTTATTTTTTTAATGTATAACAATTTACTGAACGCTGCTCCAAAGCAACGTAACCAAAAAAAAAAAAAAAAAAAAAAAATCAAAAGTGAAAGGGTTGAGAAAGTTCAAGAGTGCTAAAATTACTTTATCATAAAATAAAAGACTCTGAATGAAAAATATTCTTTTTAAGACATCTTAACTTTCTCTTTATAAAATATATCAAGATATTATGTTTTAAGGGAAGTTTGTACTGACACTTTTAAAAAAAAAGAAAAACAGTAATTAGTGAGCCTGGTATGACTGTTGAGATCAATGAAAGCTTTTTTGTAAGGCAAAAGTACTTTCAATGAAATTCTTAAAGATATAGTTGACTCATAACAAAGCAATTTTCAAACCCATCAATCACTTAAAATGGTCTTATTTTTTAAAGGTGTAACAATTTACTGAACACTGCTCCAAAGGAATGCAACTGAAAATAAATCAAAAGTGAAAAGGTCGAGAAAGTTTAAGAGTGTCCAAGAAAGGACTATTTTGAATTATTCTGACTAGTTTCTGTCAGATCATTTGACGTGGCCATTAAGGATTTCTGAATAAAGAGGTACCAAGTTCAATCTCAACCAAAGTAACTTTATTCAAAGTTCTAGCATTTCTGCCCATGGGAGCCCACACATAGAATGTTCAAGGATCATGGTGCCATGCCAAGAAACAAAATAGACAGACATACAATATTCATATCTTTGTGAATTTTTGTGGTGAGAGAACAATAAAGAAAGTAACACTTTCAATGAAATTCTTAGAGATATAGTTGACTTATAATAAAGCAATTTTTAAACCCATCAATCACTTAAAATGGTCTTATTTTTTAAGGTGTAACAATTTACTGAACACTGCTCCAAAGGAACACAACCAAAAAAAAAAAAAGTTCAAGAGTGCCAAATCATTTTCCTTTTGGGGTGTCTTTTCATCTTACAGTCTGATTTTCAATTTGAATTTTGGGTAAATGTTTTCCAGCATATAAAACAATGGTTTTCTCCAGTTTGTGTTAGCATATGAATTTTTAAAATGTAATGTTAAAAATGAAGATCTACACATTTAACAAGAGCGAAGCTCTCTCCTAGGTATTCTGAAGTATGGGGTTTTTTTTCACAGTAAATCTATGAAACAGCTGATCCATAAACATTTTTTTAACTTGAACACTCTGAAAACACTGATCCACATATATGACAACAAAATGGCTACTCTCTTGTGTGAATTCGCATGTGGTTCTTTAAACTGGAATTTGCTGAAAATGCTGATTCACATACTTCACAAGAAAATGGTTTCTCTCCTGTGTGTATTCGCATGTGCTTTTTTAAAGTGGAACTCAATGAAAATGCTGAACAACACACTTTACAAGAAAATGGTCTCTCACCTGTATGTATTCGCATGTGTTTTTTTAATGTGGATCTCAATGAAAATGCGGATCCACACACATGACAACAGAATGGTTTCTCTCCTGTGTGTATCCGCATGTGATTTTTTAAATTAGATCTCACTGAAAATGCTGATCCACAAACTTCACAAGAAAATGGTTTCTCTCCTGTGTGTATTCGCATGTGTTTTGTTAAACTGTAACTCTCTGAAAATGCTGATCCACATTCATGACAACAAAATGGTTTCTCTGCTGTATGTATTCGCATGTGTTTTGTTAAATTGTAACTATCAGAAAATGCAGATCCACAAACTTGACAAGAAAACGGTTTTTCTCCTGTGTGTATTCGAATATGCTTTTTTAAATTTGAACTCTGTGAAAATGCTACTCCACAAACTTGACAAGAAAATGGCTTCTCTCCTGAGTGTATTCGCATATGGTCTTTTAAATGTGACCTCTCTGAAAATGCTGAACCACATACATCACAAGAAAATGGTTTTTCTCCTGTATGTGTTTCATGTGCCGTTTCAATTTTGAACTCTGTGAAAATGCTGATTGGCATTCTTGACAAGAAAATGGTTTTTCTCCAGTGTGCGTTTTCATGTGTCTTTTCAATTTGAATTGTGGGAAAATGATGATCCACACACTTCACAAGAATAAGGTTGTTTTTCCCTCTGTGTTTGCATGTTTTAGAAATGTTAATTGTATGAAATTGCAGATGGAAGAATAAGTATTTTCTGTTTTGTGTGATTATTTTGATATGAAATCTATCAAACTCCAGATCAATACATTTATTAAGAATACATTTTCATATTGACACATGTTGGTTCGTATTTTAGAATTGTTATTCACTTCTACAGTTGATATCTGCAAATAAAAAAGAGGTATTATCAAAGACAAATTATTCGTGTTTTGTTTGTAATTATAAAATTATAACAATTACATTTGGGATTCAACCAACTGTGACATATAATTAATGCAATATTCATATTAATTCATAAATAGCCTTTTCACATTACCATTCAATAAACAATTCAGAAGATGCCAATAAACCAGCTGATACTGATCATGTCCCAGCCCACATTCCATGTTGGTGTTTCTTCAGTACTCCCTTCATCACAACAAGCTAAGATTTAAAATGGCTTGGGGCTACATTCACACATTTTGATGTATGAAGTGAACTTGGTACTAGTCATGTATGAAGGATAACCATACTATTGTGTTAATATAGCATTTAATTCTAAGATGAACAGCAACAAATAAAAGAATTAGAATTCAGTTTAATTCTAACAATTTATTAAAGACAAATAAAACAATGAGTAACAATATAAAGTTCTTCCTGTGTATAAAGTTGAGTTTAAGAGACTTACCAGCGTGCTGGAGAAGATATCTGGTATCTTAGGGTGATTTCTTGGAGAGGATTTATAGTCGGTATCTTGTTGGATCTGGTCCAGGGTCTCTTTGTGAATTTTGGTATTTTGCGCCAAAACTTCTGGTCTTATCACGTGATCGGTATATCCAATCCCAGAAAACCTCTCCCTCACTCAACTCTACACACAGGAATTACCATTTTACTGACCCAACAATACTTCCCTTTGATTCCAACATTAAGTTGAAATGGGGTTAATGCCTTAGCCAGTGGCTGGTTAGATTTTATAACATGTCAACCTTTGGGTTATTTTATGCCAAAGACATTTCGTTTTATTCATTTTTGTTGGTTATTCAATTTTTTCTTCAAACTCAATTTTTCAAAATATCCATTTTATATCTATTTAACCTATAAATGGGACCTTGATAGCTACTAGCACTCTTGGTCTGAATGGATGTGGGAATAATAGTGATGAAGGGGGTACTTACCACTCCCCAGATCTCCACTAGATGCAATTTAATGTTATACCTAGGACATTAAGACCTTCAGCCACTGCCTTCTTATCGGAAATTCAACAGAGAATTATCTTCCCCTGCTGCTAGTGGGCGAATTGCCAACAGAAGGTTGGCGCCAAAACCAAATTTCTTGACTTATCAGGGAGCATTCAGCAAGGGAAGTCGCAAATAAGCGATCCCTAGATTTTTCTTATCACAGAACAGTCACCGGGGGAAGTCGCAAAAATAAGTGTCTCTACAGAACTCTACCACCAGCAAACTTTCTAAGGCTGATATAATAGCATACTAACAGAAGGCTGAAGAACGAGAAACGACCTGACGAAGTGTTTTAACAACATTCCAACAAGTGACCAGAATACCCCTGTTATCACCACTTCTCCAACGAACAGTATTTAACCTCACAGATAAGTCTTGTAGCAAATACCATTAAAATTTGCAACAAGTCCATGTATTATTTGTCAATACATGTTTTAAATTTCCATTGTGTGTTTGTCTTCTTTCGTCCGAACGATTTGCCTACAACTGGGAGATTTAACCTCACATATAAATCTTGTAGCAAATACCAATAAAATTTGCAACGATTCTTGTATTATTTGTCAATACATGTTTTAAATTTCCATTGTGTGTTTGTCTTCTTTCATCCGAACGATTTGTTTACAACTGGGAGATTTAAGAGGCTCCTCCCTTTAAACCCGCAATTCCTCTTATTCTAGCCCATATGATATAAAGGGTTGGAGGCTTGCTGTAAGGACAGTAGGGTTGGGACAATTGTATAGGTGCCAGGACTTAACCTGACCAGCTGATTGATTGAAGGGAGTATCTCCAACCACCCATCTAGCCTAAGTAAAGGCCAAGGGAAGTGTTGCATGTCATGGATTGCTCAGTCACCAGGATTCTGGGTCACTACATATGACCAGCAGGTGGCCACATTAGAGGGGGTTGGTCTTATCTCTCTGCAGACGTGCAGTCGGGGTATTCTACTGTTGTATACCTCTTTCTTTACTTACTTCTATTCTTCTAGCGTCTCTTCTAGCATCTGGACTTCGTCTTGGGAAATTCGTGTCTGGTCTTCCATTGGGGATTTCTCTTTATCAGAAGCCCTGTGTCATTGGTAGTTTTTAGATAATAACACAAGACTTCGATTTAACTTAGATCATATTTTATTCTGAAATCCCCACCAGACTACCTGCGCAGATTGAGTTGACTGCGTGCATAACAAGACTTACCACCGTCATGGTTTTTGGCTGAACTGACTAAAAATCTATTTCTAATCTAAACCGGAAGAGGGTCTTCTCCACCGATTCTCATGGTATCCACTGGAAGGAGGATCAGGACTGAGGTCAAGCCTTGTCACTCATCCTTCAAGGCCACCGGCTGCAACTTATAACAGCCATTTTGATTTCTACACTACTGTACATAAATATTAGGAATCTAATAATTATGTAACACTACAGCCCCAGCTGACAGTACTATACAAGTTTGAATATTTTCATTTTAAGATACTCTCTTTTTTTTCACACCCATTTCGTTTTAGCGAAATTTTATTGAAATGACGTGTTAATAGGAGAGAAAAAAGCAATAATGAGCAATCTTCATGTTTTTTATTTGAATAAAAATAAAACTTTTTTTTTTTTCGTGTTTAATTTTTGTAGGGAAATATTGCATGTTGTTAATAATGAGTGTTGAAGAGAAAGTAAAAGTTAGAAAAAGAAAAACTAAAAGTTCATTTTTAACTTTTATTAAAATAAAATTAATAAAGAATAAATCTCTGCTTGGTATAAACATCTATATTAATAATGGAGATTCACTTCCAGTTTTTGTCTGTAACAAAAACTACGTCACTGCTTACATCACACTGCCTAAAATCGTCATAAATAGAATACACTCAAAATTTAAGCATGCAATGTTAGACAGTCCTCATTAGGTTTTTAAATAAGTTTTAATAAATACAAACCTGGTTTTATCTTAATATATATTTAAAGTTATCAGAACTAAGTTTCCATTTTAAATTTTTTAATTTTTTACTCCTTTAATAAATTTATTTTATTTTTTACTCCTTTAATAAATTTGATGATTTTACTTTACTTATGATCCAAACTCTCCGATATTAAATTTTCAACTCCCATCCCCTCAGGCAATATTTATTTTACGTCGCCCAGAGAGCGTTTTTTTTATTTTGCTAGTTTGAATAATGTAGGAATAAATACGAGAAAAAAAGTTACTTGGATGCCATAATATCCTTTTGTTGGAATCTTAATTAATATTGTAATATTTTACTTTTCAGGGGAAATAAAATTTCGCATATAAATTTGTTGTGCGTGATGGTCCGAAAGTCTTGTCACCCGTACATATTAATTAACTTTTATTATTTTTTTGTTTTGTTTTGAATATATATATAAGTTATATAATTATTTTACCTCTAAGAAAAAAATTAAATCATTTATCAAGAATTTCGGGTTGTATTATATAATTATTTTACCTCTACAAAACATGTTGGGAGTGACAAGAAATCCGGACCATCCTGTATACTCTACAGGATGGTCCGGAAGTCTTGTCACCCCACTCACATTTGTTTATAGTGAAAATTTAACGAGTAAGAAACCGAAAGACTTTAGTTATTTATCTTAGTTGTGGCACAAGGCCATAAGTATGGGGCACCCAGTGAGAATCGAATTCACGAACAAAGGTCTGCTATTCTAACTTACTAACAAATTACACCACGTGAGTTACCCCATCCCCAAAAGAAAGACTTTAATCCTATTCCAGTGTTAAGACGAAGATAAACAAATATTAATGACAGTTAAAGAGATGAGGCAACAGTTTCGTAGGAATCATTTTTTTTTAAGGTTTAAAGATAATTCTTACAAAGTTTAAATATAATTTTCTAAAATTAAAAGTCAAAATAAAAGTAAACGTATTTTTAATAAAATGTTTTTATTTTAATTTTATCACTAACAAATTCACGGCAATTAATTCGACTAATCTAAACATCCCGAAAACGAATAAATTTGTTTTAAAAAGAAAATTCACAAGACTGCAGATGCTATTTACATAATTATTAAAAGATTAAAATAATTTCGCATATTAAAAAAAATAATAATCTTTAAAATCTCCGTTCTAAAACATTAAACAAAAACAAAACAAAAATTATCTCTATATTTTGCAAAAGATGAATTTAAAATGAACTTACTTCTTTTTTTTGTTTCCTTTCGTATGTATGGTTTGTCTTCTTTATTGTAATGCAAAATTATAGAGTAGAGAGAAAGAGTCATTTTTAAATTGAATAAATATTTTTTGGTTGATAGAAATAAAAATAAAAAAATAAAAAAAACAGCAGTCGTTTGCGATTGATGCATATTTTCTAAAGAATTAAATTCAAGGGAGATAATCTCACACACAGTCTTAAAAGTACCTGTTATCATTAGCTACATATTATTGGGTGCCATTATAGTATGTGGCCTACCTTTTTGATTCTGTCATAGTATGTGGCCTACCTGGTTTGAATGTGTCCTATCTCAGTAAGTGTATATTTATAGATCTAAGTAGTAGGCAATTTATTGAAACTAATTATTTTTCACATATATTTAATTTCAAGAAATGCAATTCAGTCATAAGCTGTATATAGTAATTAAGAATAATTATAAAAAAATTTATCCATAATTTACATGAATCAGAGATCTATTCAATTCTAAAATATTCTAAAATTCTGAAATAGGCTTAGGGTTAGGATTAGGGGTTAGGATTAGAGTTAGCAGTTATTATTATAAGCTTATAATATGCTTTTTTATGGTAGGCCGCATACTATAAGACTAGACATGATTTCGGGTAATTTTCACCTTTAGTTGGCTAAATTCCTAGCATAAAATTGTGCGTGCGCATTATCTTAAATGAACTTAATTGTTATTAAGAACACATTTTAGGATATTTTTGTGTTGTATTGTTTTCGAAAAGTTTCTAAGATTTGTGTATTTCGCACGGAGACTTTCAAAATGGCTACCAGTTTGTTTCAAAGTGAAAGTCAGTTGGCTAAATTCCTAGCATAAGATTATCTGAAATGAACTTAATTGTTATTAAGAACACATGTTATGATATTTTTGTGTTAAAGCATGCAGTTGTATTGTTTTCGAAAAAGTTTCTAAGATTTGTTTATTTCGCACAGAGACTTTCAAAATGGCTACCGGCTTGTTTCAAAGTGAAAGTCAAGGGAGGTTACTCTAATTGCCTTATTTGCTAGGAATTTAGCCAACTAAAAGGTGAAAATTATCTATATCTTTACAGAGAGGAATACTAGGAGATCTCCTTGCATGATATCATGGAGCAGAAAATCTAAATTGATGGCAAGAACATTATTGCTAATTGCCCCACCTGTCACAATTATAAATTACATCTGAGTACATCATGTCAACCATTATAATTATAAATTATAAATGTCAACCATTATCTATTAATAATGGAGATTGAATGTATTTCTGTCTGTAACAATAACTATGTCACACATTACGTCACAATATTCTTGTGTTATATACACTTAACATTTGAGTAAGCAATTTAAAAAAATAAAATTTCAGTAACAAGAAGTTAACTAAAAAGTATACAAATAAAAAATACATACGATTTTGTGTAAAATTTATGTGCAAAATATTCAAAATAATTATTTGATTAATGATTAATAAATGCAAGCAGCATTTTATTTGAAAGGACAGAACTAAGTTTCCATTTCAAATTGTTTTATTTTTTACTCCTTTAATAAATTTGATGATTTTGCTTACTTATGATATAAAACCCTCTGATATTGAATTTTTATCTCCACCCGCTCAGGCAATACCTTTCAAAAATTAATTTTTATACCACCTGGAGGGTGTCTTTGTTGCTAGTAATTATAAATTACATCTGAGTACAGCTCAGTCGGTATGAGACATTACCATTTGCTGAAGCATCATTACCATTGTCTCATCATAAATGTTGATACTCTATGAAGTTTTGGTAGCTGAACCGACCAGGGATGATTACATGAAAATCAGAACTGACAGAAAAGCTGCCATTATTGATGTAGTTAAACACGGTTACTTTAAAGTTCTTGGTAAGAGAGTTATGCCCACTGTACCAGTCATTGTAAAAGCCAAATTCTTCAGTAAAGTAGCTGAGAAAAAGATTAAGGCTGCTGGCAGTGTCTGTGTCCTTGTTCTTTGAACATTTACTCCGTGGATCAATAAATAATAAAATAGAAAAAAATTAATAAATTAATAATAAAGCAAGTATGTACCAACACAAAATATATAATATTAGTTAAGTCTCTTTGCTAATCCCTTATTCCCAATAAATAAAATATCATGTTTCATGTAAATATTGATATTGAACAAGAAAATATACAAAACATTTGCATATTTAAATCATTTAAAAAAAGTTAAGTCATAAGATCAACTACATTTAATCAACATCTTTTTATTTAAAACTCACAGAATATTGGACAAAAATAGCAAAAATAATCAGCAGAATATGCAAATCATTAAAGAATAATAACTTATAAAAATACTTAAATTCAAAAAAGATAAAGTCATTTAATTAACATTTTTTTTTATTTAAACTTTTATTAAACATAGAAAATTGAACAGAAACGAACTAAAATTTCATGTGTGCTTTTAAATGTGCATTATCAAACAATACTAATCCACATACTTGACAAGAAAATGGTGTGTATTTTCATGCGTCTTTTTCAAATGAACATTCTGTGAAAATTTTAATCCACACTTTTCATAGGGTGGATGATTGTATTTGCTCATCAAATACTTTTTTTTTTCTTCTGTCCCACTTCTCAAGCCTTGAGTAAGTGAAATGTTGGAGAATAATTTCCTTCCCCTTAATGGAACACTTAGTTATGGTACAGTTTCCCTTTCTAGTGGTCCTTGTTTGGTCTTGCCAGATTCCAGAACCAGTATTAGGCTGGTCTGATGGGGTAAACAGCTTAGTATTGTTACTTGTGGTAGTAACACTAGAAGGTGCACTGCTAATTTCCACATTATTTAGCCCAGTGCTTAGCTATGACGAGGGGAATATTTGGTCAGGATTTACTTCCAAGGGGAAGTATCCTCATGCCAGATACTGACAAACCCCTGTACAGAGAAACCGAAGACACTCAAGGTAGTGTCTAGTAGGCTTTTCCAATTCTCTCTTTTTTCTTTCCTTTCAACAGAGAATAATCTTCTTCTCCTTAATGGACCACTTAGCTATTTTATAGTTTCTCTTTCTAATGATCCGTGGTTGGTCTTGCCAGATTCCAAAACCAGTATTAGGCTGGTCTGGTGGGGTATCCAGCTTAGTGTTGTTACTTCTGGTAGCATCACAAAGAGAAAGTGCACCGTTAATTTCCTCATTTAGTCCAGTGTGCAGCCATTATGAGGGCGATCTTTTTTATCCTGGGTGATGTCCTTCCAGTATTAATTTTCTGTATCTATATTAATTTTTATAATTATTGGAATATTTAGTCAGGGTTTACTTCTGAGGGGAAGTATTCTCATGTCAGACATGGAAAAACCCCTTCACAGAAAGATCAAAGACAGTAGGCTTTCAAATTCTCTCTTCTGTTCTTCATCCCTCATCAAATGGATGTTTGCCATCCTTGAGCCATTGTAGTGAAGCTTCCTTGTCAATGTATCTCTGGGTAAGTTCTTCCATGAACTTCACTGCTCTCTTATGTTTTCACCATCCTTCTTTCCTTGTCTCCAATTCCCTCTTTCTATATTCTTGAGCCATTGCAGTGAAGCCTCCTTGTCAATGTATCTCTGGGTAAGTTCTTCCATGAACTTCACTGCTCTCTTATGTTTTCACCATCCTTCTTTCCTTGTCTCCAATTCCCTCTTTCTATATTCTTGAGCCATTGCAGTGAAGCCTCCTTGTCAATATATCTCTGGGTAAGTTCTTCCATGAACTTCACTGCTCTCTTATGTTTTCACCATCCTTCTTTCCTTGTCTCCAATTCCCTCTTTCTATATTCTTGAGCCATTGCAGTGAAGCCTCCTTGTCAATGTATCTCTGGGTAAGTTCTTCCATGAACTTCACTGCTCTCTTATGTTTTCACCATCCTTCTTTCCTTGTCTCCAATTCCCCTCTTTCTATATTCTTGAGCCATTGCAGTGAAGCCTCCTTGTCAACTGTTATTCTTCTGGGTAAGTCTTCTTCCCATAACTTCCAACTGATCTCTTTCTCCTTTTT